>BHDV01041153.1:25073-37641 GCA_005406045.1 Adoxophyes honmai | reverse complement strand
AGTTATGCTAGAAGTGGCTGCGAAGCATGAAATACTCATAATTATTATTATCCTCGTAGAAATAAAAGCCCAATTGCGTTTCTGAAAACGAAAGTTTTATTGTTATAATAGTTATATACAATTCTTACATTTAACACTCGTTCCTATACTTAAATATTAAGTTACCTGAAAACGAAAGAAACAACATTTAAAGCTATTATTTTCTTTATGTTTCGGCATTCACTGTTTAAATAAATTTATACAATAAAAATAATCTTTCTCTTCAATCGGTAAATTCAAAAGTCTACATCATCTGTTAGCTGTCTACTGTCGAGACCACAGATTAAGAAAAACACTGCAACGCAGAGGTTTTTCTTTACATATATCTATGTATAATGTGGCATGCAACATGGTCATGTCATGTCACAGTATTACGAATGTCATGTCTACTTGCCGCCGATACACCTACTTAAAACTATTTGATGATATACCCCCCCCGTGTGGTGCCGGGTTAGAATAGCACCTCCCCCTTTCTTCCCGTGGGTGTCGTAAGAGTCGACTCTGGGAACAGTGTATTGTGGGCGATGGGTACATACATACCGTCACGCCTCTTTCCCACAGGGGTAGGCAGAGACTACTTTGTTACACTTGCTACGATCCTGACATACCTCTTTTGCTTCATTTTGGTGAAATGATTGTCGATAAAGTGATGGATCACCCAATTTTGTGCCTGTGTGGCTTTAGAATAACACTTCTTCATTTATTCCGTGGATGTCGTAAGAAGCGACTTAGGAAATAGGTTTAGGTTTATTTTAGATGATAGGCTAGCAACCTCCCACTATTAGGTATACCTCCCAACAGTAAACCTGAAAAAAAAAACTTATGCTAGAAGTGGCCACAAAACGAGAAATAGGTAGTCATGGTTTCGTCTACGTAGCGCTTCGTGTGCTCTGCCTACTTCGTTTGGAAATACAGGCGTGATGTTTGTATGTATATGTTTATGAGCTGGTTAGGATAATCTGGTAATTTGATAAGAGCATAATGTTCTTTTACATTTTTGAAGTATTGTAATGCTTTCTTTATTGACATCAACAATGGCTTGCCATATAAATTTTCTTTTTTTGCTGGCGTGCTTTGGACTATAACAGGGGTTCCCAAACTGTGCGCCGCGGCGCCCTGGGGCGCCGCAGAAGGTATCGAGGGGCGCCGCGAAACCTTTTTCATATTTTTACACATACATATTTTCATTTTTATTCCTCTCAACCTAGATACTACCAATATCTGAGCCTATTTGTTCTGTATCTTTTTCAAAAAGTTACACTGGGTAGGGCGCCGTGAAAGATATCTAAACTTGTAGGTGCGCCGCGAGCTGAAAAAGATTGGGAACCCCTGGACTATAACATAAAGTTTTGAGCGTTTTCTTAGGGTTTCTTCCATCGGAAGCGGTATATGAAAAGTGCTGCCCTTTACTTTTTTAACCATCTGGCGATTGGGTAGACGTTTATTAACCACAGGATTAATTGTGACAGCCTCCTGAAACGCTTTGGTTTGCTTTTATAGTCGTTCAGCTGAGCTATTTCTGGCGGAACAGTGCTTACGTGCTTGCAGCAGGCATTTGATTAGTACGAATTTTAGGAAGGTATGTGTGGTATATGTAATAATATGTATGGACTGTGAGTTTATAGGCTAGATAGTATATTTTTATAGTAGTTCAGGAGCTGTTATGGGCTTTCTTAATCGTACTATGGATCTAATATCCCTAGAATACCAAAATTTAGTGCACGACATGCAATCCAGCTTTGGCGGGTCTATAGTTTTATTGGAAAATAATTTAAAAGCAACCTTATTACTTTCTATTATTTCATCTTCCACAATTTCATTATCAGGTGTACGCTCGACAATGGCACTTCCTACCGTCGGTTGCTTTCCTGGATCCATGAGCTTATCCACATTATCACTCGCCAAAGAAGAGATAACTTACAGTCGCTGTGTATTTGATAAATCTCTCTGATAGATGTGGGAAATGCGATTAAACGTTATTAATAAAATTTATATATTTTTGCAGTTTACCTGTTTCTACAGACATCGAGTAAACTTGAGTAGTTTGGAGTCTCAATAAATCGAAAATGCTTTCAAATTTTAGTAAGATTCCATCATTTGATACGCACAATAAATCCGTACAAGACCAGCAGCGCTTATGTCTAACGCACCAAAAGTCTAAATCGTGTTTAATTTGACAGTTGGAATCAATAATCGCTTCGAAATTGATACATTTCAAAACGAACTGACACTGAAACAGTCAAATTAAACACGATTTAGATTTTTGGTGCGTTAGACAATAGCGCTACATGTCAGACTTTTGGACTTAAGGCGACGGGATGAGCGAATGACCTTGGGCAATCGGCTCGTATCTAGGTTATCATTGCGCGCCATCTACGTTAGAACTGTTGTGTTAAGCAGGTCGCACACCAGGCATACAATTGTCTCTCCACAACTGTAGCGTCACATTTTAAATGCGACACATTTAACGCCCCCATACATTCCTACGTGAGCACGCACACCGAGGATACATTTGTAGCGGACACACTTTGTGGCGAGACGTCATCCGCACTACAATAATTCAAGATCGAACCTGTTCGTTTTTTGTGTCACACATTGTGGCGACGTAAATGTTCGATACGTGTAGCATGGAGAGATTAGATCTTTTCCCCAAACTCGTCAGTTCCGCGTAGCATTAGTTCCATTCGCATTTTTCCCCACTCAGATTTTTACTCATTCGACGTTTTTATCATTCATAGGTATTGCCAATAGTCATAATTATTCAATTGTATATTTGCTCAATCAGTTTTTTTATTATTCCTGAATTTTACCAATTCCTAATAGCGAATTTACTCAATGAGTTTTTGTTACTATTCGCGATTTTTACCAGGGTCCTTATTTTCTAATAGCAAATTTACTCAATCCGTTTTTTTTTATTATCTTAAGTATTCATGGTAAATGACGTTTAGAAAATATAATGTATGAAAAATATAAAAGTAGATATTTATATTCATATTTAAATATGTATTCGTTGGAACCATAGAAGATACTGGTATAACTTAATAATATCACGCAAGAAAGAAACGTGTTACGTAAAGCTACAGCGAATATTTTTTTATAATATCGCGTACAAAACCAGAAACGGAACAATATCGCGTAAGAAAATACAATATTACGAAAAATAACGACAGGAAAACTTTTGGTATGAGAACAACATCGTGTAAGAAATTAGAATATTGCAAAAAATAACGACAGAGAAATTTCCGGTATGGGAACAATATCGCATAAGAAATTAAAATATCGTGCGAAATGTCGGTTAGACATATTTGAGAATAGGAATGCAAGCGAATGACAAAAAAAAGTGAATAGGTAGAAAATCGAGTGGAGAAAAATGCGAATGGAACTAATGCTACGCGGAACTGACGAGTTTGGGGAAAAGATCTAATCTCTCGTAGCATGTGGCGCTGGTGTGCGGCCCGCTTTAGCTTGACACGCAATATTTCTGTTATTGTGCTGTCGCCGTGATATGTACTTAGGTAAAACAGAAATTGCGCACAATTCATATGCATCTATATGGCGCACAATTAAATCAAAGTCTGCTTAGGACGCAAACGTAAAAAGAATTATAGTGGTTTTTATGATATATGTAGTCGCCAAAATACTTAAATAAAAATAATAGACGTAAAGGAAAATATACATATAGGCTAGCAAAACATTTTTCGCGTTTTTAAAACAATTAAATTAAAACACTCAATTAAGTTGGAATATTATTGAGAGGAGTTAATGGAGAACTCAGAAAATTTTGTTTGGGTCATCGCATACGCAAAAGAAAAACAACAATTTTCGCGTTCCAAATGTGCCTAAGCTGTATATGTGATACTGAATTTAAATTCCGCCACTTTAGAGAACGGCACCAGTGTGTATCGAACCTGCTTTTTGAAAATCTAGCTAGGAAGTCATTTTTACTCATTTGTATGACGCAGCAGGGTTTTACTAAATTAACCTGTTGTATGAGTCTAATTACATTTACATAATGGTGAGTAATATTCAGACTTTTTCATGACTTTGTCAATGCAATTGTGCACATTATCAATTTCTTGTATATACATGAATGTCCAGGAGTCGAGAATTTCGTGACGATCGTTATTGTTCTAAGCAGGTATGACTTATCAATACATGCATTGCAAGAAATACAATGTATCAATGTATTATGAATTATGATATTTATGATATAGCCACTTAGAATATGCAATAATAACAACCATACAAACATAGGACCTCGTTACCTTTGTTTAACAGTTGATGATGTTAAAGACCCTGGTTTCAGAAAAATATAGCTAAATACACGTAAAATTACGTAATAATTATAACTCATTTTGTGAAAAAATGTAACATACTACCTTGTAATATTGGGGCAGCGTTGTGTAGCCATAGCCACTCTTATCCTTTACAATTTAGTAAGGTTCTTTGTCGTTTGCCCGAAAGTCATATGCAATATGCTCGCTCGGCTCGCGCGCTGCAAGGTCACGGTTCTACCTAACACACCTCCTCGCTTCGCTCGTCGTCGTACCTAAATGTAACCTTCCTAGAGGGATCCCTTTATTTCTCACTAGCTTCTGCCCGCGGCTTCGCACGCGTTAAATTTGGGCTAACACAGAAGAGATTTCGGAATTATTATTAGGAAGCCCCCGCCAGAATAGCCAGCAGACATTAGATTTTTTCCTACTCTCTCGACACTTATCGTCATATTTTGGAAAATTCAAACAAAATCTTTATAGATTGTAGCCTATGTGCTATTCTGATGTATAAGCTACATTACTGTAAAGTTTCATGAAAATCCATTCAGTAGTTTTTGCGTGAAGGAGTAACAAACATCCATCCATACATCCATCCATCCATACTCACAAACTTTCACGTTTATAATATTAGTAAGATAAATGTATTTAATAAATAATGTAGACATAAATAAGTAAATAATGTACACGGAATTGTGATACACTTCTTTTATCAATAAAACAAGACAAATTTAATGGTTCAACAATTTATTTGGATTTTCTTCTTTTTATTTGAGCTAACAGAACTACATAGTTGATTGCAGTATTTCATCCAAAGTAATTTCAGATGAAGAAGCTGGAGCCAATTTTCGTTTTTTAGCATCTTTTTGTTTTGTTTGTTTCTTTTCCAAGGCTTCCTTGATATAAGTTGGATCTCTAATTGCCATTTTTCTTGGGTACCTGTGATCAATGAGTTCTGGCAATATAAAATCCAAATAAAAGTCTTTTAACTTTTTCTCCATCTTTTCTTTCCAAAACACATCTTCTTTTTCAATAATTTCGGTTTTAACTGGGAACTCTTTTCCAGACCATATTCCAAACAAACATTTTCATTTTTGTGTAACATGTAGCTGGCCCTGCACTTGGTAATTAATACCAGTTGTGGTTTTTATTTACCACGGCTGACCCAGTTTTTAGGATTTTATAAAATGGTATTTTTTTTCTTTGATTGCTTTTTCTAAATAAAAAGACCACATGGTACAATGGGTACCCGGTCTTGTTTAGATAGTTGGTCCAAGGCGTCTTTTTCACAGTCTTTGCCGTGTTTTATCGATGCCACATTTTCCAAAGATTTTTTATATAAGATATCTTTTACGATATTATGGCAACTGATATCTATGCGTCTTTTTGCGATGCTACCAAAATTTGAAGACGTCAAAATGTTTCGCCGCAACTCCATCCAATTCAATTTGTAAAAATAGTATCCAATAGCAAAGCAAGGAAGATTTGCTAATAAAATTGTATAGGCGCTAAAAAGTGATATTGCTATAAAAAATTTAAAAGGCGCTTATTAAAACCGTGCAAGGAGCGAGCGGGCGGCGCTGCGCGCGCGCACCAACTCGGCCGCTATTAAATGCAATTTGCAAACTCAGCAAAATGATGCGCTGCGAAGGTGATAAAAATAGCACAGTAGTTATGAAGTTAGTGGCTTAGTTTACTATTCGTGTTTGTGTTTTGACTAGCTTAGTGTTGAACTGTGAAAATCGACTATTTGTGCTCAAGTTATTATTATAATGACTAAACGTGATAACAACTTATTGAAAATGAATGCTTAACATGCGATGTATGATGTGATTCTATGTTGTATTTGGATTAAATGTTGTTCGTGAAATTGTGAATCAAATGGTAAGTAACATGCGAGGTTGTTTTAGTTGCACACAATGATCTAAACTACAACAAAACTAGTACGAATGATTATCTAGCTACTGATTATGCGTCGTTGCAATGAAAAAACGGAGTTTATAATTGAAATGAAATGATAGGTAACTAGGCTATGAGCTTTAGGCCGTCATATAATGCCTAAATAAGTAATGAAAATGAAAAAGGATGAATTTGAATATGGGATTTGTATTTAAATAGGATGAATGATGGATAGCAATAAGCAACTAAATGAAAAGTGAAATGAATAATGAAGGAATATAGAAACGGTCTCACAGTCTGCGTCCTTTTCCTAACTGTAGGTAGACAGCTGCAACTGCTCCTCTGCCTTCTTGCAACAGCTCCCGTGTGAAATTCCTCCCTGAATACAATCAGTACTTGCGTGACTGGAGACGTGACTGACTGCTGGTCACGTCGTTCGTGCTTGTTGGCGTTGTTCACCCGTCGATCGCTGAATTCCTGGCTGACGGGACGCGATGCGACGAGTGTCAGCTCTTGATTGCACTTGTGACTGATCTTGACTTGGATGTTGAATCTTGATGGAGTAGCTCGGCTTCTTCGATCCTCTAATTTTCTTCCAAAGGTTTGTAAAGGACCATAGAAAAATGATCTCTTCTTGAATTTGTGGATTGTGATTTTCTTCGTGGATTTGTGGATTTTGATTGTATAATTTTTGGAATATATTGGAAAAGTCGTTAGAAGCCGTTGAATATTGAATTTGTATGTATTGACTAGAGTCGTTGAAATCGGTGGCGAGAGTGACGAACAGAATTTGGATATAATGTTGCCACATTTAATGAATACACAAGAATGTTGTACATTGAACGTTACTGAACATGTAATAGATTTGATTTAATTGTGAATTTAACATGAATAAATTATTTATTTAATTACTTTTATTTAACTGCTATATTAAAATAGTTTGCTAAGATTAGATTTATTTATGTATATAAAATTAGTTGATTAAAAATGCAATGTATAATGATAAAATGTATGAAGACATGACTAGTGTATCTTTGGTGATCTGTGAACATGACATTAAATTACTTGTGTTTAATTGAAATTGTAAAAATAAAAATATAGTGAAAAATGACTAGAAAACAGAATTAAGGATAAAAATTTAAGTGTTTTTAACGATTCTGAACAGCATTCCTTTGGAAAAAATGGTTATTTTAAATTGCTCTTCAGTCGGAAATAAACAAAACAGTTTATGTGCTATAGTGCCCGAAATTGACAAAGATGTGAACAATAGTGCAAAATTTATGGACATTGAAAGTCAGATGTATCTCTCGCCATTTGGTGAAAAGGTATTAGAATATATTGCTGGATTCGTCGTTTATTCCGTCAAAGGAGTAATTAAGTGCAATACTTGCCTTAAAGGTTTACTGGGTCCTGTCAACACTGGCAGTCTTACCTATCAAAAAAGCAGAGGATACCTAATGTATTCATCACAAGACGTCATAGATTTGTGCAGGCAGTGTGAGATCATAATACGGCAAAACTTAGACAACAACAAGAGAGTTAAACCAACCATTAAAACAGCGTATATTGTGTCTAAATCACTGAGCCATTTTCAGGGTAGAGATATTTTCCCAAACATTTCCTACCATGCGTATGACAATGTCTTTGTCAATCATAACATGGAATTATGAAGATTAATTATGGAAAAATATACGAATACTAGGATTTCGTTTCTTGCGAGGAAGCTTAACCCACAGAAGTGTATCCGGCACATCTACACAAAATTAATCCATTTTAAAAATCAATAGGTGCCGACTGCTAGTAAAGGCGGCTAATATAGTCTAAATATTTATATATACGCGGAACCGTCTCGACGTCTCGACGTCAGTAACGCGGCCGAAACGTCGAGACGGTAAATAGATTGATTCGTGATGAAGTCCCGCGTACATATAAATATGAGCGAGAATCACGACAGTTTAAAACATTATATAGTCTAAGTTATTAGACATGCGCTGATCTATTTTTGGGAACCAAAACCATAACTGACATCGATTTTACTAGGAAAACTGCATAATAGATGCAAAACTGCAAAAAAAACTTGCTAGTCGAAAGTTCGTGAAAAACAGACCTTTATAATATAGTTTTACAAGAGTACCCGTGTGGTGTCGGATTAGAATAGCATCACCACCTTCCTTCTCGTGGGTGTCGTAAGAGGGCGACTCTGGGAAAGGGTTAGTGTATTGTGAGCGATGGGCTAGCAACCTGTCACTGCAATATCACGTTTAACCATCTGATTAACCTTAAATTGCTAAACGTGGCACTGAATTTTAAATTCATGTGCTCTGCCTACCCCTTTTGGGAATACAGGCGTGAGTGTGTATATATGTGCAAGAGTACAATCCTTTGAGATTTCCTGTATCGCTTTTTTTATTATGTGATTAAAGATTTTTGACTTGCTCATAATTTGTTTTATGTTAATATCAAATAATTATCAAACTGTTGTTAGTTTCGTAGATAAGCGTGTAAAATTGCAAGCAATGTTAACTCAAAATGTGTTTTATTTATTTCTGCTAACCTTCAAAGACCGCATCCCTACTAATATGTGACATTTATCAGTTTTCATTAGTTTAAAATAAAATCTGAACGATTTATCGATATCGATGTTTTCGAATCAAATTCCTCGCACTAATTTCATTGGCAACAACACAGCTGCAAGCTTTTGTGTTTGGATACAGAGTAAGATGCAATTCTGAGCGTGTTTGCGTGAAATTTTAAATAGTGTGTTGGTTCAATGCATGTGCGCGTATGTAAAAACGCAGATCATTTTTGCTTATGTGTGTCGGCGGTATACTGCCGACACACAAGCAAAAATGATCTGAGTCCCCCGCAGAAAACGACAGAATTTTTTGTTCGAGAAAATTGACCGATGCTGTCTCCCGTTACTTATTCCTCCGAGCAGTCGAATGAAATGCTGTCAATAAGGCCGCGTTTTCACCTAATGTTCTGAACAGTTCTGAACGAGCATTCGTTCGTTCGTGCGGTAGATGAAAACGCTCAACCGTTCGAACATGTTCGTTCAGCGATCATCGGCCGGACTCGGCGAGCGAATGCTCGTTCACTCATTAATTCAGTGTAAACGACGTCATAGGCGAGCGAACAGATGTTCAGAGCATTTGCTCGGCGTTGTAGCTGCTCTGTGGTTCTCCGATCTTTTTCTGAACATTCAACTGAATCCTATACGACGATGGAATGGAATCAAGTAAAAAACTTTACAACTTATTGAAAATTATCGGATTTATCATGGGATCAAAAAAGCTTCTTTCTAGTCGTTGACTTCATTGCTGAAGGTCGTGTCCGTCCTGAAGTTTTTTGATGACCTCTGTCACCAATCGCTTCCACCCCATCCTATCCTCGGCCTTCTTCATAGCGGTCGTCACTGTGAGGCCTGTGAGAGCAGAGACCTGATCCGACCATCGGGTAGGAGACCTGCCACGTCGCCACTTGCCGTCTATTTTTCCAACAACCACAAGTTTCTCCAAGTTGTCAGGTTCACGGCGGGCAATATGACCAAAATAACCAAGAATCCTCTGGTAGCAGCCTTTTCCGGATTCCAAGCTGCCGAAGGATGAAGACGTTTGTTCTCTTGGCTGCCCATGGGATACGTAGCATCCGTCTCCAACACCACATTTCAAAAGCCTCTATTTTCTTGCGTTCGGTTGAGCGTATTGTCCACGATTCCGAGCCGTAGAGAAAAATCGAAAAGACAAGAGTTCTCACAATTCTTGCTTTGGTGTTGTTGGAGATTTTCCGATCCTGCCATATTCGTGTCATCTTACTCATGGCAGACTTGGCCATTTGAATTCTCCTTTGAATTAATCTCTCGCTTCCCCCTTGGCTGGTCAGCAGCGAACCCAGATACACAAACTCGCTGACAAACTGTAAGTGAGAGAGTTCTCCTGTTCGCGTGAGTTGCTCACCTCGGTCCACAACCATAACCTTCGTTTTCGCCCGGTTAATTGAGAGGCCAACTAGGATGCTTTCTTGCTCAATTCTGCGAAACAGCTCACCGAGTTCCTTTTCTGAGGTAGCAAAGAGGGTGGTGTCGTCCGCGTATCTCAGGTTGCTGATTCTCGATCCTCCAATTGAGATGCCTCCCTCCCAACCTTCCAAGGCTCTTTCTCATAATATATTCGCCATATATGTTAAAAAGAATGGGAGAAAGGATACATCCCTGTCGAACTCCTTGGACAGGCTTAAACGATTGTGAGATAACGCCGTTCACTCTTACCATAGACGTTCCGTCCGCATAGAGGTTGGTTATCAAAGCTGTCAGGTGCCTTGGTACGCCCATGTCCAAAAGAATCTTCCACAAACAATCCCACTGTACACAGTCAAATGCTTTAGAGTACACTCGAGAGCAAAACTTTCGGGTCACTAACAAAAATTGCAATATCTCAAAAACGAATACACCTAGCCTAATAAAATAAATTGGACTTTAAAGACAAATTAATTTCACTTAAGTAAAACGCATTACATTTAATACTGAACGTTTTTTTGATTTATAAAAAAATAAAAAGTAAAAATGGCATCCACTTGCTTGAAAAAAGAAAATAGAATATAATGATTTTTTTATACAATTATCTAATTTTGACACATTTTAATACTTGGTATTACCCCCACGTGCTGCCTGCACAGCTGCGATGCGATTCTGCATGCTGTTCACCAAGTTTCTGAAGCACAGTTAGGGAATGTTCTCCCATTCCTCTATCAATGTGAATTTGAGCTCGCGAAACGTCATTGTAGGAGGTTCTCGTTGCCTTACTCGTCGTCCAAGCTCGTCCCAGGCATGCTCGATCGGATTGAGATCCGGGCTTCGAGCCGGCCAGTCCATGCACCGAATACCCACATCATTCAGGTAGTCTTGTACTACACGCGCAGTAGGCGGACGGGCATTATCATGTATGAAAATGGCATTTTCACCGAGTCTTGCCATAAAAGGACCGACGTGCTCATTTAGGATTTCTTCCACGTATCTTAGGCCATTTAGAGTACCGTTTTAGATCATTACTTGCTCTGTTCGGCTTTCTGCCGAAATCCCAGCCCACACTAGTACCGAACCGCCACCGTACGACCATTTCTGCAAAGCAGACTTGCATAAATCGTTCTCGTGGCCTTCTGTACACCTTCACCCTTCCGTCGTGTTGATACAGCATAAACTTTGATTCGTCTGAGAACACAACTCTTGACCAATCTTCAGGTGTCCAATCCGAGTGTTCGCGCCTCAGGTTCGCGCGCATAATTTTTCTTGCTGTGCGGTGGTGCCTTTCCAGTTTAGGGCCATTTGCTGGCCTAAATGGTTTCAAATTAGCTTCAACAAGCCTCCGTCTTCCGGTCCATTTACCAGGATTGCTCCCACCAAGCCGTAAAACCTGTTGTGTCAAAGCAGTTCCCGTAAGGAATCGATTTCGCAGCATAGTATTGACTAGATATCGATCCTCCCGTGCTGTTGTACACCTGGGACTGCCTCCTCCTGGTCTGCGTAAGTTCAAACCAGTTTCCAGAAACCGCTGAAGAACACGCTGCACTGTTGACAACGACACTCCGGCTATTCTTGATGTATCTGGCTGGCTTCGACCGTTTTCCAGTATTGTATTGATTCTCGTGCATTCTTCGGGTGTAAGTGACATAATTATTACATTAATAATGAACACTGAACATCTGGGACCCTTTTTATATAAGCATTTTATGACGGAACGAAAACAAAAGCAAAAACAGATGGGAAATGAGAAAAGTCCTATATTTCAAAAACGATCATTTTGTTTAAAATTTTTTTTTAATGTCATTATTTTATATTACCAATGAGTTATGATACCTGTAATTAAGGCGGATTAAATTGTCTATAACGTTCAATTTATTTCACTTAGCTAGCTGTATTAGTTTTTAAGATATTGCAATTTATGTTGGTGACCCGAAAGTTTTGCTCTCGAGTGTAGTCAATGAAGCACATCATCATTGGAACATAAAACTCCCAGCTTTTTTCGATGATCTGCCTCACGTTCACTATCTGTTCCCTTGTACCTCGGCCTTTGACAAACCCTGCCTGCTCTGACTTCGAAATGACTTCTTCTGACTGAGAAATGACTTCAGCCTCTCATTCACTATGTACAGCATGACTTTACTGGCGTGAGATATTAATGCCACGGTCCTGTAGTTTCCACATACCCTGGTTGAACCCTTTTTGTGGAGTGGTACTAGTAGAGATTCCCTCCAGTCAACAGGCCAGCTAGCACTGTGCCAAACTCGGTTACACAAGTTCAGCAAGATTTTGACGCCATGATCCCCGACGTTTTTAAGTTCTTCGGCAAATATTCCGTCTC
>BHDV01041153.1:0-18993 GCA_005406045.1 Adoxophyes honmai | reverse complement strand
TATTGGTAAGTATTTTGTTTGAACATA
This sequence comes from Adoxophyes honmai, assembly GCA_005406045.1. Classification (NCBI taxonomy): domain Eukaryota; kingdom Metazoa; phylum Arthropoda; class Insecta; order Lepidoptera; family Tortricidae; genus Adoxophyes; species Adoxophyes honmai. The sequence goes on along the minus strand of BHDV01041153.1, from coordinate 18,966 downwards.
CTCCACTTTACCATCAACCCGGCTTCAGCTTGGCCTTTCGTTCTGATACATACTGTATGTATGTATGTTGTTTGCTTTTTAACGAAAGCCATATTAATAGTGCCGTTTTTATCGGCAACTTCGGCTACATAGCTGACGGCTATAGAGCTGTGCGCACACTGGCGGGGGTTAAACCGCGGGATTCGTGTAGGGATTTGTTTAAAACACTTAAAATTATGACTCACTATTCCCAATATATATATACAGTGGCAGAGGAGCTAACTGGCAGAGGACTCATTAAGAGATTGGCGATTTGCATCAGACAAGAGGCATCACATTTTGAACATTTAATTAATTAATTTACACAAAAATGTCCACTTAATTGACTACGACAGTTACATTTGTATGTTTTTAACTTGATTAAACTGATTAATTTCACGTTGTTCCTTTCTTTTAAAATACTACGTTACTTAAGCAGAGTTGTTATTTTTTAGCTATTCTTTCGATTGGCATCATAAAAACAGGATGTTTTTTTTTTGACATTTTAGTCGGTTCGATTCCCAGACGAAGCAAGTATTTTTTAGAAAATCTATGAATGCAGAATAACTAACTTTTAAAAATAAGATAAAGTCTTCTTTGAGCAAAATACACTATCTACGATATTTAAGGCACTTCTCCTTCATGTCCTATAACTTTGGGACACCCTGTATATGACGTTTTATTGTTTACTCGCTATAATATTGACTCTTTTAAGCGAGTAAATAACCCACAGAGAATCAGCCGCCAGACCGGGCGACTGCAAGCGGTGCCGCGGCGGTTGGCGCTCCTTGATAAAAATCCGCGCGTCATAGGCTCTAGACTGTATGAGAAACTACCCGCCGACCTAAGGAATGTTAGTTCGGACGAAATATTTGGCTGCCAGCTGAAAAAACTTTTGTTGGATAAGTCGATTTATTCCTTAAAGAAATTTATTGAATAATTATTTATTATTGACTCTTTGACATGTTTATTTTTATTCTATTTTTATTTTTGACATTATATTGTATGATAATATAATGATAAATGACATTGTGTTGCAATCACATTGTGTGATTAGCTGTTATTATAGTTGTTCGATTATATTTATTTTTATATTGGACATTTATTTTTACATTGAATTGTTGATGTAAATGTAATTTTTTTTTTCATTCTTTTTCTATTTTTATTTTGACATTTTTCATATTCATTGTGACCTTTTTTAGTAACTTTTTATTTTATTTACCTATATGACGATCCTTTTGTGATTTTTTTATATTTTGACATTTCAAATGTAAAATGATTTCCAAAAAGAAATAAAGAACTATCTACCTATCTATCTATCATAAGAAATCGCTTGGCCTAGCTGGTATACAAAAGCCAGTAAACACAAGTTTCAGTTCGGACTCTGACAATTGCGGGAAATCTGAGATATCACTTAAAGAAAAATTGTGAAAGGAAAGTTTTCTTCTCAGCCAACCTTTGTCTTCTCCTTCCAACGCTAAAAGATTTTCTTCATTATTTTTAGAGTTCATTCCGTCAAAAATGTTATCGGTCATAACTTTATCCGATTTTAAAAGCTTCCCAAAACAATTGTGAAGATAAAAACTTCCAACTTTATCTAACATCTTATTATCAAAAGTTTGGTCCAGGTGTTTTACCTTTGCTTCAGAGCACCGTGTACCGCCTCTACTACCCAGCGAACTTTTGTTACGTACCGGGACTTGTTAGATTCTTTGGTAGTCAGTTGTTTTCGATTGCCTTTAAGAGATGGCATCATAATTTTGTAACGCTTCGACTCTAGCAAAGGAACCACATCTCGAAAGCCTCTATCGAGAACAAACATGTCTTGTCATGTCTTTTAGCAAGTTACTCATGCTGTCAATCACTTTTCGCATTATTGTTGCGTCATTTTCGTTTGCATGGAAAGGCTCCAACATGTCCACAATAAACCCATCAGAAGTACAAACTGTGAAAGGCTTACAGGTGAATCTTTTTTTGCCCAGAATAAGATTTTCTTTGGTACTCATTATTGCTGCTCTTCTGATGATAGGCATACGTGCCATCACAAATGAGTGTGGCAATTGTTAACGTTGAAGAGTTTACAGGCAAGTTCTGTAGTATGATTGTCTATTAGCCACTGTCTGCTATGTTTATTTATATCAAAGTGTTGCGAAAGTACATCTTTCTCAATCCATGAAATAACAAGTGGAAGTTGCAGCATTGTTGCTATCAGTTAGTTGCTACAGGCTGTGCGTAATTTTACTAAAAAGACTTATAGCTTGGACTGTTGGGTCTTCCTATTGGGTCTATGTCCTTCCAAGTAAATCATGTTAAAGCCACCAAGTCACTGTCTGAAAGAGTTCGATTCTAACCGAAGGTGTAAAAAAAAATACTTACCCGATAAAAACATTTTACCGCGTGCGCTACGAAAATAAAATAAAAAAATTCAAATCTCAATAAATTATTTTATTAATCTCTTCGTTCCTAATACCTAAGTGCAATAAGTACAATAGGTACCTAAGTAATTATTTTAAACCCATATAATCAATATTATCATGTTTTCTGTTTACTAGAGTAAAATATTATGATATCTACTACCTATTCTTACCATTATCCAATAACAATATTACTAACGTGATCAGTATAATGTATTTGTTTCCATTCTAAGCACTCCGAAATGACAGACACATAGACAGACAGACATATAGACACACACAGACACACAGACACACACAGACACATAGACACACGCAGACATACACACAAAGCAATTATAGAACTACTTATATCAAAACCAATTATAGAACTGTTACTCTTTGAACTGCTACCTACTCTGTAAAACGACGCCAGTCAATGAATAAACCGGTCCGGAATGGGCAAAACTGAAAAATCGGACCGGAAAATTAAGTGTAGTGGACAAGCTACTATAGACATTACATGGCCAGCCAAATCGGACCTTAAAAACCAGGACTGCCGGACCGTAAAATTCATGGGTTCCGTACCCAAAGAGTAAAAACGGGACCCTATTACTGAGACTTCGCTGTCTGTCCGTCCGTCCGTCCGTCCGTCTGTCTGTCTGTCTGTAACCAGGCTGTATCTCACGAACCGTGAGAGCTAGAGAGTTGAAGTTTTCACAGATGATGTATTTCTGTTGCCGCTATAACAACAAATACTAAAATTAAAATAATTATAATAATTAAGGGGGGCTCCCATACAAAAAACGTGTTTTTTTTTTGCTATTTTGGATCTATTTAAATAACTGTAACAGGTAAATACTTGAAATCCTCACAGAATATTTAATTACTTTAAAAGGAAATAATAAAAATAAAATAAAATAAGTATTTAAAGGGGGCTCCCGTACAAAAAACGTGTTTTTTTTGCTATTTTGGATCTATTTAAATAACTGTAACAGGTAAATACTTGAAATGCGCGCAAAATATTTACTTTAAAAGGAAATAATTAAAATAAAATAAAATTAGTATTTAAGGGGGGCTCCCATACAAAAAACCTATTTTATTGCAGTTTTTTTTTTTGTTGTTTTGGGTCTATTTAAATAATTGTAACAGCTACATACTTGAAATGCTCACAGAATCTTTAATTAAATATCTACTTTAAAAATAAATAATTGAATAAAAATAAAATTAGTATTTAAGGGGGGCTCCCATACAAAAATTTACTTTTCTTTTCTTTCCGGTCCGGTTTTTCAGTTTTGCCCATTCCGGACCGGTTTATTCAGTGACTGGCGTCGTTTCACAAAGGAGGTAGCAGTTCAGAGAGTAACAGTTCTATAATTGGTAGCATCTTCGGTGGTCAGCTTTGCCTTAGAGAGCCTTTGAGAGCGGGCATCATAAAGTCGGTAACTTTTAGATTCTAAAAAACCTACTGCATTCCGTAAACTTCTATCTAAGACAAATACGCCGCCAGGTCTAATAAGATTTTTCAAACTGGGTATGAGTTTTCGCATAATGCTTACGTCGTTTTCAGTAGCATGAAAAGTTCCTAACATTTCGACTATAAAACCATCTGTTGTACATTTTGTGAACAGCTTGCATACATGTGTTTTTTTCTGACCGGAATAAGATTTGCGTTGATACTCATTATTGGAACTTTTTTGGTGGTAGGTAGGTATATGTAGGTACCATCACAAATGAGTATCTAAACATTCTCCGTATCGAAAAGTTTTTTGCCAGCTCTGTTGTATGATTGTTAATAAGCCATTGGCGACCAAATGCATTGACACCAAATAGAAATGGAAGAACGTCTTTTTCAAAGGAATCAACAACATTCGCCACATATTTACATTATTTGATATCTAGAAAGCTGCAGTAAAGTACCGATTATTCTGTTACTATTGCCTGTACTTAATTTTATTTAAAAAATCACAACAGCTTGTATGATGTCACATTTTGTTTGTATATTTACTGCATTATTATCTGCAATTCGTTTTTAATAATATTAACATGTTCCTAAGTAAATCCCGTTAAAATAGCAAAATGGTCATCGGAGACAGATTTATTTACTATTATCTGATTTAACGACAGATAAGTATTTCTTTTAGTTTTTAAGTGTATCTTTATCCAACCGTCTGTGTTTACCGTAGAAGTGTGCAACTTTGCACGAAATTTCATGTTTTTCGACAATATTTCTTGAAGGGTACGTTATCTGTGGGCCTCGTCGCTATGCAAGCGAAATGAGACCATAAGCCAGGGGTTTTATGGTTCATTATTACTAAAATACTCTTATTTTCAGTAGTAGAAGCATACAAAGTCGTAGGCAAAATTGGAACTAAAAGCTGCAACATTGCCTAGAAGAATATCTAAGCTATTACTTGCGAGATTATTTAAAAGGATGGGATTTTTTAATTCTTAACTGTTATGTTAACTTTCAAAAAACAGTCAAAAGCATTAAACAATTAAATGTGTATTTTTCTGTCCGGCAGGCAAAGTTGAGGAGCGTTTGGGAGCATTTCAATATATTCCCATACAAAATTTTGAACGCAGTTAGGGTTGTGCCAAACATAAATCTGCTAAAAAATACAAAGTACTGTATTTATAAACGAACACCTTAAAAAAATTATGCATTGAAAGAGAAATTATGCGAGCACCTGAAAGTAATTAAATTAAACATTATATGGGTTAAATAGACCAAAAAAATATTTTATTTAACTAATTGGTCACAACCCTAGCACTAGGCAAACTTGAGGAAGAAGTGTTCAAAATTCCCTTCGCAACATTGCCTAGCATCGTTTAAGTGTTAAATTTATACATTTACTTTTCAAAACCAATGAAAACAATGAAAGTTGAAAATTGAAAATGAAAATTGTCCATTACAAACGGTTGGGGGTCATCCATAAAGTACGTCACACTTTCGGACGGGTCGAGGTCAGTGTTTTGAACAAAATTACTGTAATTTTCATAGTAAAATGTGTGATATGGGGGGGGGGTGTCTGTAATTCCCCAATTTTTTATGTGACGTACTTTATGAATGGCCCCTTAGATGGGCTGGTTACCCTGAAATTGCTAAACGTGGCATTGGATTTTTGAATTCATGTGCTCTGCCTACCCCTCTTGCGAATACAGGCGTGAGAATATGTATGTGTATGTATCAATATTTATCTACTTATTGTTATATATTAAATACCTAGACTATTGCAATTTAAATGTGATTATATCTATAGTATATAATATACCTAATAATCTTCCCGCACAAAAACTACAGTACAAATCACTTAATGTAACTGTATTATTTTCTTCACGACTAGGGATTGCAATCCGGTCCGGCGGATCCGGTAATCCGGCGGATCCGGCGTGTTTTTGGACCTACCGGATCCGGTGAGTCGGTGCCGGATCCGGTGACGGATCCGGTAAACCAAAAAATACGAGAAAAATGCGACAGAAACGTGACAAAATGTGACAGAAACAACAGACGAAAATATAGATTCCGATTCCGATTCTGATTCCATGTCATTATTGCCAATAGAAATAAAACATTACATTAAAAGAGAAAAAAAAATGGTATAGGGGGAAAGTTAAAGCTAAAAAGTCTAAAAACGAAAAAGATTATGAGAAAATACTTAAAAAGGAAATGACTCCGTATGAAGTAGAAGGAGTAAGTTGAGGAAGTTGAAGAGAGGAAGTTGTCGCTGATCTCATGATCTGCAGTTACTTAATGGCGATTAGGCCAACCAGTGCTGAAGCAGAAAAGGCCTTTTCTGCTGCAGGTTATATTTGTAGTGTCATCAAAAGCAGATTAGGAGGCAGTACAATCAACACTGTATGTTTTCTTTGATCGTTTTTTCAGGCACAGAAATAATATTCACTCGTATTTTTGCATTGCAAAAAATAAATGCTTCTTGTTTTATTGTCTCTTCGGATTATGAAGTAAAGTTGATGTTATAAGTACAAATTTAAAAGACTGTTTTATTAACTTAATAAGTACATACATACATACATACATATTCTCACGCCTGTATTCCCAAGAGGGGTAGGCAGAGCACATGAATTCAAAAATCCAGTGCCACGTTTAGCATTTTCAGGGTAATCGGATGGTTAAACGTGATATTGCAGTGACAGGTTGCTAGCCCATCGCCCACAATACACTAACCCTTTCCCAGAGTCGACTCTTACGACACCCACGGGAAGAAAGGGGGAGGTGCTATTCTAACCCGGCACCACACGGGGAATACTAATATTACTTAATAAGTAATGTAGATTATTAATAAGAGTTAATTATTATTAGTACTTAAGTACTTTCAGATATTTACAGGAATAAGTGAGAGTCAGACTGATTAATTACTTTATTATTTAGAATAGTTTCATAATTTTCGTTTTGTACAAATAGTACCAAAATTACAAATAATACCAAAAAATATAGTTAAAGGTGCAATTAATGAATATTATTTTATTTTCTTTAAATACACAATTTTACTTTTCTTTATGTATTAAGTATTATCAAAACTAAAAATCACTAAATACTAGGCCCTAAGTAACTTAACAATCCGGCCGGATCCGTCCGGATCCGACCGGATTGGCGTCAATCCGGTGAAATCCGGCCGGATTGAAAATGATACCGGATTGCAATCCCTATTCACGACTTGTGCCACAATATGTTAAGCATTTTTTTAATAGTTCGATTTCTTCCTCTTCCAGAAGTACTTCATAGTCGAGTAGGCAGCTATGAAACAAAGCGACTTGCATAGGTATATTTCGGCAGGTATACTTGCTCATTGCTCAAACACTTTGCAATTGACTACATCCAACTGAAAATTATCATTTATTTTGTAGATTTTATTATTTCTACATCAATTCACAAAAATGTATAGAAAATATGAATTTGAGGCTTACGTTGTTTGGCAGAGATTGGTAACTATTTTCCAAATAATCTTTTGTACATCTGGTCATTCTGTCACTAACTAAATCGTACACTATTTTGTATAATATCGGGACACGTTTTTGAAACAATCGTTTTATAACTGTATTTTTATTTGTAACAAGTTTTACATTATCCGATGCAAACATTTTTACCCGTGTGGTGCCGGGTTAGAATAGCACCTCCCCCTTTCTTCCCGTGGGTGTCGTAAGAGTCGACTCTGGGAAAGGGTTAGTATATTGTGGGCGATGGGCTAGCAACCTGTCACTGCAATATCACGTTTAACCATCTGGTTACCCTGAATTTGCTAAACGTGGCACTGGATTTTTGAATTCATGTGCTCTGCCTACCCCTCTTGGGAACACAGGCGTGAGAATATGTATGTGTATATATGTATGTACATTTTTCGCGTTTCCGCCATTTTTTTTAAAAACTTCGTGCCATGTACTCCGCAAAGGTGCATTCTAAAATTGAAATAATATAGATGGAAATCTATTACACCCTATCATGCTATGACCGTGCTATTAACGTGTCTGACAAAAAAATATTCTTTCCAAAATATGAGGCTATGCATACTAGCCCTGTTCCATCACCGATCATACCCGTAGCGTGCTATGCACGGACCGTCAAATATTGTCGGCGGTTTGTGCAGGCGGTCGAACGGGGTATGCGTATGGTGACCGATTGAAGCACGTTATACATGCGTTGTCATATTTCTACCCGCTTTTACCAGTCCGATACCGTCAGTCAGAAGTCGCTCATTATTTGTAATACTTATATAACATTATAATGGATGACGAGAAATTGATTAAATAATAATAATCCAATATTCTCCTTCGACTTTTCTTTTTTTTTAAAGAGGAGTGGACCCAGTATTTTCGTTGTTGTCCTCTGTTGTTTTCTTGATCTTCTAAGTCTAATAGAAAGGCTATAATTACTAACTCCCTCACGGTAAGTTTTATAATGGGCATTGTAATAATTTATTTGTCAAAAGTATTCAATTCGACGGCCGGATAGCCCAGCGGTTAGGGAACCTGACTGAGAAGCTTAAGGTCCCGGGTCCGATCCCCGGTCGGGGCAGATGTTTATATGATAAATACGAATGTTTGCTTTCGAGTCTTGGATGTTTATCTATACATAAACCGGTGTGGTATTGTACATGTACTTAGTGAAAATAAGACAATCCAGCCGTTAAATTGTTTTTTCGGGCATTATTTTTGCAGCTTTTAAATACGCATTGTGACATTTGTGACACGTGTTGACGTTGGCTGTGTTTCAACCGAACTAAATAAAATAAGACCTCACTTTAAAAGTGCGCTCTAATTCATGGAGACGTATTTTTTGCGCTGACCCGATATCTAGTTGTAATCGTTGATCGAAGACTATAGTAGTCCGGCCAGACCCTTTAAACCGAACTGTTCCTTAGGTATAATAGTAAAGAACCTTCTATAAGTGGTTTGATTTTTATTAGGAAAGAGACCATAAATTAATGGTATAAAATTGACTTTGTCTTCGTTTCGAGCAACGTCCACATGCAGCGTGTACATACATTTGATAAAATGGTGCAGGCACGACTTTGAATGTGCCATCGCCGTAAAAGGTATTTGGCTGCGTGGATTACTAATGTTTGGCAAATAATCTTTCCCAAAGTAGCACATCGCAAATTTTGTTTCCCAAATTTTCATTTCGCAAAAAGTGCAATTGGCAAAACTATGTATCGCAAATGTACAGTTTGCAAACATTTTGTTTAGCAAGTGGTTGCTTAGCAAATAATTACTTGGCAAGTTTTACTTTCCCAATCTTTTTTTTTGCAAATAGTATATCGTTTGGCATAACATACTTTTCCCAAAATATTGCATGGCATACGATTTAAATCCCAGTATGACTAGTGCGATTTAGTTAAATGTTTCACTTGTAAAATATACATATCGCGAATGTTTAAATAAGAATAGTAGTTACGTTCCTACGTAACCTCCTGGTTAATATTACATTGGCTGGCGCTGGCGCTAATAGTTGTGGACATGGTTGGGGTAGGTACCTAATACCTATACACTAATATTATGAAGAGGAAAACTTTGTTTGTTTTTTTGGTTGTAATGAATAGGCTCAGTAACTACTGGACCGTTTTTAAAAATTCTTGCACCATTCGAAAGCCACATTACATTATCCACGAGTAACATAGGCAAAACTTTATTTTGAAAAAAAAAAAAGGATTCTGTTAAATATTTGGGTTTAGATGTCTACATCTACACTAATATGAAGAGGAAAACTTTGTTTGTTTGTAATGCATAGGCTCAGAAATCTACGACCCCAAAATCCGAAATTTACGCGAACGAAATCGCGGGCGGAAAGCTAGTAATGTATAAAATAATTTAAAAAAACGGTTCTGGCGCTTCGCCGGCCGCTGCCGCGGCACACTCGCTACGCTCGCTCGCTGTAGGGTCGCGATTCAACCTAATACTCCTCCTCGCTTCGCTCGTCGTCGTACCTAACCTGAACGAAGTCTGACCTGCCTAAAGGATAAATACGTAGGTATCTAATGATTTTGTAAGAAAAATAAAGCAATAAACGGATGAAACGTTTTTCGTCTAATACTTTTTCGGCCTAGTGTAACAGAATAATACATAGACAGGTAGAAAAAATATCCTTATTTCTTTTTAAAAATTAAATAAAAGTTCAGCTTGCAAAGTGATTAATTTGGGTAAATCTTGTTTGGAAAATAATTTTTGACAAAATAAAACATTTGCTTTATAAGCATTTGCTAAATAAAATATTGACAAAGTGACATTTTGGGAAACGATAGTTTGACCAAATGAATAAAATGGGAAATGTAACTTTGCTAAATATGCATTTGGGAAATAAAGCTGTTGCGATAAGTTATTTGGGAAGTGATATTTGGTAAACGTTATTTGCCAAACGGCAGAACACCGGCTGCGCCGATGTTACTTATTTCAATTTATTAAATTATTATTTTTATTCGCACTCTTACATACATTCACACCTTAAAACGCACTGCATATTTATTTACTCGAAACACTATCCTACCTTTCCTTTCCCGCCAACTCTTTAAAAAAAAAAAATAAAGAAAAAAAAACAATTGAAAGTGAACAAGAAAAAACTAATAAACACTAACAACGCAAATAATTAATATTTAAAAACTCAAAGTTAAGTTGGTGTGCACTCCTAGTATAAAAAACTCGCAAAACTTTAATAACTCTTCAAGAAAGAAGAAACGCAACGCAACCAATTGGAGTGAGCTGAGCGTAAAACTGATTCCTGTTTAGAGGTTCGTTCCTGCCGCTCCAGTATTAATTACTTCTTGAAAATACTCTTTTATGTCTACGCGAGGCAGGATTGAAAAAAATATTATTCTGTCAGATGAATCACAGTCGTCATACAAATAGAACTCTTCCACTAAATTTTGTGGCAATTTTATAATATGTTTCGAGTCGGTCCCTTTGGAATTTTCAATTTTTAAATTTCTGTTTCGGGCTCTATGAAGACTGTCTTTCACTGATTCAAATTGTGGAATTTCATGGTCTTCTAAGTTATGACATTCGCCTCATACATTGTTTCTACCGAATCAAAATTTTCGCACACCTGTTTTTTGCATGTGTCAACAAATGCACTTATTCGGTTACTCGTATAATCAGGAGCGCCACAAGTATGCTTTGCAGGTTTAGCAATTTCATCATTATTATTTAAAGTTAAAGATGTTTGGCAAACTAGCTGCTTGGAACATCGCCAATTTGACGTACCTGATTTGTGAACTTTTTTATGAACTTGATTTCACTTTTATCCATTTTTAACACACCGTCTTATTACAAGTATGCTTAGCTGGTTTGGTCATGTAGAAAGGATGGATGAAAGGAGATTGACTAAACAGATTTATGCTGGGAGTGTGAATGGATGTGTTGGGAGGAGAAGACGTACGTTCCGTGACCAAATTGCGGACGTTTTAGAAACAGGTCAGGTCAAGAGTACCCGAAATCGACGAGCATGTATGAAGAAACTAATGAATGTGGATGAAGCAAAAGAGGTATGTCAGGATCGTAGCAAGTGGAACAAAGTGGTCTCTGCCTACCCCTGTGGGAAAGAGGCGTGAGGGTATGTATGTATGTACGTATGTCTTATTACAATTACATAATGACAGTATTAAGAGATGAAATTTCCTTATATTTATTATTTCATAATCAGAAGGAAGTACTTATAGCTGGCCTGTTGAATAGCTTAGTATTAAAGAGGAAATATTTTTAGTATTTGCGACATATAGTTTGGCCAGGATCTGTCTAACTTCAAGCATAGACACGAAAAATCATACTGTCTTTTTCTTAAGCTAGTACTTGCAGTTGCACCACTAAAAAAGGGATGGTTGTCGTACACGCTGCTGCTTAATTTTGTCAGCAACAAAGGCACTTTCTTAACTTCGGGGATGTCATGCAACAACATATAACAGTTTAATTGTTCCACATAGCTGCTCCAGTTCCCGCCGTTGAAATTTTGCATACTTGAAGGCAACAAAATAGTTTGTTGATTTGTTGATATTTTGGCGGTGTTGGCGTTAACGTACTGCCGTATAACCTTTCGTAATTCTTCTACGTTTGGATTGGAGCTCACAGCTATTTTTATTTTAAGTTTGTTGTTAACTGAATTAGAATTTCTTTTGATGTTTCTTGTATCCACGCTGTCTTCCCACTATTAATTTTATCAATGTATTTTTCCATTTCCGTTAACTGCTTTAGTTTGCAATAATGTCAATTTATCCATGTTGTTTATGCAATATTATGAATGAGAATGAAGTGACATGACATTGACATTATGACAGTGAACCATAAGTTTTTCTTCTTTTTTTTTACGTTGGTCCGCGTTTTGATGTTGCAATATTTTCAACTGAAGGTTTCTTTTTTGTAGTTCCTGTCTAAGTTGAATTTTATACCCTCAAAATGTAGATGTAGATAATAAAATTATGTAGATGTATTTCACTTCTAATCGCGTAAATTCGAAACGTCCTCGTCGCCACTGTAGGGTTTATTACTTGCCGGCACTTAGGGTTTGTATGTTAGGCACTAGTTTTGATTGAAACACTCCGAAATTGATTAATCCGAGTTTTTATTGTGAGACGATGTGTGCACTAGTACAATGCTTAAGTACAAGAGAGAGGGTGGGGGGAAAGCCATGCGTTTAGTTACTACATTTTCATGCCGAACACCGATTTACGAGACAATCTACGTCAAAACATGTCATTTTTCTTTCAATTGTATTTTTTTAATGTCATCATTCTCATACCAGCCAGTAAACAGACTACCCGAGTTTGCTGAAATTAATTATCATAAGGTTGGTCGTTTGTATTTTACCTTAAAATCAATTGTGAATAAAATTAATACTCCTTGAACAAACTATTTAAGTATTCAAATAGGTAGCGATTTCTGTGGTAGGTTCATGATTGAAGTGTGTCTGTCATTGACGTTATCTTGTCAATTGACTTGTAATGTTTAAATCTTCCTTACAGTGCTTAATAAATTAAAATAATAATAGTAATTCAATAGTGGAATCAAAGGTTTTATATCAATTTCAGAAGAATTCAAAGGACGTGGTAGTATGCAATTAAAATGTATGTGACTTGTTCGGTGCAAGACATTTGTTTGAAACTAAAGTGGTTAGTAAGTATTTTTTTGTAACAAGAATTATTTGCCTTCATTTGACTTATTAATTTAACATAAATGAAACGTTTAAACGCCATAATGCCTTGGTTTTGGCTGCCAACTACTAGTTAGTCTCATATGCAGGAAATACGTACCTAACGATAATTAGCTACACAATAACATTAGATCCCTTTCTTCTTTGTGTCAAATAAGTGTACGCAATACATTGCTGCTTGATAAATTTAAAAAAAAATAATTACGCTTTACTGGTTAAGACTAACTTAAAATTATCTTGCGATATCGGTTAATATCTGAGTTAGGTAATCTTTTATTCACAATGCTAGAAACAAATTACAATTATTGAATTATACAGAAAACATATTAAAAATTATATTCTAAAACTAACCTAAACTTAACTATATGTACAAATGTCCCTTTTATTTTGCCGAAAAGTTTATGTGCGTCTTGGCTCCACGGACCCAGAGTTTCCACAGCAAACGCCGCAAATACATAGTCTCCTGAGAGATCTGTATATTTGCGGCGTTTCGCCGCCTCGGCTTGTGCAGCTGCCCCACCCGCCTTCAACGACGACGAAGCTAAATGGGATGGCGCTAAGGTGTCTACACACGTTGCATCCCAAACAAGGGGCCGGCCCTTTTCCCAAGGGACGAGGGTCAGCCCATCGGGTCTCTTTCCATCATTACGGGAAAGACCAGCTGGCTCTAAAAGAGCTGGCACGTTAATGCTGGAAAGAGCCCGGCGTATGACGTCGTTAAGGCAGGCGTGGCGAGAAAGGCGACCTGCGCTCTTGCTGCAAGAGAGTCCGTGATGGCCCAGACGATCAACAGCAGCACCGCAGGGACATATGTGGGGGACTAAGATGTCTGCTCCCAGACGTAATCCTACCGCTATCCTAAAAGAAATATCATCTAAAAGTGTATAAAAATGTTTAGAGGGGAAGGCATGGAGCCAGAAACCGGATTCCCTCTCGGATGATGCGAGCAGACGTGCTTTCTCCGACGGCGAAGAGCAGGTATCTAAAAGATGTGTTTTAATTTGTTGGCAAACTGGATAGTCCCATAGTTTTTGTACTTGTTTGTTATATGGGGGATCCTCCCCTGGACATGCTACTTTCCATGCATTTTCTGCATCTGACAAGAATGCTACCTCATAATCATGATCACAAAGTGACGGGTTAAGTATTTTGCCGATTAGAGGTAGCACGCTATGTACAGATGAGAGAAAAGCAGGAAGGGCAACACTGCAAATTTGCCTAACGCCGAGACCACCAAAGCTAACGGGTAAGGTGGCTTGGAGAAAATGTTTATGATTAAATTTGATGTTTAAAATTTTTTCGAATTGAAGGTGAAGGGTTTTGTCTATGGATTCACATAACTGAACGGATTTCCAAAGTGGACTACATCGCAACGAATAAGTGAATTTAGGTACAAAAAGGCAATAACGGAGTATAGAAAAGGCCATATGTGAATTGATTTCCAGTAAACGAGATGAACAATCTGAAAAACGATTAATTTTGTTTTGAATGAAATCCGGAAATGATTCTTCAAATATTGGTGATCCTAGAAGGTGAAGCGAGCGTTTACATAGGACTTTTATTCCGGGACAAATATTTTGGAATTTTGCCATAATTTCCTCTCTATTAATTGTGTCATCACTAATAAAAATTGTACTTAAACCTACGTTAAATTACGGTTTGATCTAATATTAAAAATACACACTGTATAAATTGAAAATTACAAAATAATTTTAAACAAAAAAAAACCGACTTCAAATTAGCTATATCCTGAAAGGAAACTTCTGTTTATGTACATATTTACTAAAGATCAAGTAGGTATACGTAGCTCTCAGCAGAGTCAAGGCTTCAGAAGGAATAGCTCTATCTGATTTAGAACCCTCTAAACTGTTAAGTAAACCCCACGATGAACGATCATTAGCCGAAATGCAACACTTGAGAAGCAGCAGGCTTGGCTAATTACTGAAACTATAATTTCCAGTCTGGAGGTGCATTCAGTATTGAAAAAAATATCCTTTAACTCCTAAAAATTAAGGATTTGACGTTTCATCATCAGCTCAATCATTTTTTTTACTGCCAAGCGAAAATACTGGTGTAGCTTTGAAAAATGTACTAAAAACACTACCTGTGCCTATAAAATTTGAGGGTTGCCTTCGATTTCCCTCATATTCCATCATCAGGTCAAGATATGCTGACAATCTGACTACCTGGAAACTATACCCTTTCAGACAAAAAAAGAATTTTCCAAATCGGTCCAGGCGTCTTCGAGTAATCAGCGAATACACATAAAAATATTCTCCATTTCTTCCATGGATGTCGCAAGAGGCGACTAAGGACATAGGTTTAAGTAAATTTTAGGCGACAGGCTATGAGGCTAGCAACCTGTCACTATCATGCCTGCTAATTCAAAACCTACAAAAAATGAGCTAGAAGTGGCCACGAAGCGTGACATAGACATAGTTTTGTCTATGTAGCGTTTTGTGCGCTCTGCCTACCCCATTTAAGAATACAGGCGTGATTGTATGTAGTTATGTAAGAATGTACAAATGTAAGTTCGGACTAAAATTCCCGAATGCCCATACATTTTTATTTTATTTTAAGGATAATTCAAAAACTACTAGTTAGATTTTGATGAAATTAAAATGGGACCAATGGGAAGCCATTTGCTATCGAACACAAAAAGAACCATCGAAATCGGTCCACCCGTTTAGAAGTTCTGAGGTAACATACAAAAAAAAAAAAAAAAATACAGCCGAATTGAATACCTCCTTTTTTGAAGTCTGTTAAAAATATACAGAAGTTAGTTAACAAACAACAAAGCATCACTGCAAGCACTGCTGCTCTCGAATCAGTAAAAAAAATCAGCCAAGTGCGTGTTGTTGGAGTTGGACTCGCGCATGAAGGGTTTCGTACCAAAAACAGTAAAAAAGAACACAGTCATTTTTTTGTGGGATGGGGAACTCTTCATTATTATTATTATTTTGCTGTTAGTCTTTGTTGTTTTGGTGGCAATACAAACACATAGTCTGTGAAAATTTCAACTGCCTAGCTATTACGGTTCTTGAGATACAGCTCGCAGAATGATGACAAAAAAACGGCCAAAATATCAGGTTTTTTGTATGGGAGCCTTTTAATTACTTATTATTATTATTTTGATTTTAGTATTTGTTGTTACAGCGGCAACAGACATACATCATCTCTAAAAAAATTAAATTACCTGGCTCTTACGGTTCTTAAGATACAGCCTGGTGACAGTCAGACAGACGGACAGACGGACAGCGAAGTCTCAGTAATAGGGTCCCATATTCACCCTTTGGGCACGAAACCCTAAAAACAGAATAAGTAAGTAACCTACTTCACAACGTACGTCACGTCACAGGGTACGTCAAAAGAAAAATACATATAAGGTAAAAATTATTACGTTACTATCGGAGGGGGGGGGAGTAAGACGTTTGCTTATTTTTGCTGACAAGGAGAGGGGGGGGAGTCAATAATTGACAAAAATCTGCTTACGTAATACTTGAATGACCCCTTTGCGATTATGATGTTTCGTGATTATGATGTTTCGCGATTATGATGTTTTGCGATTATGATGTTATGCGACGATACTCGTATCCCTATAACTTCGTTAAAGTAGGTTATCCTCCACATATTCTCTATTGGATTCAGATCCGGACTCTTTGGGAAGCATTGTTATAAGTGTTAAATCGCCTTGCTCGTGTCGAGTCTTGATCCAGTTTTGCACTGTCTTAGAAGTTTATAGAACTGTTCAGTCTTGCATAAAGTGTTTATTTTCATTGGAGTATACTATTTGAGCGGTTGGTAAGAACGAGTCTTCCAGGATTTCTTCGTGGCTCATTGCATTCATTTGACCTAAAACAGGCACTTATTCTTCCGGGCCATTTTTTAAAATCCAACCCCAGTATGCTGTAGTGATGCGTCCAAATCGTTCGTTTAATAGTATATTTTGCTCGTGATATCTCGAGTTCTCAACTCGCCACAAACTTACTCTACCATGAGGAACAAAAGACTTTCTCGTCCTTGAAGCAGACTTTACAGAGGTCATGATTTAGATATCTCACAGATCAATAACACGCCGACCAGCATCTTTAATTCGATTATTTTCTCCTTCTTCCGTTGATCGAGCCGGATCATGTCTCTAAATAATCTAATCTAATATCTTAGTTACATTATTACATTATGAAGTCGCAAGGTGGACTCAAAAGCAAATGCTAATTGGTGATTATGCATTTAGTAAGTAATTCAAAGATTATATCCATCATTCTGATATATTCAGTATTTGCTTCGCTATCTTGGTAATCGTCATTGTCACTAGCTCAAAAAGTCAATGGCATTAGCGACTTATGACTTATTAACTTAATGTTAGCATCGCAATTCTCACATTCATATTTCCCCATAAAATTAAGATGGGTTGAAGTTAATTTGTCGGCGAGTTCTAGCATTCTTTCTCTGGTCATGAATGCAATTATTTTATAAAATTAAAATCTATGTCGCCGTTGGGTGAACTTAACTTTGTCTCTGCAGAAATATTCCTACATAGTTTTACCATGCTGTCTTTTTTGGGATGCTTGAAATTGGTAATTATGTCTGTGCCATTTTTTTCCCAACTTTACATAAGTTATAACATTAACATTATTTTGTCCCGTCAGAGGTTAAGGATAAACTTCGAACTGTCATGTAATATACTTATAGCTGTCAATATTCATTATTTTGACTGCATGGCTGCTGTACATACAAATATAGAAATATCCAATAC
This sequence comes from Adoxophyes honmai, assembly GCA_005406045.1. Classification (NCBI taxonomy): domain Eukaryota; kingdom Metazoa; phylum Arthropoda; class Insecta; order Lepidoptera; family Tortricidae; genus Adoxophyes; species Adoxophyes honmai. The sequence continues at coordinate 1,148 of BHDV01041153.1, read as the reverse complement.
CCCACTTGATTTTACGTTCGAATGAGACTATTTGCAAAACCAATACCTCAGAATATGTAAGACCTTTGTTGCTTTTATATGTATTTGGTAGGGTATGGATGTTGATGTAGTTATTTTTTAAGTCACGCCTTTTTAATTTTTGTGACAACTATTTAACTTTTTTCTTTAAAATAACTTTAATGGGCCTCATACCCACACATTTCATAGTTCCTGCTTGAACACCGACTTCATTTAGTTCGATGGCTCCTTGACTCAACCTCGTATATTTAATTTCTTAACTTTTCAGCAGCGTGTAAAAACCATTATTTTAATATTTTTCTACTGACCGGAATCGGTACTTTCCGTAATTAGATAGTAATTATTAAGCAAACGCAGCGTTAAGGTATAATGAGCAAATTAATGCCTATACGAATTTAAGTCAGATACTAAAGTGACTTTTAAAATGCATACGTGTTTGTGTCAACATAATAATTTGCTGTTAAATTAGAAGTTAACACTTCCCTACTTCCAGCCCTAACCTTACCTTATTTATGTTTAATAATAGTAAATTTAAACTAAATCATACATATAATTAAAAGTAAATCATACGAGCCATTATATGGAGTCGCCTATCCGTCGCCAAAATATTATTTCGCATTCCCGCAACAGGTGCAATTCTTTAAGATCATTATTCCTTCTTTTTCGATGTTAAATCCAATAGACTACGGAAACAATTTCATCCAAATTGTAACCAAATATTTATTTATGTAGTTCAACTAGAAAATAAGAAATGATAAATAATAAGAAATAATTAATGATGAATGATTTAACAGAAAAAATAATTAAAATAATTAATTAAAATAAAAACCGTTTGACGTAGGTAGAGCGACAAATTTGTACAAATGTAACGTGCAGATTTATTGATAATAATGTCGATAATAACATCTAATGTCAATTTTTCCAATTTTTCCACAGCAATGTTCATTTTTTTGGGGAATTTAATACATTTTATGAGTTTTTATTTACTATAGTAGTTTCTATAAAAAACAAAGACAAACGTGCTTCAGGTCTGAAATATTTACTTACTTACTTGTTTTCTTACAGGCCAGTTTTTTTAGTCATGGGGTAAGGGCGCTTGTGCACTGCCATGAATTTTCCGGTCCGGCCGT
>BHDV01041142.1:0-40618 GCA_005406045.1 Adoxophyes honmai | reverse complement strand
ACGTATTAGGCCCATAGGCCTAATATCGCAGCGAACGTGTTAAGCTGTCAACGCATTTTTGCTCCCGCCGGCCGGGGTATGGTCATTACGATCTAAACACGGGTCACTCGTCTGGGTTAATATTAATAGACATCGGTTTGTTTGGGAACTGACAGCGCCTCCCAGCGGTACGTTTACACAACTATCGTGATCGACAAGACGAGTAGCGTTCCCATGCAAACTGTACAGACTGCAATGAAGACACTTGTGGTATGTACAGAAGTCCATCAAAAAATGTTTCTACCCCACTTTTCGTACTTACGCTCGGCGGTCGCCTTAGGGATGTCAATTATGTCGGATGCACATAAAACTATCGTGGTTTCAACATCAAATCGGCATTTGTGTTTAGTTGTCTGATTTATTATCCTTACTAATCCTTATCCTTACTAATATTATAAATCGGAAAGTGAGTTTGTTTGTTTGTTCCGCTTTCACGCCGTAACTACTTAACCGATTGCTTTGCATTTTTGCAGATGTTAAGATAGAAGTCCGGATTAAATAATAGGGTACTTTTTATCCCGGGAATAATTGATGTTCCCGAGGGAATGTTCGCTTTAAACCGAAATATAACCGAATTCCACAAATTCCGTAAAACATTTTTACTTGTTGAGATGGGTACTTAAAAATGTTAAGGTATATTTAAGGTGCAGGCTTGCAACCTGTCACTTGTACTTGTCAGCTCAAAATCAAAATATACTAGAACTGGCCATGAAACGTATAATAGTCATGGTTTTGTTTATTTAGCGACTTGTGTGTTCATCTACCCCATGTGGGAATACAAGCGTAAAGTATGTATGTATGTATTGTATGTATGTAAAACTAGCGCATGTTTGGAATTTGATATCGAGCTACGATGTCTATTACAAGTGTACCTATCTTCTTCTTAAAGTGCCACTTAATTACTGAACGTTGGCAGTCAGCTCTTACACATTTCCTGTACAAAACGGTCTGTCAATGTCACAAGTCCAATTGTGCATCTGTGTATGAAACTGTGGCACCATCGTGGGAGCATGAACTTGTGGAAAAAAAGCTTCATGTCCCCACATTGGGGGCCTTCGGACAGGGAACGTGTTAAATATTTTTATCTTTAGAAGTGGATGGAAGTGATCTTTTCGCGTAGACGGTGGCGCCACCACAATGTACCAATATTTTTTACACCAAACAAACTAAATTACATATTTATTTTGTAAATTTCAGGTACAGTCAAGCCATTTAGGCTGTGGTTTCATACGGACAACGTGGAGGCACCTATAGATATCGGAAATAGAGGGTTCTGCCTTAATTACATACAACAACCGTGTACCAATAACGTTATGTAAATATTAGTAAATAATGCTGTGTACCTTATTTTTACTTTTATAGAATTAAACGGTTTTAAAATGACTTGTATTTATTTGCGCGCCATCTATCGAGTGATGAGAAACATGCAGTTGAGTTGAAGTGGTTGAAGCTGATTCGGAAAATAAAATTCGGTACAAAGTACGCCCAAACGCACCTAACTTATTTTTAATCATCTGAATAATGCTATTTTATACTTACCTAGACAAAATTACATAAATATTTTCCATCAAAATTATTCATTATTATAATTATTCACATATATTTATTTTCATCTTAGGTTAGATTTTTACAATGCTTATAATTATTATAATTATTATTATTGTCGTTCCGCAGGGAGACGAACATTGAGTTCAGCGCCATCTATTACAAACGTGAATAACTATTACGACCGCAAGCTTTGTTGCGTAGCAACATGGTTGTTCAAAGAGTTTAAAGGTTACACAAGAATGGAAGGTCTCTGTGCTTCGACGGGGATTTGCTAGATGGCGCTGTAATAAAGTATTTTAACCGTATTATGAGTTACCCGTAGTTTCACCTCTCCATACAAACGTAGTCCCCTGTTTTCTCCGTGAGTAATGACGTTAGAGCAAAAGTTTGTTTTTCATTATATTTGTATCCGTTGTGGCTATGCCCCTAAGATTTGCATTTTTCGATTTTCTAAATGAGAAAAAAAAAAATTGAAAATCGAAAAAAGCAAATCATAGGGGCATAGCCACAACAGATACAAATATAACGTAATTTTTTTTTTGCTCTAATGTCATTATTCACGAAGAAAACAGGGGACTACGTTTGTATGGAGAAGCGGCGCGACTCCTATCCTCTTAATATTATTATCATTATCATACTACAATACTTAAAACAACACTAAAACTTTTAGCCAATAATCTCGGGATAAGGAACCCTTTACTCGCGAGTACATATTTTTTCATGTGAAAAAGTGACAAAGTCCTAATTTTATTCCCAAAGTGCGGTACCCTAGTGAAGTGGTCTTTAGACCTCTCTCATACATACATACATACCACACGCCTGTATTCCCAAGTGAGGTAGGCAGAGCACACGAAACGTAGACAAAACGATTAAGGTACAGTCAGCGTCTGATACATGGTTACACTTTGGTACTTTGTCACTGTGATCGCAGTGACAATTTCATGCGAGAGTTCAAATATGAGGTTAATTAGAAAAGGTACTAAAGTGTACACATGTATCAGATGCTGACTGTACCTACCACTTCGGCGAAATAAAAATCTAAGAAAATAGACTTCAAAGAAAAGGGAAACGAAAGCACAATCTTCAAAAGTGAATTAAGCTTCTTCTATTCAGAAAACATCGTTAGGGAACCTTGCAACCGCAATGCAATTCAATGTGTGATGTTCCCAATTCGCATCGAGCCTGAGTTGGCACTACCTATAACCAGTTACCAATGGGACTTATTATAATTATGTAGGTTAGTTGATGGTGATGATAATGAACTTAGTAAGTTAGATAAAGGGGTAAAGCAAACGACAGACTTTTTGTGCGTCGTGTGCGCGTTACTGCATATAATTCCAGGTTCTATTTCACAGACTAAAAATAGACTGTCGCCTAAAACATACCTCAGACTATCCTTAGTCCTACGACATCCACGGAAGAAAAGGAGAGGCGTTATTCTAAATCCGATACCTATTGCTGAATTCAAAACCTACGCCGACCTCAAATAGGTAGAAGAGAGAAAATAAAACAAATCAACCTTCCACACAACCTCCGATGACTCAATATTGTACCTTGTTAACATACCCATCAAATTTATTGGTTGCTACAGTTATTTTAACTAGCTACTGGAAGTTGCTACCGTGGAATCTTTTCGGCAGATATTTTATTGATCTACGTAAATCTACGAGATCCCAATGCCGAGAACTAATAACACTATGTCAATTAAAATATAATTAATTATGTGAAAACTGCGCAATAAAGCGACGAATATTCGGGTCCAGTTTATGAAATTCGCCTTTCACGCTCATTTCGTTAAGAGGGTCAAAATTCTTTTCGTTGTCTTAAACCTTGTCCCCGATTGATATTTAATATTTTTGACTACTTCAACCATATAAGACCCACAAACATGACATGTAACTGTTAAATTGAAATACCTGAAACAACTAAACGTCAGAGCCAGAACTAAAATATGCATAATTATATAAAAAAAAGGCGTGACGAAGTGTACAGTTTTCGTGACAGAGCTGTTTTCCATACTACGGAACGATGTCCCGGCTTCTAATGAGACTTCTTCACAACACGTGCTTTGGTTTTTTTTACATGGAAGCAATTGGTTTTATATTTTTTAGGACATCTACAATAACTTGTTAAGATGCTTACAATCTTTAAAAAAATCTACTTAATTCCTGAATATTTTTAATAAATTCGTGATTGCATGTCCCCAATCAGGCGCAGTACGGTACCTACCCTCTGTCACTGTATTCGTGGGTCGTTTGGTTGTGTTGACAATACTTGAGCGTATGTGGGTAGTGATACAAGGACACCGCTACCCCTTCCCCGTCTCCGCAGCTTGATCAAGCGCCGTTTTGGCCTGTTAGTCATTCAGAGGTAGTGCGTGTTTTTTGTTGCCGTCAACTCGGTCACGTAAGTTTTACCTATTTCTTTTTTACTTAAGTAGCTAAGTTTTAAAATATATTTGAATCAGTGTTGTTAGTTTCTAAGGTGATGTTGTAAAATACTATAATTTATGGCGCTGCAGATTAATCATAACAAACATTACTAATTTACAACTTCGTCACGGACACTCCGTCACATTTCAACGTGACGGAGTGGTCTTTCGTTGTGACGAAGTTGTTAAATTAGAATCTTATCCGTGTTAAAAAATAAATTACAGATTTTTTTTGAATATATTGTGTTTTATTTGTTAACAGATAAAACCATATACATTATGTCAATGACTGCTGCCGAAAGACAGCGTCAATGCAGAGAAAAACGAAAAAATGATCCTGCAAAAATAGTTCAAGATAAAAAGAAGGACTTAGAACGTTACCATGCAAGAAAATAGATAACAATGCGACTGATTATAAATAAATGTATATGTAAATAGCTGATTGTTAGAAATATATAATTATGTTAATGGTTTTGTATGCAAAAACCACTCTGCTACGTAGGTGTTATTACTCTGTCACATTTTGTCCCTTATATAGCCAAGACGATCTTTGATTTTATTAGTCTGTGTTACATTCCAACATAAATTGAATAATACAACATCATAAACTGGATTTAAATACATCTGAGACTAACACTTTTTAATGTGTAACGATGCCATATTTATGAAAAAGGTAATCGTTTGATTAGCTATGTGCCGTTTTGTGACATAGTGGTATTACATAAAATGAATACTGCCTGTGATTAGAAGTATGCCTATTATTCTTAAGTGCAATAATTACTAAAGATGTTAGTTTTTAAGCATAAATAAAAAACAATTGTTAAATGTTGCTGCTAACAATAAATAAAAAATGGATTGTTTTGTGACAGAGGTGTTTAATTTCCCCACCCATGCGTAGGATAATCAAAATTACTTTATAGTGCACCTATAAACCTCGATGCTAATTACGTCATTGTTAACACAGTAAATTAATTATTCAGAATTGATAAATTATACATTAAAAAAATGACTGTTATTTTTCCAAAAAAGTTTGTCAATTTGTAGTGAAACAAGACAACGAAAAGAATTTTGACCCAAGAAACGCGAGTGTTAACGCCTAATTATGTACAGTCGCATACGTTACTTTATCTACGTTTATGTAATAATAAAATTTGTGTGGTGTCGGATTTGGACATCTCCATTTCTTCCGTGGATGTCGTAAGAAGTGACTAAGGAATTAGGTTGAGGTATGTTTAAGTGACAGGCTGCCAACTCAAAACCTATAAAATATGCTAGAAGTGGCCACAAAACGTGAAATAGTCATGGTTTTGTCTATGTAGCGTTTCGTGTGCTCTGCCTACCCCATTTGGGAATACACGCGTGATATATGTAGGTATTCCTTCGGATCTTGGTATCCAGTCATCCACGGAAGAAATGGAGAGGTGTTTATTCTAAATCCGACACATTGATGACACGAATAAACGTTGACGTTGCCGTGGCGCGTAGCTCCAGATGATGGGTCACGGATTGACCCGAAACATGTCGAGCTAATCTCGGTATAATACGTGAGTAGTTCCGTTTCTTCACTTATGAGTGAGTCTCACGGTAGTTTTATGTTTATAACACACTTTTTAAACATAATGTCGGTTTGTCAGTACTTTAAGTGCGTTGGGTATTAAGAGAACGAAAAAAACAGCTTATGTTGTTGAATCAATATATTAATTTTCCATTGTATAAATAAGTTTTTATAATGCTATAGGATATCTACGATCTATGTAAATAATGTCAGACCAATGTTAGGGTCAACATTTTTTGCGTTACCCGGGAGACAACAGTCCTAGTTTTTAGTAAATTATGGTTCCTATATTTCAGCCTGCCTGCTTACAATAACCAACAATAACTATGGACATGTATTCTAGAAATCACAACTGTGTAACCCAGGAGACATCACAATAGCTAGTGGCAACAGTCGTGACGTGCGTTGTCTAGCGCACAATCTACATCGATTTCAGTTTGACAGTTGAAACCGAATCTCGCTTTGAAATTGAGACATTTATCACGTAACATCATCACAAACAAAGCCCATTACTCAATCTTGAATTTCGACATTTAATTTTATACCAAATTGAACGAATGATTTATTAAAAATTGCTTTTGCGTAATGCCCTCACAATCGTGATCCAGTTTTTTACACGAAAGCGCTTTACTGCGACGCTTGAGATATAGATCGCTTTCCCCCGTGAAACCGATGTGGATTTTTAGTGCGTTAGACAATAGCCTTGCCGTACAGAGAGGCGTGTGACACAAAACGACGAAACACGATCTGCCAAACATCTAATCTTTGAAAATAAATCGTATTAGTATCACTGAAAGGTACATTTTATATTCAAGAAGTTAGTACTAATATACGAGTAAATTTTATAAAATGAACCCGGAGTTTCAGTATTTATTGCCTCTTTATGTACAGTCGCGTCTTTATCTACATTCATATGCCTAATGATTACATTTAATCGGCCAATATGGCGACAATACGGAATGATACAAGCAATTGTGAATCGGCGTCCACCACAGACTTTTATCGAAATAGATACCGCGAGTTCCTGCATTTGTATGAAATCAAACGTGCCACTTTTTCTCTGCCTACTGTAACGTCACATGAGCGCTTTAGTGATGGGCATTGACAGTCCGAGTGAAACCGTTTCAAAGGTGACGCCGCCTTATTCAAGTTGTCCTGTCTCTAGGCAGTTTAAACATATTCTAAGGGCAGCTTTACACCCGTAAGTAGGGAGCAGCTATCTGCTAAGAAGAGAAAAAACTTTGCTATCTCACTCATTCTAACTTATAGCTGTGTCTTTGCTGACGTAAGTAAAACTTACAAGGGTAAGGCTGGCCTAAGGAGTACAAAACTAAATGAAATCGCGTCAAAGGAAGAGCATTGCTCTCCCTTTTGGCTCCCTTTTGGCACGCGAAGTACATACACTTGAGGCGTCTATTTAGATATAAGTCTGTGGCGTCCACGCTCGCGCCGCCAGCCTCGGCAACCAATTTCGAAATAATTTGTTTTCTATTTTAAATCGTCATTTGTTTTACACTGCTCAAAATTTGAATGTTATAGTTAGGCTTAGGACTTTTGGATGCTTGCCGTGGTTCTAGAATCCATGGAGTAGCCAGTATGTTAAAATTTTAATAAGATTTTTATCGAAGTCCAAAAAATATTCTAGTAAACAGTTAATACTTGTCAGTAGTCTGTTAGATTCACAACAATACTACCTATTAACGAGGACGCATATCGATGAAGTATATCATGCTCGTATAATTATAATATTCTTATCGCGTCACCTGTAAAATGTAACTTGTGTAGAGTTATTATAAAATTAATTAATTACTGATATATCCGCATAAATCATGACATTTATTTTTATACACTTGGATTTGACAGCTAAAAATATTTAAGATAATGGCGACTCCGTGGATTCTAGAACCACGGCGAGCATCCAAAAGTCCTAAGCCTAGTTATAGTATAATCAATATCGATTTTATAAAGTACACATTGTATTGCTATTACAGAATACAGGTTTCTAGATGTAGGCTATTTGCTTATTGCGTCTGGTATATTATAGTAGGCACATTATGATTTGGATTTAGAGAAATAGACTTAAAGGGTAGGACAAATTCATTCCACAAGGCTAAATGTAACAACAAATTATGTTTTGTAAAACAATTTTATCTTACACACTTACTTCGAGGATTCGAATGACCAAATTCTCGATTGTTTATTAAATCATGATCATGACCCTTACACAATCTTGTACCTACCCCGTATATGGGTCCAAAATTTAGACCACAGATCTGTGTGCACGGGTCACTAAGAAGCAATCTAATTTCAATCAATATTACATGCTTGTTTTCCAAAACTAGGGGACATTTTGATCAAAGGAAGCTTATTTTATTAACAAAAATTAATTACTTAATTCAAAAATTATAAAAAAACTATTTTAGTTTGTCTATTTTAAGCTCTATAGCTCTGACAAAAGGAGTCATTTTAAGGTCTAAGTTCCAAAAATTAAATAAAATTTCCTTCTTGCAAAATGCCTTACTTTCTGGGTACTTTCCTTTCATGTCCTCTAGTTTTGGGACAACCTGTACACCACATTCATATCGCTACACAATTCTGTACTTAACTTAATAATAACTCTATATACAGCTTTAGGACGATTCGGATTCTATACTACGTTTCTACAGTTATAAATACACATAATATCTACGTTTTACGAAATAATATAAATAATTACAGGCTGGTTGTATAGTTAAAGCCACAGAACAGAAAAAACTAGTAGAAGTGCTAAGTGGGCGGGGCACATGTGTCAACGTTACGCGGGTATCCGCGGGACTCCAGAGCTTTCATTTATCCGCCATGAGTAATATTTTTGTTGCGGCTATCGTTTTTACCTTCTAAAATTGCAGAAAAGGGTACATTTACATATTTTCAGAAAATTGTTCGCTCAACTTTCACGTATAATGAAAGCTGCGGACTATGGCGAGTCCCGCGGATACCCGCGTAACGTTGACACACGTTCAACGCCCACTTAGCACTTCTACTAGTTTTTTCTGTTCTGTGATCGACTTCGATCGATGACCGATGCCGTCCATCGACGATCGCTCCATTGGTCTGGTAACCTCCTAACGCGTTCACTGCCTCTAATGCGTTTGACGTTTCCCCAGTGCCGTTGTCAAAGATTCGAATTTGGACGTATATTGGAGTCATGTCCACATAATTGCAAACAATGTCGCAATTTTTTCCGATCTCTGCTCTTAACTGAGGTTTAAAACTATTTAAAAGCTTACTTTAGGGTCTATTCGTAGGTCCTCCAATTGGATGAGATTTGCTTCAGCCTCTAATGAAATTAGCATTTAAAAAAGGTAACTTCGTGTCTGTCATGTCTGTGGCTTAACGGTTTGATCTGCAGGCTCTCATGCAGAGGGTCGTGGATTGGAATCTTTTCTGATTATTTTAGAATTTGTGTTATAACTGAAAGAAAAAATCTTTTCCATCTGTACACAGCAAAGAATTCAGAGGTGTGTGAGAAGTTCTTGCACTGGGCGAGTGGCAACTGTAGCTCGAAATTTTCGAGTTGCGTAGCTGGAGATTTAATTTGGATAACGTTTACTCTGTATAGAATTGTAGGACTAGTGTTCACTTATATACAAAAATAAAGTCAATATACCAAAGTGATATAAAACGGATACATTCTCATTTTTCTATCGAAATTACTACGAATCTTAGGGAAATTCGTGAACATTATAATTAGTTTCAATACAAAGACGTGCGTCTATTCGTTTTATTCTACTATGAGTGAGTCTGACAATTTGTTATTGATATTTGGCCACAGACTTATACCGCGAGTTCCTGCATTTGTATGAAAACCAAGCGTGCCACTTTTTCTCTACCTACTGTAACGTCACATGAGCGCTTTAGTGATGGGAATTGATTCAGTGAAACCGATTCAAAGGTGACGCCGCCTTATTCAAGTTGTCCTGTCTCTAGGCAGTTAAACCTAATCTAAGTGGTACAAAAGTAAATGAAATCGCGTCAAAGGAAGAGCTCCCTTTTGGCACGCGAAATGCATACACTTGAGTCATCTATTTCGATATAAGTCTGTACCTTTGGCAAAGTAACCGCATCAGTCACTAAAAGCCAAACTGAACTATTTAGGATGTCAATACATAAAAATACGCGTCAGTAAACAAATGAAAAAGCAAACGACATTTTGTATTTGGTTATGTTGTAGCGAAAACCATTCAAGACAAGAGTCTATTTCTAGTTCGCGTATTCATAAGTATAGCTCAAATAAATCGAGGAGTAGGGCACGGTAATAGAAGATTCAGAGTATCTAAAGCGGATTATATTGCAAAAGATTCAAATAAAAAATTTTGCGTCTTTATTTTCTCGAATGGCGAAAAAGAAAACAACGATAAACGTCCCTGTGCTCGACACTGACCCAATACTTGACACTTGCAACTTTAGTTTACTTTACTGCTAATTTAGTATCAACGATCTCAGAGTTGCTTTGCCAGTAGCTAAACATTAAAGACAAGGATACACTAGGGGACAAATGTCCCACGACACGTGTCGGCGACATGTCAAGCGAAGCCGGCCGATTTCGCCTGACATATCTCGCCTGATATATCTTGACACGACTCGCGCTACTTCTAAAGCTAGCACAGTATACTAGTATGTACTATGACAACCAATTGGTTTGCGATACCCTCGCATATTCTTCTATCACCGTACCATTACATCGCCATCCGAGCTGGGACATGACTTACCAAACTACTACTAATACATCTCATTGAACGCTAATGGATGATGAGGAGTGTGGACCCTCAATTCCTCAAGGTTCTGCAGGGAGTCTGTCATCATGAGCGACGGAGCTGGACCTTGGATGCTGGAGTGGCCTGGGTTCCCATTGGTCTCCTGGCGCATTATATTTCGTCGCCATTTCGCCCGTGCATTTTGGAACCATACCTGAGGATATAAAAGACTTTAGTTCCTCTAATAATATCCTAATACATACAACATATATGCCCTGTGTGGTGCCGGGTTAGAATAGCACCTACCCCTTTCTTCCCGTGGGTGTCGTAAGAGTCGACTCTGGGAAAGGGTTAGTGTATTGTGGGCGATGGGCTAGCAACCTGTCACTGCAATATCACGTTTAACCATCTAGTGACCCTAAAATTGCTAAACGTGGCACTGAATTTTTGAATTCATGTGCTCAGCCTACCCCTCTTGGGAATACAGGCGTGAGAATATGTAGGTATGTATGTATGTACGATCACGCCTGTGTTCCTAAATGGGGTAGGTAGAGAACATGAAACGGGACAGGTAAAACCATGATTATGATTGAAGCAGCCACTACTATACTTTGGGTTTGAAAACAGATGGAAGAGGTATAGTGACAGGTTGCTAGCCTGTCGCCTAAAACATATCTAAATCTATTTCCTTAGTCGCCTCTTACGACATCCACGGGAGAAGATAGGTGCTATTCTTACCCGACACCACTCAGTACCTTAAAGTACTATACGCTCCTTTTTCAACAATGGTAAAACGTGCAGTTAAGTGCAGTTAAGATTAAATGCAATGTAGAAGCGGCTTTCGCCTTGCCTGTCAGTATCCCTCACCCAGAAAAAAACAAAAGACAGTCGCAAAATTTTGATTTTTGAATATTATTTCTTTTTGTGATATACCTATACTGTACGTTTACGAAGAACCGTTTAAAAGAGGGCGCACACATTTTTTACGTACGTAATATAAGATTAGGTGGGGGAAGAGAAATTCAGGGGCAGGGCAGGGGTAAGAGGCACCACAGACCATAACTCGTCGAGTTATGAGTGATTATGGTCTGTAGAGCCCTCTTATCTCTGCGTTTCTCTTCCCCCACCTGACCTTAGTGGTTTTGGACCAATGTTTAAAAAATCGTGAAATGTAAATTAACTCATATTTAGCCATGAAAAAAATATGGTTAGACTAAACATATTCTGTAAATTTACAATAAAATTGTTTCATTTGTAATTACATTAAAATCAATGAGAAAAAAAATAAAGTAATGGTTCAACTTTCAAATTATGTAAAATGATATTTGAATAATAAAAACCAATAATTTGATTCATGTTAATCCGTTAATCCCCAGTAGACTATATTGTCTATCAGATAATAACAAGTTTATATCGTTTATGGTAAATTTTAATGGAAAATTTTCAAGTGAAAGACAGCTCTGACGCGTATTTTTGTGAAAACCCTTCAACAAATTGGCTAAGTAAAAGAAATCTGTGTTGCTAATAAAATATTTCTTTCCGTTAATCCCTAGAAAAAGAGTTTATTTATATGTTACAGTAGTTTTTCTTTAAAAACTTAAGGATTTATAGCTTTCTAGAGCATTTGAAAAACATCAAAATCACCGAATTTTGTTTGCACGCTCTTAAGCGTTACGCATCGCCAGTCCCTTAACTAGGGCGGTGCCAGCGGTGCCCAGGCACAGGGCGCAGACCCTTGAGGGGCGCAGAAATGACCAGACCAGTACCTTCAAGGGCGCAATTTTTGAAGCTCGCACCGGGCGCATAAAAGGCTAGTTACGGCACTGCGCATCGCCAAATACACTGTGTCTCCTAAACCAAGGCTGGCCAAACCCAGGCTCGCGGGCCACCAAGTGGCCCGCCAAAGCATTTGAATTGATCCGCCCAGCGCATTTGGCCGGCAAGCTAGCGAAGCGCGGTTGCAACGCTTTCACATGATTGCTCGCCATGAAAAATCCTTGTGGCCCGCCGTCGCTACAGTCTTAAAAAATTGGCCCCCCTAGAAAATCTATTGGCCAGCCTAGCCTTAAACGAACCCTAAGCAGTAAGTACCCCAATTGTTGTTGTTATCACGATCAAAACACGATTCACTCTCGTCTGCTAACGCAAAGTTTGTATCAACGCGTACAACAGAACTGTCGTGATCGACCAGACAAGTAGCGTTCCACACGAACTTATGCGTTAAACAGACAAAAGTGACTCGTTTTTCGATCGCAACGACGACACTTGTACTACAGCTTTCTTCACCCACGTCTCACCTGTAATACCCTCTTGGACAACCCAGTCTTCTGGGCCAGTTGCTTCAAGTCTTTCGCGTCAGGATTCTGGTTGATCGCAAAGTAGGACTTCATGGTTCTGAGCTGGTGATGCTTGAAGCTGGTCCTCATCCGCTTGGTCCTCTGCGTGTGGCTGGAGACGGACCCTGGGGAGGCCACTGAGGAGTCATACGCCAAAGACTCCATGGATGACGAGAGATCCCCTCGGTGGAGAATTTCTGGAGAAATAAAGTTTAAGATTAAAGCCAGGGGAAGACTTATACTGCAGGGAATATGGGTGAGTTCATCTGATTGTAAAGATCACCAGATGGATAACACATTCCTTGACTATCTTCACAGATCGTCATCCATTGAGGATATAACCTATAGAGTACTAATGTCATCTTGTTGTTCGGAAATTATTCCGCAAAACAATTGAAGTGATCGCTGTCCTCTTATTGGCCGGTCCAAGATCGCGCGTAACGCTAGTGCCTTTTTCTCTACGGTTATTGGCTCTGTACAGTTTCTGTGACAGTGACGGTGACGTTGAGTATGTTGAAATCAACAAACTATTTGCGGACCGGGGTTGCGAACATTGTTTCTCTATAGGTTCTATCCTCTATGTCGTCATCACACCTGTGTTCCCAAGGGGTAGGCAGAGCACACAAAACATCGCGAAAACCATGACGATTTTACGATGGGTGGTAACTTCTAGCATATTTTTCTAGGTTTTGGGTAGGCAGATATAATATTAGTGACATGGCTTGCCTGTCGCCCGAAATATACCTCAACCTATGTCTTAAGTTGGCTCTTGCGACATCCACGGAAGAAATGGTAATAATGCAGGTAATAGGTTTGTATGTCCCGGACAACTACGTAACGCGACGGCGGCGGCCCAAGCTGTATCGGGTGTCCAGTGGCAGGATAAAGCTCTTTAATAAGGCCCCTGTCACTGGGGTGCCATATTTGTGTTTGTGCCTGAGATGACTGATTTGTAAGCTTGTTCTTTGTATACATGCTTTAAAAAAAGGCCGAATGCTGGTAACACACTGTATAATAAGTTTTTTGTCTAATATGTTCACTACAGACTGAAGTTGGTACACTATTGAATTGTGTTTACAGTAGGTAATAAAGGCGCAAGGTGGTAATAAATAGGTACATAAAATTAAAAATTAAAAATCATAACTTGGGACACTTCTTTACACATAATCTCCGGAACACCTCAAGCGTTGTCAACAGATTACTGAAGCTTGAGATTACATTTTTTTTACTATCCAGCTTTCTATTGAAATCCCACCGCCCTGTTTCCGCCGGAATCGAACCCATTATGCGAGCAAAAACAGTCGACGGCTGACCGCAAACGATTCGCGATCGCTTCTCCGGTGGTGTTACTTAAATGGATAGGATGTGGTTGTTTCAAGACAGGACGGAATAATACCTGCGTTATGTCATGGGATAGATCATCATCATTATCATCAGTATCGTCACTGTCATAGCTGTCTGTCCCTATGCACGCTTAGATCTTCTGTCATCCGTCCGTTTGTCACAGCCACTTTTTTCCGAATCTACATATTTAATAAGAGCTACATCATTGAAACTCGGTAAATAAATCTGTTTTTTTTTTATATCAAGCCTGTATGCGAGGAGTATCTACGGATAGGTCTTCTCAAAAACGATATTGAAGTATCTAATTTTTTTTTCTACACTAAACAAACAGAGTGAAACTAAACAAAGTGAAAAAAAATTGACCCTCCCTAATTATCATTAAAATTCTAACGAAAACAGGTTCTAAGTCAAAAACATACTGACAGGTTGCTAGCCTGACGCCTAAAATATGCCGTAACCTATCCTTAATCGCCTGTTTCGTCATCCACGGAAGAAACGGAGAGGTGATATTCTAAAGCCGATCCGATATGGTCGCAATTTTAAAAATCTCCAATTTTGTATTCATGTTAGTCAATCCGACTCTATTACGAAAGTGCAGCCAGCTAACAGTTAATGTGCGGTCGACAAAAGTGACACCTGCAACCGAACCGCACAATGGTCCTGCAGTTGCACCAACTGCATGAACTGCAATGGAACTGCCACTAGTTTTAATGTCCGTCTACCGCCCCAAGCCGCGGTCATCGGCTAATTGCACCCAAAAAATTAACTGTTCCTTAACAAACGCTATAATTCAATTTGACAGAGTTACCCGCCGTGAATTAATAGGAGGGTCAAACATAGAAATCAATTATACCTATATCTATTAATCTATACAATTCCGTATTTTTCAAATTCTCGGCCAAGGTGTTTGGACAATTAAAAGTTAAAGGACAGGTGAATGGTTTGATGGTATCGCGGTTAAGTGGTTATAGTTTAACTTTCTGTTGTTTAACTGGGGTTAAACGATTTTTTTGACAAACGGTTTTTACTTCGATTAGGCCGGTTTGTTTTTCAATTATCGTGATCTTTGTTCTGATAGTGTTTTGTTTTTTTTAGGTTTTGATGGTTGCGGTTTTGTGGACTGGTTTTTGGGGTTCCGTTGTCAAATGGTAAAAATTAGGAGCCTTATAGATTCGCCATATCTGTCAGTCTGTCCGTAAGTCACAGCTACTTTATTGAAAAACTACAAGAACCCTGTTGAAAACGTTGGTGCGCGTCGTAGTGCGGTACTCTTGCTTCAGACTAAGCAGATACGATAATATTTAATCTGCGTATTTTGCGTACCATCAATACACAATGTCGGTGCCAACAGATACTTGACGGTAAAATATAAGTTACTAGCTTTTGCCCACGGCTCCGCTCGCGTTAAATTCGGGGTATCACAGAAGAGATAGCACACATACCAATTTATAGCTTTCTACATTGAAAACTTCCACCCCTCACTTTAGGGAAATGGGGGTTTTTAAGAGACAAAAAGTAGCCTATGTCACTCTCCATGCCCTAAACTAAACTATCTCTACATTCTCTACTTAAAAAATCACGTCAATCCATCGCTCCGTTTAGGCGTCAAAGACGGACAAACAAGCAAACAAACAAACGGTATATATAACGGTGAACGATGGTATATATTGGTACGGATCTGCGCTGTGTTAGCTCATTATAGGGAGCGAATTGACAGATGTCCGTTCAGATACAGATATCTTACCATATCTGCTTAGTGTGTGACACGCTTTACGCGGCACTGGCTGCCTTTGATTGCTGCAAGTGTCACACTTGCCCTCCTGTCACAATATATACCACTATGCCGACTAAACTGACCAACGACATCCGATGGAGAGATAAAAAAGCATAAATAAATACTGGGGCAAAAATTTCTCACTATGCCACACTTGGGTGGGTTCGTTCAGAGCCACCGATGTGGAACGAGCTAATTATTAAATTTATAATTAAATATATTAGACGCCCAGAGTGATTTAAGTGTGGGGTGCGGTCAATTATTTTTTATTGTGCTTTTTGAACGTTCGTATTTAGTTGGGAAACAAGTGAAGGTTTTAAACTGAGTAATGTTTGTAACTGTGGTTAGAGACAATGGAGTGAGGTGAGATTTAAGGGTAGTTGGGTGAATGGGGTGATTAGGGCTAACAAAGGGATGATATGGTTGTCATAAGCTTCTGCTGCCTATTTAGGCTAATTTAGGCTATTTAAGCTAATTTAAGCTAATTTTGATAAGGATTCTATTATTTAATAGAATCCTTATCAAAATTAGAGCTATAAAAACACTCATTATCCAAAATGCCGTGTGGTGTCGGGTATAGAAGCACCTCTCCATTTTTTCCGTGGATGTCGTAAAAGGCAAGATTCTGCCAATAAGGTACGTAAAAATACAAAAAATATTGTCAAACGCGTCGACATTACATTCAAAGTATGAAATTGATAATGTTTCAAAACGTGTACCTACAAAAATTTTGAGTTTTAAAATTGGCGTATAGGGGAGGTAGGGGAGGGATGGGCACTTTTTCACTATTTATTGCATAAAAGATCAGATTTTATAGATAGTCAACTTTTATTGCCAATTCTTATTGCACCAAGTATCTGGCTAGATATAATTAAAGAGCTTTCATAAAAATTACAATCAGTCTCAAAATTACGAGATATTTTGTAAACTAAGTCAAAAGTGCCCATTGCTCCCTACGGTAGGGAGGCTTGGACATACCCTGTGGGAGGCTTGGGCACGGCCTATAAATTACTTTGTATCCATAATGGAATACAAAAATTAGTTAACAAATAAAGTATTATTAAACTACATCAATAAAAGAAACCAAAAGTAAAATTTACAAATAAAATACATCTTAAACAATACCTTAACTTGTCTGAGATTGGGTATAACCCATAAAGAACTATCAAACGTGTATTTAGAACTACCACGTTTGGTTTTATTGTATTGTCTTTTGTAGGTACTGCCAATTTAGATTTGATGTCGTCTAAAAGGACACTAGCTATGTCGTCTACTTCAGGAAAAAATTGGTGTTTCTGATCTTACTCAGCCTCTTAAATTAGTAGTGGTGGTTACCTCTTCTATGGCTCGTAATATTAAATCTTTAGGAATTTCCCGTCGCAAACCTTTCTTTTTTAATTTAAGTAGTATCTCTCTACAATTAAAAGTCAACCAATAGTTAAAAATCTATACAGAATATAATAGGAGGGAGCATTGGGCATGCCCAAACCTCCCGCCCGTGCAAATGCCCATCTCTCCCTCCGTATACATTTTCAACATAGGTTACGGGTATTTTTTTTAATCTACGTATTTAGGCTTGAATTTCAGTTTAATTCATAGATTAGTAAATATACAATAGATAAATAATAAAAAATACACATACCTTTCATTAGTTTTCTTTTTATTACGATCCGAAATCGCAACAAAATACTTACTTTTACGAGTGCATAATCTTCAAACGTATTTGTGTTCGATAACTGACAGAAACAACAGATAGCCTATGGATGATCAGTGAAGCCATTCGGTAAATTAAATTACCAAATCACTAAAAAAATAAAATCTATTATCAAATCAGAATAAAAGAGGGGTGCCCATGTCTCCCAACTGCCCCTCCCTCCCCTACCTCCCCTACTTGAGTTTGAAGTGACGTACAACTTTAAATAATGAGTCGCCATGGAATCAATTCACAATAAACGTCATAGTGACATCCCATTAATTATCAAGGGAAATCGTAATGATTTTTTCTTAGAAAAGGTTCTATGGTGTACTTGTCCTTTACTAACTTTGCAAATTTAAAACTAAAGTCATAACTCCCTTGGAGTGTCATGCACTATCCATAACTCTTCTTTATCCTTTATACACCACTAGCTTTTGCCCGCGGCTCCGCTCGCGTTAAATTCGGGGTAACACTACATTGGTTACATTATTGACGATTACCAAGGATTTTTTTTCAAAGTGAAACGTAGATGTCAATTCGGAAGAATGTAGCATTCTAATAGTGTTTTTTTTTTATTGGCCCAGTACTTTTTGAGCCTATTCACTACTAACAAAAAATACAAACAAACAAACAAATCTTTCCTCTTTATAATATTAGTATAGATATAGATTGACGAGCAAATGTGATGAAAAAGTGTTTTTTTTTCAGCCAATGCTTCCGTGTCAAGAGAAGACAGCAAGAACTTAAAAACAGCTGACGCGTGCCTTTCAGACAATAGAGACAAAAGAGTTTACTTGTCACCCCAATTTGTTGGCACAACAGCCCCACTCGCCTCTTGAAGCCACTTTAGATCGTGCCCTATCATGGCGCAATATTCTGCTATACTCCGTTTTTTTAGGTTGACAATTTCAACGGACACAATTTGAATATCTCTGGAATTCAACAGTAAAACTGGAAATTATGGCAATCTGACGGCCCGATAGCCCAGCGGTTAGAGAACCTGACTGTGAAGCATAAGGTCCCGGGTTCGATCCCCGGTCGGGGCAGATGTCTGTATGATAAATACGAATGTTTGCTCTCGAGTCTTGGAGGTTTATTTAGATATAAGTAAGTTTATCCGTTGTCTAGTACGATGTCAGATATTAAATTGCCTAATTTGAGAATAAGTGATTAGTGTAAAATATTGTCCAATGATATTTACATTTAAAAAATTACACTTTATTTTTGTCTGTTATAATGTTCTTAATTAAAACGACGTCATAATTCGCTCCGATATCTTGGGTTTACTTAAATATGTATGCAAGGATTTGACAGTTGAAAGTATCACCTAATAAACAGAGTATGTATGTATGTATGTATGTAACTCTTTATTGTACAAATAGTCATGACAAAAAAACAGACAAAACAGAACATAAGTACAAAGGCGAACATATCCCAAAAGGGATCTCTTCCTGAGTATAATAGAAACAACGTTCTACTTTAGCTCGTGGTACAGTATTCCCAAGAAAATAAGTCACATCGGCTGCTACCGTCTGCGCCGAGAAGCGCAGAACGATATCCGAGAGTAGCCGAACGAGTAATTTATTTATATTGAACTTTATTTACAAACGTTCTGGGCACAATTTTGCTTGCTATGCATTCTCGCTCGTTCGTTCGTTCTAGTTAGGCTACTCGACGCATTTGGCACTGGGGTGCTAGACATCTGTCATGAGTCATCTGTCTGAGACATCAATCAATAATCAATCACAACGCAAGTGTTCAGCGCGCGAAAAAATCTCTTTTATCATTGGTAGATCGAAGTTTCCCGCGCTACAAAACTGGTTTATTGCGCAGGTACATCGTGGAGCATTCTTTGTTTGGTAATACTGTATCACAGAATAGGTTAGAAATGTACAGAAAGTCCACTCCAGAACATTTTTAGGCGTTTTGCTCTTTCTACCGTTACCAGAGCGTCTAGTGTAATGAAATCGGTCAAAAAACGCGTCGATTTTGTTTGTGTATTAAAAAAAGAATAGGCTAGTTGACAAAAAAAAAACTATTTAGTCCTTCAGATAGATTACCAAAAAATATTCTACCCGTATTTTTTCTTTTATTCGAAAAACGAAAAATGACGATAATACAGCGCTTAAAAGTTTCCCGTGACGTAACGACGCGGTACAATTTTTAACGAGTCGTGACGTCACTAGCCCACTCCGGAAGTTTGATGATCTATAACTTTGTCGATGTTTAGTCATTTGACAAAAGAAAAAATATGTGTCATATTTTTCCATAATCTAACGAACTGACTAATTAGAATTACATTTTTAAACCCAGGACACAAGCCTATTACAAGTCCCAGTAGTTCCGACACAGACTCAATGCGAATTGGGAACTTCACACATTGAATTGCTTTGCGGTTGTAAGGTTCCTTAACGATGTTTTCTGAAGCTTCACTTTTAAAGATTGTGCTTTCGTCGCCCTTTTCTTTGAACTCTATTTTCTTAGATTTTTATTTAATTTACTGCATCAATGAGAACTAAGAGAAGGCGTTTTGTATAGAAACGATATGAAATCCAGCCAAGTGCGAGTCGGACTCAGAAAAACAGCAAAAAAAAAAAGTTTTTTGTATGGGAGCATATTGTTTTAGTACTTATTTGTTGTTATAGCGGCAACATAAATACATCATCTCTGAAAATTTCAATTGCCTATGTAATTTTTAGGTTTTAATTTAATTAAGGGAGAGCACATGCATTCAAAAATCCAGTGCCACGTTTAGCAATTTCAGGGTAACCAGATGGTTAAACGTGATATTGCAGCGAGAGGTTGCTAGCCCATCGCCCACAACACACTAACCCTTTCCCAGGGTCGACTCTTAAGACGCCCTACCCCACTTGGGAATACAGGCGTGAGAATATGTATGTATGTAAGTTAATAAGGTACAATAGTGACAGGATGCTAGCCTGTCGCCTAACGGATACTTAAACCTATTTAGGTATCCTTAGTCGCCTCTTACGACATCCACGGAAGAAATGGAGAGGTTCAATTGCAAGCCCAACATAATTTTAGTATAACTTAAGGTTTAGGTAAAGAGGTATAATAGCGACAGGTAGCTACTATTGTACCTGCCACCTCAAAAAATATGCTAGAAGTGGCTACAAAACGTGAAATAGTCATCATGTCTATGTAGCGTTTTGTGTTCTCTGCCGGGGTACCGTAAACGGGGTACCGTTTTGGAATACAGGCGTGATTGTATGTATGTACCTACATACTATATTGTCTGTATGTGCAAGCGACCTAGCTAGCCTGTCGCCTAAAGCATACCAAAGCTTCACAATCGACATCCACGGATGAAATGGGGATTTTTTCAAACAAACTCCAGACCAACGGTAAAAAATAATGATTATACAGGTCGAGAATCTACAACATGAATAGCTACCTCATCGAGCCCTGTTCCCTAAAGAATAATCCAAAACGTCGACCTTTCTGTCCGACCCAACGCTGAAAACATCCCCTGTCTCCCTCTAACGACCGAGGGTTCACCAGGGAAGAGCAGGACAGGCATACGTCTCGCGATCCGCGGCCTATTCATTAGTAAAGATTATAGAATAGGATGAATTGACACCAGGGATTCTGTGAGCGTGCGTTTCTTTTTGAGGTTGCTTTCTGGCGAATTTTGTACGTCTAGAAATGTCTCGGTTTTATACAGTGTTTAATAGACAGCGATGATTTACGGGGATATACAGGCGCTCGTTCCCTAAATATCAGAATTGCAAAATACTAGATTGCCGACATACCTGCTCATCAAAATATCAGATTCCCGGAATACCAGATTTTCTTTATACTATGTGCGTTTTTATTACAGTTTTGTAAAGTACTTTTGAACCTCATGAAACAACAAGGTCGATTTTCCCTCGTCATAATATTATGACAGTGTCAATGTCAACCTTGTGACAATTTTGATCACACAGAAACTTTTGTCAAAAGTGGTAGACCACTTTCTTGGCCCACCGTACTACGTTTTTAGGGGCAGCACAGACGACTTTCTGTGCCAGGGAGGTCTACTCCGCAATTTAAAAGGTATACACGAAGAAGGTGACGGTAGAAAGAGAGAGCTATAGGCCCTGCGCAGACGACAGACTATCCGCGACGGACTTTTTAGTCTGTGAAAATAGAACCTATGGAACATGCAGTAACGCACACGACGCGCTAAAAGTCCGACGCACAATGCATACAATCCACACGCAGACTCGATCGCACAAAAAGTCTGTCATAGGTTATGAACAGTGATCGGATCTAGGATGCAATTTCCCGGGGTTTAGGTCCATAATATTAAGAAATCCCGGGAAATCCCGAGACACATCCACGATAAGCATAACTTTTAAGGTCGTTCACCCCAAGATGGATATGACTTACAACCCCGCAACTTTTTTGATATTTTATTAAATGAAATGACCAATTGAAATAAGCAGTAGATAATGTCTTAACTGATATTGTCATTCAAGTTGAGCCCTGCATATCAAATTCTCAACATTATCGGCAAACAATATTAATTTCATTACAAATATCCGTTATTTAGACAAATCTAGTGTTCTTTAAGTGTTCAGATATTAAATGACGCTTTTTTTAATTTTAGCCCGCTATCCAAAATCCCGGGAAATCCCGAGACACATCCACGATAAGCATAACTTTTAAGGTCGTTCACCCCAAATTGCATCCTAGATCCGATCACTGGTTATGAACAGCTCTTTAAAATCTTTGACTTTCCTTGTGTTTAAACACACCTCAATAAAATTAATCGCTGGTATTTATAATTTATTTGTATTTATTCCTCAGGGCGCGGGCATAGCACTTAAGCCGCTTACCACCGAATTTAATTACACTTCAGATTTACGAATAAATCTACTTTCCTTGTGTAAAATTCATTTGTAAATTAATTTTGATCCGCTTTCCTCGTTTTTATACCTACAATAGCGAAATCAAATGGGCAAATAATCTACACACCTTTTTTTTATCAAAATTAGTATTATGTACAATCGACATGTCACGTTGCTCCAGATAATGGGTCACGAATCGGCTTGAAACATGTCGAGTTAATCTCAATATAATGACGTGAGTAGATCAGTTTTGTGTCACCATGAGACAGGCTCATGGTAGTTTTATATACATACAATCACGCCAATCCACCGTGTGGTGCCGGGTTAGAATAGCACCTCCCCCTTCCTTCCCGTGGGTGTCGTAAGAGTCGACTCTGGGAAAGGGTTAGTGTATTGTGGGCGATGGGCTAGCAACCTGTCACTCCAATAATCACGTTTAACCATCTGATTACCCTGAAATTGCTAAACGTGGCACTGGATTTTCGGATTCATGTGCTCTGCCTACCCCTCTTGGGAATACAGGCGTGAGAATATGTATGTATGTATGTATGTATTTACTTTAAAAATAGATATAATGATTTTTTTGTTGCCGTGTGGTGTCGGGATAGAATAACACTACCCATTTCTTTCGTGGATGTCGTAAGAAGCGACTAAGGAAATAGGTTTAGGTATGCTTTAGGCGACAGCGACCTGTCACTATTCTACCTCTTCCATCTTTGCAAACCTAAAACTTTGCTAGAAGTGGCTGTTAGCGTGATATAGTCATAACCATACATACATACATACAACCACGCCTGCATTCGCAAACGGGGTAGGCAGAGCACACAAAACGCTACATAGACAAAACGATGACCATTTCACGTTTTGTGGCCACTTCTAGCATACTTAAGTAGGTAATATTTTTTTAGGTTTTGAGGTGGCAGGTACAATAGTGACAGGTTGCCAGCCTGTCGCCTAAAGTATACCTAAACCTATTTTCCTTAGGCGCCTCTTACGACATCCACGGAAGAAATGGAGAGGTGTCCTTCTATCCCGACAGCACACAGGGATCTCATAATCATGGTTTTGTCTATGTCACTCTGCCTACCCTTCTTGGGAACACAGGCGTGATTGTATGTATGTATGTATTAGCTTACCAAGTGCAGTACTCGCCATCCTCATAGTCTGAACTTGCATATCGTCGGGGGATGGGACCATTTTCCGTTTCCTAGGTCTCCCTTTGTGACTGGGCCCGCCGTAGTACTGCGGCGAATCACCTTCGCTGTGCATTTCCTGACACCTTCAACAAAAACATCAAATAAATACATCACATTACGAGTACCATCGCGAACCTGGGATGGTTGAGCCACTTACCAATGTTTGTAACTTGGTCGTGTAATACTCCAATAGCTGACATCTAGTCGATCACATCGGTCATTGATTACACGTCTAAATTGCGAACAGTGGCAAGTGGCTCAACAATCCCAGTTAGTGACTGTATATATTTGTGTCCGGAGTCGCTGTTAAAGACTGTGGTGGTACCAGGATCGCATAGACAGCAGGAGCCCACGTACCATCGGGAACCTGGGATCGTTGAGCCACTTACCTATGTTTGTAACTTGGTCGTGTAATACTACAATAGCTGACATCTAGTCGGTTACATCGGTCATTGTTTACACGTCTAAATTGCGAACAGTGGCAAGTTGCTCAACAATCCCTGTTCGTGACGGTACATACATACAATCACGCCTGTGTTACCAAATGGGGTAGGCAGAGCACACGAAACCTGACAGACAAAACCATTATGACTAACACTTCTAGCATAGTTTTAGGTTTGCAAAGATAGAAGAGGTAGAACAGTGACAGGATGGAACAAATGGAGGGGTCTTATTCTAAAACCGACACCTCACGGGTGATATATGTAGAGTCAAATCAGATATTTTTGCAACCTTATTCTATCAGAAAGATATTGGTGCTAGTGACTGTACTTATGGAAGTCTAAAGGAGTTCTATGTTCAGCAGTGGACGTCTTATACCTGAATAATGATCTACCAAATTTTTGGCTTCAGGCTGGGTTCACAGCTGTCCGGAAGACCCGTACGGGCTGTTGCTACGGGCGCCCGGAGTGGGAGCACAAATGAAGAACTAGAGCATCATTTGACAGCGACCCGGATTGGTGCGCACGGGACCCGCTCCGCGTCGCTGTGAAACGATGCCCTAGTTGCTCATTTGTGCTCCCGTTCCGGTGGCTCGTAGCAACAGTCGGTATGGGTCTCCCGGACAGCTGTGAACCCAGCCTAAAGTAGAGGCCTTAGTTCAGCAGTGGACGTCTTATACCTGAAATGATGATACCGACTTAGGCTTCAAACAATCACCTATAAACACTGATGTCCTCATCGGTGTAGTCGTCAAGGCAAGCGCTGTCGTAGTGCGGCCGGCAATAGACGAGGCCATCTCTCATGCCGAAGACGTCACCCCTGGACAGTAGGCTGCCACACGCCGCACAAGTGAAGCAGCTTAAGTGGTACACCAGCTCCCTCGCCCTCATGACCAGCTCGTTAGCGGTTATGCCGTTACCACATCGCGCGCAACGCTTCACGCAGAATAATCTGGAACAAAGGATTGTTCAGACAGTATTCCCAAGAAAATAAGTCACATCGTCTGTTACCGTCTGCGCCGAGAAGCGCAGAACGATATCCGAGAGTAGCCGAACGAGTAATTTATCTATATTGAACTTTATTAACAAACGCTCTGGGCACAATTTTGCTTGCTATGCACACACTTTAGTTCGGCTTCTCGACGCATTTGGCGCTGGGGTGCTAGACATCTGTCATGAGTTATCTGTCTGAGACTTCAATCAATAACCAATTACAACGCAAGTGTTCAGCGCGCGAAAAAAAACTCTTTTGTCATTGGTAGATCGAAGTTTCCCGCGCCACAAAACTGATTTATTACGCAGGTACATTCTGGAGCATTCTTTGTTTCGTAATACTGTAGTGCTGTAGTTTAAGTTTAATTTTTTAATAACGTTGTGTTTTTGTGTTTTGATTTTGACAGATTCAGAATCAGGGACACAATCGATAGGGTAAAAGTAGCAATGCTCGACGCCTTAATAGATGACACCCATCTGTCACCTGTCTCACTATGACATGAGGTTGCAAGTGCCAAGTATTGGGTCAGTGTCGAGCACAGGTACGTTTACATTACGAAAAATTAAAAAAGTGTAAATTTTTCCGTTCCGTTGCTCTTTTCAGGCAGTCACGGCATCATGAAATTTGTATGAAAAATCGAAAGCACCCTCGTCTCTGATGATGAGAAATCAATGTTTTTTCTTTTTGTGATTAAAAAAAAAATGGTACACGTTTACGTTTCCTTCATATCATCGCTGTTAAGCTTATACACAAGCGAATGTCCTATGCTTGCAAGAAGAGTCCACATCTTGCGCAACAGCAGTACATAAAAACAGAATTTCCATAAAATCTAGGCTTCATACATCTATACATACATCACCCCTGTGTCTATTTGACGTTTGCTACTTCTTGCATAGTTTTTTAAGTTTTTACTTGGGAGGTATAGTAGTAACAGGTTGCTAACCTGTCGCCTTGTTTCAAAATGTCCCAGGTTATGTATTTGATTACGCTTATGTCATTATTTTACTAATAAAACAGCGTTTCATTTACAATTCGGATTGTGAGTAACGATCATTAAAACACTAAATACATTATGACTAATCTACCTATCATCGATGACAAATAATAGACTCATTTTTCCACCATAAACATTCCAATTAATACTATTAAAAGCCACTACTTACAAATGCAGTAACTATACAACTATGTCCAATTGAATATACAAGGGGACGCCCCCTCTGACATATGGCATAATTGAGGCGTTATCATCGACAAGTGTCAAAACGTCAAGGTGTCAAGTTGTCCGGCGCGTGATGGGCGCGGGAGAGCACAGGTGTTACCAGCGCTCGGCGTCAGAATCAGTACGTCTAGTATGTTCATTTTGATAGTGCAGTCGTTAACGAATTCGTTTGCGAGTTGTCGCAAAATTGTATGGATAGCGAGACAGCGCCGCCAGCGGAATGTTTGCACAACTGCCACGGTCGACAAGACTCCATACATTCCGCGACAACTCGCAAACGAATTCGTTAACGACTGCACAATCGAAATGAACATACTAGACGTACTGAAGCCATTATGTTGTATATGTGTTTCGTAAATAACACACGAGTTAACGAAATGATTTATATTTGCAACCCTAACGTTTTTAGGGCTCCGTACCCAAAGGGTGAAAACGGGACCCTATTACTGAGACTTCTATGTCTGTCTGTCCGTCTGTCACCAGGCTGTATCTCACGAACCGTGACAGCTAGAGAGTTAAAATTTTCACAGCTATAATGTATTTCTGTTGCCGCTATAACAACAAATACTTAAATTAAAATAATAATAATAATAAAGGGGGCTCACGTAGAAAAAATGTGTTTTTTTTTTGCTGTTTTTGACACGGAACCCTTCGTGCGCGAGTCCGACTCGCACTTGGCCGGTTTTTTACCTTTTTGCATTCCCTACAATTTATGTCATTATGATGATGCTCGCTATGCACATAGCAATGTATGATGATAAAACAAACCTCTGATTTGTAACTATTTTTGAACATTGGAAATTAATTGTTATTGCAAATTGACCGTTAGGCTAATGCCCATTGGGACAAAACAGTTCGGGAAAACGATTTTTAGAACAAACGATCGATGTTAGGGATCTTGAGGGAGACCTAAAAAAACACGAGTTTTTTAATGTCTAGGTAGCATTCATAACTTTATTTACATTCATAACTCATAAGGTAAACGTCCCTGTGTTCGACACTGACCCAATACATGGCACTTGCAACCTTATTATCATAGTAAGACAGGTGACAGATGGGTGCTATTCAATGCCGTAACTAGCCTTTTATGCGCCCGGTGCGAGCTTTCCAAACTGCGCCTTTGAAGATACGTGTCTGGTCATTTCTGCGCCCCTACAGGGTCTGCGCCCTGTGCCTGGGCACCGCTGGCACAGCCCTAGTTACGGCGCTGGTGCTATTGGGCGTTGAGGCGTCAACCATTGGTACATTTACCTTACATTGTGCGAAGAAAGACAAAAACGACCGTTAAACCGAATTCCACAAACAATTGAGCATCGGTTTCCCAATCTTGCACCGCCCGCGTGTTCCAAATTTGAAATGATTTGTTTTCCTATTTTGATCCTCGTCTGTTTTAATTTAATGTTCGAACTTGTAAACAGTATTCGACAATGTAAACATTAAGAGGATAGGAGTCGCCCCGCTTCAAACCACCTTCTCCATACAAACGTAGTCCCCTGTTTTCTCCGTGAATAATGACATTAGAGCAAAAAATTTTTTTACGTTATATTTCTATCTGTTTTGGCTATGCCCCTATGTTTTGCTTTTTTTGATTTTTTGATTTTATGATTTTTATTTTTTTTATTTTTTAGAATATCGATAAAAGCAAAACATAGGGGCATAGCCAAAACAGATACAAATATAACGTATTTTATTTTTTTTGATCTAATGTCATTATTCACGGAGAAAACAGGGGACTACGTTTGTATGGAGAAGCGGTTTGAAGCGGGGCGACTCCTATCCTCTTAAGATGCTACCACAGATAGGTACAGAGCGTAAAGCCAAGGATACACTAGGGGACAAATGTCCCACGACATTGTGTCAGCGACATGTTAAGCTAAGTCGGCCGATTTCGCCTGACATAACTGGCGATATCGCGCGACTTATATCCGCGTATATACGCGTGACGCGCGACATGTCGAGGGAAGTCCGGCAACGTTGCGCTACTTCGCCTCAGGACATATGTGCGCTAGTGTATTCTTGGCTTCAAGGTAGGCGTCCACAGGCCCGTATCGCACGCATCGGACGCATCGCATTCAATCGGATATATATGTCGATGTGCGAACCATACGATGCGGACAGGTGGACGCACTCATAATTATATTATGAGTTTCTATATAAATAATACTACGACTACGATCCGTTGCGTGCGATGCGTCCGTTGCGTACGATACCGACAAATGGACTACCTTAGGCCGTGATCGCCTTTACCCGCCGCCCGCGGCCGACAACGGAACGCCGCCCGCGGCGTCTGAATGGTATGTTCGTGAATGCTTGGGAGTGGTTGATTTCGATGATTATAACATAGTGTACCATTCAGTTTTGGTTTAACAACTAATTGTATCCAACGTTACATCGCGCTTCTTAGATTTTTCAGTGGAAATGAAAAATTGTGTTTTAAACCGCAATATAACCAAAATCCACGCGGGCAAAGCCGCGGGCGGAAAGCTAGTCTTACAAAAAAAAACAATTGACAATGTCATTAGCAATATAAACAACACAATCGTTATCGCCATTCGCATTGATCAGCATTCGCTTTGCATCACAAAATAAGATAATACGCAAATGGGGTGCACATTTCAAACGCTTAAAAGTCATTGGTATTTCTTATTAGATAAAATCGCTCATGGAAACGAAATACAGTAAATAAGAATAGCTAAATCGAGGTGACGACAAAACTGCACAGCAGGAACCATGACACGCGTGGGATAGGTAGTCTACCTCTTTCTGACGTCTCTAGTTAGACAGTGACAGGTATAGTCTTTATTAATGATGCAATGAAATCACGACCATTGTCGATGTTCAATTGTTTGATAAACCAAAAACCACACGTCTCACACCTTTAAATAATCTAACCAACTAATTAAGGTAAATGTACCATCGCGAACCGGGATTGTTGAGCCACTTACCTATGTTTCCAACTTTGTCGTGTAATATTAATCCAATAGCTGACATCTAGTCGGTCACATCGGTCATTGATTACACGTCTGAATTGCGAACAGTGGCAAGTGGCTCAACAATCCCGGTTCGTGACTGTACCAATTAACGCCTCAACGCCCAGTAGATGACACCCATCTATCACATCGTACTATGACATAAGGTTGCAAGTGCCATGGGTCAGTGTCGAGCACAGGGACGTTTACCATAGAGTTATATAATCACAGACATCTTTATCGGTATAATACCTGTAATAATCCTCCTTGCAGTAGATATTGCCGTCCCTGGAGAAGCAAGTGAGCTCCGAGTCGAGGGGCAGGCGACACTCGCAGCAGCGGAGACAGGCCCCGTGCCACTGGCGGTCCACGGCCAACAGGTAAAACCTGTAGAATCCAAGAACACACTGTAATGCCGCAACGTTGAGGGTTAAATAAAATAAAGCGTGATTAAATCCCGCTTAAATAAACTAGGTGTGCCCACGACTTCGCCAGCTAATAGTTTTTCTACATTTTCCAATGTTTATTCGCTCCTATTAGTCGCGGCGTGATGTTATATAGCCTAAAACCTTCCTCCGAAAACTGGACTATCCAACACAAAAATATTTTTTCAATTCGAACACGTAGTTCCTGAGATTAACGCGTATAAAAACGCCAAAGTAACTCTGTCTGTCTGTTACGCTTTCCCGCTGAAACCTCTCAACCGATTTTGATGAAATTTGGCACAGACAATTTCTAGACCTTGAGAAAAGACAGGCTACCTTTTATTGCAAAAAAAAAATCATTCACTATTATAATAAAATTAACATGTTTTAAAGAATGCATTAAAAAATAAACCGGCCAAGTGCGAGTCGGACTCGCGCACGAAGGGTTCCGTACCAAAAACTGCAAAAAATCAGAAATTTTGTATGGGAGCCCCCCTTAACTACTATTTTAATTTTATTTTAATTATTTCCTTTTAAAGTAAATATTTAATTAAATGTTCTGTGAGCATTTCAAGTATTTACCTGTTACAGCTATTTAAATAGATCCAAAATAGCAAAAGAAAAACACGTTTTTTGTATGGGAGCCCCCCTTAAATACTAATTTTATTTTATTTTAATTATTTCCTTTTAAAGTAAATATTTAATTAAATATTCTGGGAGCATTTCAAGTATTTACCTGTTACAGTTATTTAAATAGATCCAAAATAGCAAAAAAAAACACGTTTTTTGTATGGGAGCCCCCCTTAATTATTATAATTATTTTAATTTTAGTATTTGTTGTTATAGCGGCAACAGAAATACATCATCTGTGAAAATTTCAACTCTCTAGCTCTCACGGTTCGTGAGATACAGCCTGGTGACAGACAGACGGACGGACGGACGGACAGACAGACAGCGAAGCCTCAGTAATAGGGT
Source organism: Adoxophyes honmai (assembly GCA_005406045.1). Lineage (NCBI taxonomy): Eukaryota > Metazoa > Arthropoda > Insecta > Lepidoptera > Tortricidae > Adoxophyes > Adoxophyes honmai. The sequence continues at coordinate 10,088 of BHDV01041142.1, read as the reverse complement.
CCCGTTTTTACCCTTTGGGTACGGAACCCTAAAAAAGAACTCTTTTGAACCGGATTTGAACCAGTGAACTATGACTACAGCCCACCGCTCTACCAACTGAGCTATCGAAGGTTGAGAATCGGAGTTGAAATTCTGATAAACTTTCTGCAACGTAATTGGTTTAATGGGACGCCTCAGATCGACGTCATCGAGGTAACGCCGCATACGTCATGTTTTTTGTGCGTGCAGCCGGCTCCATCAAATTATAAGACGTTGTCACGTCAAAAGAAAAGTCTAACCTAACCTAACGTAACCTAACCTAAACCTTACCTTAAGAGAAGGAAGAGAGAAAGAGGAAGAAATCATATAAAAAAGGAAAAAAAAAAGAATAAAAGGAAAGAATGAGAAAGGAAAAGAAAGGAAAGGGAGAGGGAAGGGAAAAGAAAAAAGGAAAAAAAAAATCTAGTTGTAATTAATTTTAAGAGCGCAAAATTGTAAAACTGTTGTGTCTTACGCGGAGAGCACAGTTAAACTAAAATAAAAAATATATGTATATCCTAAAATCATCAAGGTACGGACCACGAGTCCGTAGATGAAAAACTTGTTTAAAAAAAAAAACCTAAACCTTACCTGTCCTGTATCCGCCCCCCGCACCCCGCGCACTCGTCGGGCACCCCCGGGGACCCTTCGGAGCCCTCGCGCTCCTTCAGCATGGCTCCCTGCTTCTCCCGAGGGTCTGCGTCTCAAATAACGAGGTTCAGGCCTTGGGGAGGCTCGGTGGACTCAGTCATCGCTCGGGCCTTTGACCTGATGATACACAATACATATATGTACATATATACATAAAAATCCAGTGCCACTTTTAGCGATTTCATGTGATATTGCAGTGACAGGTTGCTAGCCCATCGCCCACAATACACTAACCCTTTCCCAGAGTCGACTCTTACGACACCCACGGGAAGAAAGGGGGAGGTGCCATTCTAACCCGGCAGCCCGGCACCACACGGGACAATTTTAACAAAAATAAATCAAATTAGCAATACCTATCCTAAAATCATCTGTCTATGTATACGTAACTTTATAGAATGTTAAAGAATAGGGATGATGACAGGGTTACAAATATATCATTCTAATTAGTCCGTAAGTTAGAATATGGCAAAAAATGAGACACATGTTTTTTAGTTTATCAAATAATGAAACATCGACAAAGGTACAGATCATCAAACTTCCTGAGTGGGGGCTCGTGACGTCACGTTTGAGTAAAAATCGTACTCGAACGTGACGTCACGCGAAACTTTTAGGCTCTGTATTATCGTCATTTTTCGTCTGTCAAATAAAAGAAAAAATATGGGTGCAATATTTTTTCGTAGTCTATCTGACGGACTAAATAGTTTTTTCTAGTCATCTAGCCTATTCTGTATTCAATTGGCCACATTTTTTTATTAATACAGGGTGATTTTAGTTCCAACACCACACGGCGTAGATATAAGGACGAATTCATATACATAGTTATACCAAAAGTGCCTTGCAAAATACATGGGCATTTTGCCACAAACCCGTTTTGATACCAAAGCGAAAAAAACTTATCCATTGTCTCCGAGTTGAGAAGACCCGATATACATACATATACATACAATGATATATAGTTATCATTCTTATATTCGCGGCCTCCATTGTATACAAATCGGTTGAATATGAATTATATGCTAAGCTTTCGAGATATGGAGGAGGATGGAATACAATCACGCCTTTGTTCCCAAATGGGGTAGGCAGAGCATAAGAAACGTGACATAGACCAAAATATTATTATGACTATTTCACGCTTCGCAGCTACTTCTAGCATAATTTTAGGTTGGAAAACAGATGGAAGGGGTAAAATAGTGACAGGTTGCTAGCCTACCCCCTAAACCATACCTAAACCTATTTCCTTAGTCGACTCTTACGACATAATTCTAATAGACCAGCCTAAAATGGTTGGATTGTTTGTTAATTTTCTTAACCTGGCCATATTTGCCAAACTAAAAACACATCTTAAACTGATAAACAACTATGTAGTTAATCATTAAGTTTCTCAGCTTTTAATTTCTGAAAATATTACCGAATGACATCGCATAAACTCTTTTTCAGTCCCACAATTTCCGCGGATCCCGTGCCGTAATCCCGCATCACGCGGGATTGGAACATAGCGCGGGACTCTGCAATACCGAGATCTCTGTAGAGAATGGTCCTACCCACGTCATATACTTCATAGAATGGACGTTTATCTTTTTTTTTAAACATATTTTTCATCTACGGACTAGTCCGTACCTTGATGATTTTAGTATATACTTTTTTTATTTTAGTTTAACTGTGCGCTCCGCGTAAGACACAACAGTTGGACGTTTATCCTGGGGTTCCTGGGTCACCGGCCACATCCACAAACACCACGAGAAGCCAGACGCAGCTACAAAAGTTGAAGCGCGACAGCCACTTGTTTAGTTCAGACAGCCGTTTAGTGGCGAGCGTAGCTGCGATTGTAGCGTGTGGCGGCCATCGGCGTCAACCGTGTGCGGCGAGTACGAAAACTACAGGAAATATGGCGGTGTCCATTTTGTGGTTGTGGCCCTTAATGTCTCAAGGGGTGTTCAGCGTACCCCTATAATTAGTTATCACCTTGAATATCCCTCAAAAGTCGAAAAGCATTGTGGCCGCTTATCAACAGAGCGGCATCTAGCGTACACTTTCACACTGACGCCTAATTCCCAAAACTTGTCCTAATTAGAAATAATTCCGCTTATATATCAACATATCCTGCCCGTTACCCCAGCGATAGAAAAATAATTAATTACATAAAACCTACGTTTGTCACGCTTCTTGGTTCACGGAAAAAAATTAACAGAGAAATGAAATTTTTCGGACATAACTCGCTCTATAATTGGACTAACAACACGAACCTAATTTACTATTGTGCTATAATTAATGCCAGCTGACCCGGTGGTCGATTCGGAACTATCTTATTATTATCATATCACATATCTGATCTAAAACTTCCTTACGTGACCGCCTACAGAGGCATGCGAAATGGACTATGTGACAACACTATGACATGAAATTGTATCTGTTTGCTTGAGTAATACGCCAGTATTGATTAATATTGTTATAAGTGATTATGTACAAATGAATCCCTGATTTGTTTTGGTCAATTTCGTAAATAGCTGGATCGATTACACCGTTTATTGCTAGTTATCGTTAGTTCTTTCGTTATTGATAGGACAACTTCCTTATAAAGAAAGAAAGAAAGGAAAATGTTTTCTTTAAGCTCTCCAAACCACCACCATACGAAAATTACTAATCTTTAAACTATTACAGGATGTCTTGGTGATACAAGAGAACCGAAAAATGGGCTTCGAGCATAAAAAAGTTGCTGCGTCACTAAATATTAAGGCATTGGCGTTTTTAACTAAAAAAATTCACAATTCGATAAAACAAACAATTGAATAAAGCCGCTATCGAGCTATTATTAATAATGATCGATAACATTTTTACGATGTTTTAGCACAATCGGTTTTAACGAGCTTACAATCGGAAACGAAATCGAATAAACCATGGCTTTTCGACTCGTGTAAAAATTGGTCGCTGCATTTCCTTGATTTTTATGACAATCGTTATTCATGAAACTGGTGCTGATGACAGGCGTATGGCGTCAGCGTACAGGGTGTTCATCTTTTGAAGAGTCGCTCCAAACGGGAAATTCAGTCGTTAACGATGGACTACTTACATTTTCCGTTTCAGTTACTCTTAGGATAGCGCATTGAAAACTTGATTATAGTCAAAACAATGAGGTTTTGAGTGTGTAATGCCTCGTGTACTCCCCATTTGGGAATACAACTACACTCTAAGAATTTAATATTTATTTATTTTACCATCATTAAGTTACCATGAATCATTGAGGTGGTGTGATGTTGTTTTAACAAAACATCCCACAGGATATTTCCATAATGAAATCACTGGGATCATAGCCGTCCCTGTTCGATACAATGTTTTAATAAAGTGTTGGTATCTGTGATTCACAACATGATTCACGAAAATACGTTCAGATGCATACATAGAAAAAACTTGCGTGTTTTCAATGAATTTATGAACGATTTGACTTGTTATTACCGGTTTTGTATACGAGATGATACATAAATCAATACAGATTAAATATTAAAGTGTGATGTAGTAACTGAAAATGACTCTTACGACACCCACGGGAAGAAAGGGGGAGGTGCTATTCTAACATTTCTAACCTGGCACCACACGGGAAATTCGACTCTGGGAAAGGGTTAGTGTATTGTGGGCGATGGGCTAGCAACCTGTCACTGCAGTATCACGTTTGATCATCTGGTTGCCCTGAAATCGCTAACTCTGCCTACCCCTCTCGGGAATACAGGCGTGAGGATATGTATGTATGTATGTATGGAAATGACTTAGATGATTGTCCAGTCAAGGACTTTAACTCATGAGCCACCATGGGTTCGATTCACAGTAAACGTCATAGTGACATCCCATTATTCAAGGGAAATCGTAATGATGTTTTCCTTGAAAAAGTTCTACGACCGTACCTAGTTAGTTAATCACGTTTTGACAATTTTCAAGTATGTATCATGCATGATATATGTATGTATCACAATTTATATTTCACCCTGTAGAATTTAGCGTATTCGTTCCATAAACAAACGCACGATTGCGATAATTCTCGTTTTACTCTGAAACACGTAATTAAATTAAAACTCGCGTTGATAAGGTTTTTATGTTATTGCCGATAAGGGGCACGAGCTGTTAAAATTTAAAGCAAGTTTTTACGTTTGTTTACTCAATACCCAGGATTTCGATTGAGATAAAAGCCGTCACTAATGATCGTTAAGTTTCCAAAGACTTCGGTGCAACATTGTGCCAAAAACGTCATACCTTTACCATTGTAAGCCGCTGGATACTGTAAACACCCATACATACACGTACAGTCAAAGAAATTGATACCTGTGCCACTTTGAACCTTTACATGATGAGTAATGAGTTTCATAGTGCTTTGATTAGTAGATAGTATGGTAAGCCACAGCCGTGATAGCCCAGCGGTTCGAACTGTGGCCTCTCAAGCAGAGGGTCGTGGGTTCAAACCCCGGGCTCGCACCTCTGAATTTTTCGGAATTTATGTGTGATATCAAATTTGATATTTATCACGAGCTATTCGGTGAAGGAAAACATCGTGAGGAAACCTACACACAGCGATGAAGTAATTCAACGTTGTGTGTGAAGTTCCCAATCCGCACTGGGCCCACGTGGGAACTATCGCCCAAGCCCTCTCATACTGAGAGGAGGCCTGTGCCCTGCAGTGGGACGTATATAGGCTGATGACGATGGTAAGCCACACTGACATTTCTTGTGAAAAGGTACAAAGTGGCACAGGTATCTATTTCTTTGACTGTACATAGATTACCTGTATTACCAAATGGGATAGGCAGAGCACACAAAATGTTAGGTAGACAAAACCGTGACTAATTCACATTCTACCACATCCCCTTTGGCTCCATTTTGGCACGCGAAGTAGGTACATACACTTAAGAGGAAATATGCCGGTCGAAGGAATTGAAAAATAGGTATTTGCTAAATCTATTGCTGTCGCGTCGTGACCTGCCCAGACGACGTCGAGTGCGATAAGAACAACTACAGCTAGGACTAGGAAAATACCTATGAAAATTATTCAAAAACAACGTTTCGTAGTCCCCTGATTTCTTCTCCAAAACTCAACCGATTAAATATGTTTTCTCATTGAATGTTTAAAAAATATCATAGCTGTGTTTCTATGTTCGTATATTTTATATAATTGTGTTAAAATTGGTTTCTAGAGGTTTGAACACAACGAAAAAAACTTAACAATTTTTCATGTTTTTGCAGGTTAATATCTCTTTTAATAATTCAATAAAGAAAAAAAGGAAAACATAGGAACATGCTAATATAATTATCATTAGATTGTTGATGTAAAAAATCATTGTTCTACGGGTAATATCCAGCGAGGAATCAGGGGACTACGTTTCCATACAAAATATGACCGCTCCATTTCCTCTTAAGGCATCTATTTCAATATAAAATCTGTGCAAGGCTCAGTTCACACAGCCTCGCTTTTCCATACACTCGGTTGCTACGTACGGTGAGCAACGATGGGACAATGGTGCGTCGGGTTTAAGGGTCATGTCGCCTACCGTACCTAGCAACGGAACCCTCAGCGTTTGGGATGAAGGGAGTGGCAGTGAGACGCCCCTCTAAAACCATTGCCACAAAATCAGTAAATGTACAGTCACGATCCGGGATTGTTGAGCCACTTGCCACTTCGCAATTTAGATGTGTAATCAATGACCGATGTGACCGACTAGATGTCAGCTATTGGATTAGTATTACACGACCGAGTTACAAACGTAGGTAAGTGGCTCAACAATCCCTGTTCGCGATGGTAAGTACTTAATACGGACTGCGTGAAGTTTTTGCAGTGCGCTTTCGCGTTCACCTTGCGTCTTCCTCTGACGCATGCCCGTACAACCACCAAACACAGCACATGCCGCCAGCGCGTCTTCATTGAAGACGGATCTAATTTCAGCGCATGCGCTGTGGTTGCACAGGCATGCGTCATAGGAAGACGCAAGGTGAACGCGAAAGCGCACTGGTGTGGACATAGCTTAACAGGCTCCCGTCTTAACCCTTTAGTTACAGAACCCTAAAAAGGACACCATAATAAAAACGCGCGAAAAAAAAGTCTCAAACGACACTTGCGTCTCTTAATTGATCAATTAAAGTGTAAAACTTCAGGCTAATTAGTTAAGTCTTACGCTCAGAAATGCAACGTGAATCGTATTTCAAATTAACATACATACAATCACGCCTGTTCCCAAATGGGGTAGGCAGAGCACACGGAACGTGGCATAGACAAAACCATGATTATGACTTATTTATCACGTATTAAAGTTTTAGGTTTGCAAAGATGGAAGAGGTAGAATAGTGAAAGATTGCTAGCCTGTCGCCTAAAGCATACCTACACCTATTTCCTTAGTCGCCTCTTGCGACATCCACGGAAGAAATGGTGTTATTCTATCCCGACACCACACGCCAATATCATGCATTTTTAAACGGCATTTTTACCGTGTGGTGCCGGGTTAGAATAGCACCTCCCCCTTTCTTCCCGTGGGTGTCGTAAGAGTCGACTCTGGTAAAGGGTTAGTGTATTGTGGGCGATGGGCTAGCAACCTGTCACTGCAATATCACGTTTAACCACTGTTACCCTTAAATTGCTAAACGTGGCACTGGATTTTTGAATTCACGTGCTCTGCCTACCCCTCTTGGGAATACGGGCGTGAGAATATTGTATGTATGTATGTTTACACGGCAGGTTTAATGATTATAAAATCGATAAGATACTGTCGGGTTTACAATAACACCACTCCATTTCTTCCGCGGATGTCGTAAGAAGCGACTAAGGACACAGGTTAGGCTAGCAACCTGTCGCCTAAAACATACCTTAACCTATATTTAGTCACCTCTACGTAGGTATTATAGTTTTATATAAAGCCAAAGATACATTAGGCGAAATGTCGAGCGATGTAGCGCGACGTCGCCGGACTTCGCTCGACATGTCGCGCGACACGTGTATATACGTGGATATAAATCGCGCGACATGTCGAGCGGAGTCCGGCGACGTCGCGCTACATCGCTCGACATGTCGCGCGACAAATGTCGCCTAATGTATCTTTGGCTTAATGATTGTTAGACACAAGTGATGTTATGTTATCACTAAACTCGTCGACTCGTCGAGCTGTCAAATTGACAGCTACTTTTGACAGCTCAGCTCGTTGCTCGTTTAGTTTGTTACGTTAGAGAATAACAACAGAGGCTAAGTGGTCGCCATCATCCAGACAGTTTGCAGATGCGTCGGGTTTAGAGCAACACCTCTCCTTTTCTTCCGTGGATGTCGTAGGAGGCGACTCAGGAAATAGGTTGAGGTATGCTTTAGCCGACAGACTAGCAACCTGTCACTATTAAGCTACAGTTACACGTGCTCATTTCAAGCACGAAAGCATGCTTCAGTTGCTACTTAGTAGCATGTGTGTCGGAATGTTGCTCAAAATTAGCATGCTCATTTCGAGTTTGCTTGAAAATCGATAGCCGTGCGATTTTTGAGCATGCTAACAGCGGCGCGGGCCACGCGGGTTGAAGGGGGCATGCTTTAAGCACGTCTAAACAGCATTCGAGCATGCTTATTCAGGAGCTTACTTAAAACTAGCATGCCTATTGCTAGCAAATGTAAATTTCTCTTAAGCATGCTCGTATTGAGCATACTCAATAGCACGCTTTTTAGCATGCTATTTTAGAACATGTGTAACAGTAGCTTTATACCTCTTCCACCTGTGCTTGAACCTAAAATGATGCTAGGAGTGGCCACGAAACGGGAAATAGTCATGGTTCTTGTTTTGTAATGTTGTGTGTGCTCTGCCTACCACATTTGGGAACACGTGATGTATGTATGTATGTGTTTAGATGCAATAAGAAAATAACATACATTATGAAACATATTTACAGTGCATCTGCACCTTTATAATCGACTAGCTTCTGCCCGCGGCTTCGCACGCGTTAAATTCGGGCTAACACAGAAGAGATTTCGGAATTATTATTAGAAAGCGCCCGCCAGAATAGCCAGCAGACATTAGATTTTTTCCTACTTTCTCGACACTTACCGTCATATTTTGGAAAATTCAAACAAAATCTTTATAAATTGTAGCCTATGTGCTATTCTGATGTATAAACTACATTACTGTAAAGTTTCATGAAAATCCATTCAGTAGTTTTCATAATCATAATCATAATCATAATCATTTATTGTGTGTGGAATTTAGGTTACATTTCATTACAGGTATATTTGTACAAATAGCGTATCACCAAACCCTACCTTTTCAGGTGTACACACGTCAAATAGAATTAAATTTAAAAATTTATATTACAAAGCACATCTATATAACATCAATATAATACGGTACGGCTAACTAAGTCGCAAAATTAATGTCCTATTTGTATAATATAAATTAAGTTTATAATAACTCTGTCTATTTATCTAGTAATACATGTCACCATACAAAAAATGAAATAAAATAAAAAGTCAAATGTCATATTATACTACTACTAATAAAAAGTAAAAAATAAAATCTATAATGAAACAGATGTCATTGTTAAAAAATCATTCATATGATAAAAACACTTTTCTGATAGCCAATCTTTAGTTTTTTTCTTAAAAATGCTCAATTTTTCGTTCTTAAAAGCATCTGGTAACTTATTATAGACAACAATACACATAACATAAGAATTCTTTGAGCTCAATGCCAGTCTAAAAGGAGGTTTGTACAATTTATGATAATACTGACTTCGCAAAGTATGAGTACATATGTCTTGCTTATGAACGAAAAGATTCCTATGCTTGTGTACAAAAACTCCAATTTCTAGAATGTACAAACATATAAAAGTGAGAATTTTGTGTTTCAAAAAATAGGGGCGGCAAGATTCTATTTGTTTGATGTTAAATATTGCTCTAATGCAGCGCTTTTGGAGTAAAAACACTCTTTCTTTGTCTACGCTGTTACCCCAAATTACTGTGGCATAACGCAGAGCAGAACTAACGTACCCATTGTATGCAACCAGGGCAGCCTGTGTGGACACGGTCTGACTAATTTTCCTAAGAGGAAATACAAAACTGTTCATTTTTGAACAAATGTTGTCAATATGACTCTTCCAGTTAAGGTTCGAGTCAATCGTCACTCCTAAAAATTTAGCTTGATGCACTTCTTGTACTGGTTCATCATTAAAACCTACAGTCAATACTTGAGGGTTACCTCTGCATGTCTGAAATTGCATATACTGCGTCTTGTTAACATTTACTTTTAAATTATTTGCCTCTAACCATGTTATTGTTTGCTTAAGACTATCATTTATTTCTTTATTGTAAGATACCGAATCATGTCCTTTTATAATAATAGAGGTGTCATCTGCAAACAACACACATTCATGAGAAAGATAATTAGGCAAATCATTTATGTACATAAGAAATAATAATGGAC
>BHDV01041119.1:282766-331648 GCA_005406045.1 Adoxophyes honmai | reverse complement strand
GTTGACCTAATTCTTATCAACCCCATCAATATGGGTATCAATTTAAAGGTCTTTGCAAGGAGAATGCAGTGCACTATATCAATTTAAAAAAAAAAACTCGAAAAAAGTAAAAAAAAAAACTTATAAGTAAACGGTTTTATATGTATAAAACCGTTTTATTTAAAAGTTTTTTTTTATTTTTTTTTTTCAATCTAGTGCACTCTTAGTCTTCGCCGTGTGGTGTCTAATATTAGGCGACTGGTTGGCAACCTGTCACTACAGTACCATTCAACTTGACAACTAAAAAATATGCTAAACGTCGCTATGAAACGTGAAAAAGTCATGGTTTCGTCTGTGTAGCGTTTCCTTTGCTCTGCCAACCCCATTTGGGATTGCAAGCGTGATTTATGAATGAGTGTAACTGTTACACCTATTGGCTAATATCACAAACGCAAAATGGCTCACTTAGCAGGACGATGAGGTGTAACGTCGCCTTTTAGCAGATTTTTAGCAGAAAGTATGCCATCTGTAATGGTGCCCAAAACGGGGAAGAATGTAGGCGTCAGTTTTTCGAAAGAACTCATTGCACGTAGCGAAATGTAACCAAATACGATCTAATGCGTTTAAGTTCTGCACCGGACAAATATGAGAATTAGTGTGGTAGATAGAAAACTGAAATATTACAACCACATAAGTGTAAAATAAATTTAATAATCACGTCTGTGTTAAAACGCTACGTAAAAACCATGACTATTTCAGGTTTCATGGCTACTTCTAGCATAATTTTCAACAGCTAGTGTGGAGGTACCTTTACAAAGTGATGTGGTTAGTGTTGTGTCCTACCCTATTTTTGACAATAATATAAATGACGATAATAAAGGTAGTCGTGTGCCAGTGTTAGTTTCGTCGAGCACGAGCAGTCGCGCGAAGAGAGGGAGGCGCGCAGTGCGCGTTTGGCAGCAGCAGCCGCGGCTCCTAGATGAAGGGCTACGAATTAGCCCGAAACATGTCGAGCTAAACTCGATTTATTAAACGTGAGTTATCCGAAAATTTTCAACATAATTTTTAGGTTTTAAATTGCCGAATATAATGCTGACTGTCGCCTAAAACATACCTTTAGCTATTTCCTTGTTACCTATTCTAAACCTAACACACTGCATTTGAAGTTTTGACGTTAGCTATAAGTAGGTTCCTTGATGGCTCAGGTATCTTTTCAACAGTAGTTCTATACCATCATTGATACCAAATACCATTCTCTTTCCGTGCAATTACTCGTGCTGTCCATAGCCAAGCAATCAGACACTCTAACCACTTAGCGTCATTAGCGGTTGTTACTGCTAATTATAATCAGTAATTACTTCGAATCTTGGCCTTGTCGTGACTTGTCAAGAGTGGATTTTGGGGACTGACATGGTCAAGTAGCATCCATTGATTCGGACAGCCGTGTTTAGGATAATTAGAGAAAACGGCATTTACGGTAGACTGTTGGGTATCCGTGAACTATGTGTAGATACTTGTAATAAAAACATCGTAAGATGGTGTCAATTGTTTTTTGGGGTCTTGACCACCGCTCTGGGTCATTCCTGGTGCAAAGGCTGTCCGTCGCGGTTCAACGCGGTAACGCGGCTAGTGTTTTGGGCACTTTTGCACCTGGAGTGCCGCAGAGCGGTTTATTTTATTGACGTTGTTTGTTTTATTTTGTTTTGTTTTGTGTTACATGTTTTTTATAGAACTTATTATAATTAAATAAATTAATATTCTTAGAAATTGTTTTCTATTATGGTACCCTAAAATATACAAATCCGGAGTCCGTAGTAATAATATAATAATATAATATAATATTTAGCTTTATACACTTACATCACGCCTGTATTTCCAAATGAGGTAAATAAATCAAACGATACGCTATTATAGACAAAACCCAGAATACTTTTTTAGGTTTTGAGTTGGCAAGTATAATAGTGACAGGTTGCTAGTCTGTCGCCTAAAATACACCTTAAACCATTTCCTTAATCACCTTTTCTGACATCCACAGAAGAAATTGATTAGTGTTATTTGAAACCCAACACCACATTGCAACTATGACATTGCATTGAGTGGCAAAGGAAGTTTTTATTACGTTTTTGGTGACATTGTTCTGCGATGGTTCAGGAATCAATTGCTTGGACCATATAAGGTAGCAACCGCCAGAAAAAGAGTTATGCCTTACATTTCAAGTGCAAGGCATCCACGGTCGTTTCCGACGCTGCGCAAGCGCACAACAAAACGACCACAAATTGCTGCTCGCCTTTCCTACGTTGCGGTCTTTTTTTGCGACACACAAACAACTTTACGAAACGCTCTAGCCTTTTAATAATACCTCTCATTTTAAATCTTACGACTATTGGCGTAAGAGTTGTTCTTGTTTTAAAAATGTTTCTCAGCTGCAAATTTAAGTTGGTAACACTTTGTTCCTAGCGTTTAAAACGTTGAAATTAAGATTTAAAATTATGCGTATTCTATAGTAAAGTGGTTTAATTTGGGACTGAACTAGAAACTGTCACGAAAAGCTAGACAAGGCCAAATGCGCAATTTTAATATTGTTTTAATAATTAGCGGCGTTTTTGTGGTATTTAATTATATTTGCGACATTACCGGCGCACGCACTATTCAACCGCAGGTAATTATTAACGAAGTTCATGTTTAAGTCGGAAAATTTTGCAATTCTATAGAAAGAAGCAAGGATAATACAGTACTAAATATTAAATGAAACAATGTGATTTAGGATTTTTTTGTTAAGATTTTTTAAAGATTTTTTAAGGTAGTCAAATTATTAAGAACGTAATAAAAGAACTCGTGTGGTGTCGGACTTAGTATAACACGATTTCTTAGGCCGATATCGTAAGGCGACAGGCTAGCAACCTGTCACCTGCTAACTCCAAACCTGAAAAATTTGCTAGAAGTGGCTGCGAAACGTGAAGAAGTCACGATCACGATTTTGTTTATATCACGTTTCGTGTGTCCTGCCTACCCCCGTTGGAAACACAAGGGTGATTATATGTATGTAGACAGAGTGTAACAGATTTTTGAGACTGTTCAATGTCGTATCCCATTTTTACGCAACTGTTTTAGAATGTGACGTGACGACTCTAAACTTCTGATAGGTACCTATTTAACTTCTCAATGTTGCAATGCACTGGTAAAACATACGAAGATCGCCTCTCATTTTCAATGTATCCAATTATAATGCAATTATGAAAGAAATTCCAAACTAAAACAAATGATATGTTTAAAATAAAACAAACGAGCTCTACCCACGAGCTTAACTATGAAGGTTCTTCACTTTCAGATATTTGAAGTGATTAGGTGTTTGTCAGGTTTAACACATTACCTTTTCTTCCGTGGATGCCGTTAGGTTAGTCCGGTTCCGTCCGCTTTTTTTCAGACTAGCATTTTTCAAAAAAATAGCAATTAGGATCAACACAGAAATAGTGACAACAGAGCTTCGCTTGTTTTAGCCCTTTGGGTCGACAAAAACTTAATCCTACTACGCAACGTTTCTGAGTTATTTCAATTTGGGGAAAACGCTACTGTTAAATTAATCTCTAGTATATGATAGTGAGAAAAAATACTTTAGGAAAAATTCGAATGCAAATTTTACACACATACCTACCTACATAAACATCACGCCCTAATCCCTGCGGAGTAGGCAGAGAGGACAGAGCGCCATTCGCTACTATTCTGGCCTACTTTTCTCAATTCTCTCACATTCATCACTCTCGTCATACTCGCTCGTTAGTTTCGGATGCTTCTAAATTGGCTACTCTTTAGTTAGAGCATCGCTGATCTGGGTCTCATATACGTTCTTCGAGGGCACCCTTGACCGACTTGTCTAAACACATTTCCTTTATAGATTTGCTTACTTATCCTTGTTTCATCCATTCTCTCTGCGCACCCAAACCAAATTTTAATTTTACTCTATGAATTAACGGTTTCAGGGAAATGTTTAAATAAAGAAGAATTGGTTGAACCAAAAAAATACTATACATGTTTGTACAAATATGAGAAGTAAAGTGTGGTGCCATCACAATACTCCCACTATCACGGCTCACAAAGGATAGTGCAAACTGACCGCAACGTGTCGAAACTATCTGTCAAGGACAGCTAATAACTTGACACGCGTCTGTCCGTCTGTCCGTGCATTCGACACGCAACTCCGAACCTACGCCTCCACAAAAACAAGGTGTAAACTTTGGGAAACGCATTATTTGGTCACGCTTGTCAATCTGTGATGCTGTGATCTATTCTGTTGCAATGTAATTAGAAGCAGATGTGCTTTCGTGGGAGAGTGATCACCTGATCAAAAGTAATTTTGGATGATTTGACATACACATCATCATCATTTCAGCCAAAAGACGTTCTCTGCTGAACATAGGCCTCCCCTTTAGACTTCCATGAGTACCTACCTGTTGGAAGCGACCTGCATCCAGCGTTTTCCGGCGACCTCTGTTAAGTCGTCTGTCTATCTTGTAGGTGGAAGTGGCTACTTCTTGCTTATTTTTTAGGCTTTGAGTTGGCAGGTATAAGTGACAAGTTGCTAGCCTGTCGCCTAAAATATATCTTAACATAATCCCTTAGTTGACTCTTATGACATTCACGGAAGAAATAGGGAGTGGTATTGTAAATCCTGTCATATCTAATTATTATTGCAAATTGTGTGCCCATTGATTTAGGTATTTTAAATCAATGTGTGTGCCTCTTTATATTGACGATCCCTTTGCAAATTACTTATAGGTATCTGACATGAAAATTTTGTATGATGAGTTGATGAGTTTTTCGAAATGAAATAAATTATTCTATCTACGTAAGAAGTTAAGGTAATCTCCAAAGGTGCTAAAGGTCCTGAAAAGCCCATTTTCCACAGCTAGTAGCTTTCTCGATCAGCTTTCTACTATACTGCAAGTGACATAAGACGTGAAACCATCCCGGAAACGGATTTGGTGGGAAACCACGATTCTGGCTTATCTATCATCTGTCGTTACTCACGAACGCACATGGACTTATCTTAACCAAAACCACCTATACAATATTCACTTAGCTGTCAAATTTGGATTCAATACCCGTGGGTTAAAGTTCAAAGTAGCATTGTTATCAAAGTTGAGTTACGCCGTTGCGAGATGCAGTTCAAAAATGGATTCTGTTTTCGTTTGTTTGACTCTACCTTTTGTTGTAATCCTGTAAAATAATAAATCATTAAGCTTTTGTTTCTCAAGGACGGCTGTTTTAATTCACACGGTTTATTAAGTGTTATTTAATAGTTTATAATAGTATTATGAGTGTGGGTGTTGCCTAATTTGCGCATAGTTAGCTCGCGAATGTGTGTTAGTAGTTTTATTGGTTTAGTGCTTGTTGGTGGCTTTAGTGTTTAATGGGTGGTAAAAATCTAGATCGTCTATTGTTTATTTTGAGTTGGTTTGCGCGGATTTTTGTTGACATCTTTCTTGTATTTTGTAAGAACGCTGACAAAAAATTACGGGTAAGTATATCGGGTCACGACGGTTTTCGTCAGATTGCCGATTTTTCCTGTGTGGTGTCGTGATAGGAGAACGGTTTGTTTTTTCTTATAATGTAATTTAACATAACGGGTGCATGTGTTGCTAGCCCAGGGCCGGAGTGACACAACCCGTGGTACCGCTCTGCTTTCAGAACTGGACATGATGACGTGAAAACCTGCGTCCAATGCTTGTCCATGCTTTTGCATGAATATCTTTGTCTCCACATTTTACACTATGTTTTTTTGTAACGACTTTCACTTTGTAAAAAACTTGTATTAAAAAATACTTTCTGTCAAATTAGATTCGTCTTGGCAATGATGATTTTTCCGAAGCGCTGGTAAACTCGAAAATGACGTGTAAAAATGCTCTTAAGAGCCTATTTGCATAAAAAAGCTTAGCTTCTTCATTTCGTGTAGCCTTACCATTAAATATATAAAAATACACATAGGCAGCAAAAAAAGAACAAAGTAAAAGGCGAACTGAAATCCCTTTTCAGCCCAACTACGGGGTGAGGTGGGATGTCGTACTATTTTGTGTTCATCCTCAAAGTTATAAAATGCATCTACTGACATACCTTTCTACCCCAAAGTAACACTAGTGTCAAATTCCTTTACCGTACTGAAGTGTCAACCAAAAGATGGAAAGGTAAAAAATGGATAGGGATTTCGCGTGTTGATGTAGATTATAACACAAATAAGAAATATCTGATCTCATTCCGGGCAAAACATTGTGCTTGAGATGTGTTCCCACATTCTATAGTGAGGGCGAGAGTATTTTATCGACTGTCGATAGAAAATAACGTGTGCTCGTGTCTACTTGTTTGAAATTAAATTTGTTTAATGCTCTTTTAAATGTTAAGCATGTGAAGCTTACTCATATTGAAATAAAACGTATACACTCGTACGTAGGTAGGTACGTTGAACTTTACTAACCTCGATATAAAGATGTGAATGAATTAGTTTTATGTTACTATGTTTTTAATTGCTTGTTTATTACTTCAACATGATTTATTGCATTGTTTATCATCAGCTTGTACCTACTTACTTAAGTTAATGTATTTCATTTTGTGTTGTTTGTGATGTTTGTTTGAATTCATAGTGCTTTAGTTCTTAATTTTGTTTGTGTTCCCTTGCAGGACGTCGTTTACCGAATTCCGTAAGTACAAAAAATATTACGTCACTCCAACACCACTCCTTTGCGTTTCGTGTGTTGACTACCACGTTTGGGAATACAAGCATGATGTATTGTATTACGTATTTATTTAAATTTATTTACACATATCGAACGTTTCGAGGCATTTGCTCTGCTTTGGGGCGCTTTATAAGCTATAAAAAAAACGAAATTATTATAGGGAATACCTGGAGAAAGTGGCAGTTTATCGACAGAGCGCGTCACTAGCGGTGACACGGATCCCGTGCGGCGCGCCAGCGCAGCTATAATCATTGTTATTATGCCATTTTTCTATGACGCAAGCGCACAGGGCTCGCAGTGCGATGTAGGAGATGGGTTTGTATTGAAGAAGAACATAAAACTGTAGGAATAATTATTGAAGGATCATGATATTCATAACAGAATTATTTGTATATTTAATTACACATGCATCATGCCCATGGGCGTAGCTAGGGGGGGGGGGTTTGGGGGTTCAACCCCCCCCCCCCCGAAAAGTTCAGGCTCCCATACAACAAACGTGTTTTTTTTGTGTCCGACTCGCACTTGGCTGATTTTTTTTCGTCAACCCTCCCCCCCGAAACTAAATCAACTAAGACTAAGATTAAATTATAACTTTCTCGTGCATTGCCCATAACCGTCCAAAAATGTAAAAAATTGACAAACAAGGAACTAAAAATTTTCATACAATATTCTTGCCGTCGCGATGATGAAAGCAGCTGTGAACAGCAGACGTAGATGATGTTTGTCGAAGAAGTTGTACCTACTACTCGTCAATAGGTGGCACTAATATATCTACAAGATCCAAAAGTGACGTTTACGATGAAAATGGTGACTTCGTTTAACATATACTCTTTTTGTCTAGACTTTATAATGATCTATTACCGTCAAGCGATCACTGAGCTCATTCACCCCTACATTATGCAAGTCACAAATATTAAAATTGTCGTAACTTTTGACAGCCCTGCGCCGCCGCCATCTTGCGGGAAGCTGCGCGCGCTTTTTCTTCGACCCGCTTAATTGGATATTGGATGGAACATTGTTTTGAGCGAATTTCTGAATGTAGGTTGCTGGGGACGCATAACTTGATTGAAAAAGAAGAGTCAGGTACCTAAGTATATCTGACGAATAGTGATTGATTAATGGAAACGCTGGTAACTTTTTCTCAGTTAAGCACACATAGAAACAAGTGACGCGAGCAGCACTATCGATAAAGGTCTGAGCGTCGAGTGTAATGAAAACGATGATGAATTCGATAACGATTTCTTTTGCGAGTTATCGCAAAATTGTATGGAAACTGTGACAGCGCCGCCAGCGGAACGTTTGCACAACTGCCGTGGTCCATACAATTCCGTGATAACTCGCAAACGAAATCGTTATCGAATTCACCATCGTTTTCATTAGACTAAACGTTCTGGTAACACACGCGCATTGCACATGGCGATTGATTATTAAGTAGGTGTCAATATTTTGAGGGAGTATTTTAGCACCTATACTACGGTCATCATAATTAGTATTATTTTAAAATATTTAATTATTTTATAATCCGATAGAGGACTGTAAATTACGTATCTACCCAGTGGAAGGACATGGGATAAGTATTTTTTACCCCGGAAAATGTGATCTTCAATCAGCGAATCCCACGCAAACGAGGTCGTGGTAAACAGCTAGTATAACAAATACCTACTGGATGCATTACCTTACTTGAAACCTTATCTAATCAATATAGCTTGACATGACAATGGCGCGCCTTTGCCACACATTAAATATCCGAGACAGTAAGTACCGCAAAAACTTTGCGACAGATCTCAGTTACGTGTGAAATGAATCAGGTGTCGTGTTTAAAATTATGCAAACATTTGTGCTGGTTGTACTTTTTGCCGTATGTACTTAATTGAGATGTATCCTAGATAGATCTTAGTGTGGATGGGTGCATTTGGAGGGGAAGACCTAGACGGACGTTCCGTGACCAAATCGCGGACGTTTTAGAAACAGGTCAGGTCAAGATTAGAGTACCCGCAACCGACGAGCATGTATGAATAGACTAATGAATGTGTTTGAAGCAAAAGAGGCATGTCAAGATCGTAGCAAGTGGAATAAAGTAGCCTCTGCCTACCCCTGTTGAGAAAGAGGCGGCCTGACAGTATTGTAATGTATGTGTACTCTAAATGTCAGGTTCCAAAGATTCCCCTCCTTTAGAGACGGTCCTGGTTGGGTCACCAGATTCCTACTGCCTGTATACTAAATACATAAGTATATTAAAATATCAGCTCAAAAAGTAACGGGGAAGTGGATCAAATTTAACTTTAAAAAAAAAACACAAATAAACATCTAGGTGTCGTGTGGAACAGCCACCTTCATCATCAGCTTATGCACATTCATTGGACACAGGTTTCTTCTACGGTACTCCACAACACAATCCTCGACCACTCATCCAGCTCTTGCCAGCCTTGTGAAGATCATCACTCCACCGGGTCTCCGAAAGCTCTACGCTACATTTGCCGATCCCAAAGTCACCACTTCATCTCCAATTTATTACCAGCTCGCTCCTGTGTGGTGCCGAGATAGAGTAACATCCCTCCATTTCGTCCGTGGATGTCGTTAGAGGCGACAAAGGAATTAAATCTAGGTATGCATTAGGCGACAGGCCAGCAACTTGTTACTTTTATACCTCTTTATTACCTACGCTAGAAGTGGCTGCCATGCGTGAAATAGTCTACGTCATGTTTTGTGTGTTCTGCCGACCCCATTTGGGAACATAGGCCTGATTGTAAGTATGTATGTGTGTATGTATGTAATAATCGCATCATATCGAACAAATGCGATTATTATGGTCGCTCTTGCACCATAAAATCCATCTGTAAAGTTCAAGGTGTTCAGTTTTATACGATTTACATAGGTACATCAATAGGCTCTAGGGAATCGTAACAAAGGCAGAAGGCACAATGCGTGTGACCGGAGCCTTATTATCTCATGATGAATTGCTCATGATGTAAAGGCGCGATCATTTGGTGTTCAAATGTCACGCGTTGTATAAAAGGCGACAGGCTTGGATGGTTTTGGAGCGATTTTCTTGATCTGACAGCTTAGGACGGCAAAAGATAGGTTAAACCTAGTCACTGTCTTACTGAAGATCTCAGAAATTGAAAGGTAGTCGTTGTCGTGCCAGGCCTCTTGAATTTGATCTAATGGCCCTTTTTATCACTATTCGGGAAAAAATGTTTTTCATTTTCTACTTTTTTCTGAACTTAACTTGAGGGTCGAAGGAGAGAACCTTGAAATTTTTTCGTTAAATTAAGGTTTACTTTTTTCAAACAGAGAAGCAAAAAAACTTTTTAATGGCCCTAACGCACGCCTCTTGCGTCAAAACTGACATGTCAAGACATTCTTAGTCAAGCAATGATTTTCATTATAATTCACTGTCGGTAAAGAAGCCTAGTTAATGTATAAATGATTGGTCCTAATATTTAATCTTTCAACGGTTTGTCTTTCGAAAGACAAGGAAATTAAGAATTGTGTGTGGGCTTAACCTATGTTATCTATCTCTAAATCGGAGTGTATTAAACGATGGCTCAGATAACCGAAATGATAATGTAAAATCAATGGTGTTCTAAATCCCACTGCTGAGCAAAGACCTTCCCTTTCTTCTGCCACTCTTCCCTCCCCTGAGCACCTGCGAAACGTCTTGAAAATTGTTCTGGCCGTCCCACCCTTGGACCTGCCCCTCAAAAAAAAAATTACAGATAAATTTCATTGATACAGATGCATTCTTGAATGATCAGGGCATGAACTCCCAAACCCCTACACAGTCCCTGATTACCCCATCACACATTACCCGCCCACGCCACCGTGGTGAAATTGGGTGTGACCACACACAATGGGCACTATAATACAGTCGTTTTGGTTCTCTAATACGGCCATTTTGGTCGCAATGCTCCGTTCATTAGTTCTTTTGTGCGCGTTGAGCAATTTTTATATGAACTGTTTGCGACGCGCAACGCTAGGGCTTTGTATTGCGCGTGTCACTGCGGACAACGGTGGGCGATGGAGTTCAAGATATCCCGACTGTGTAGCGGCACTAAATATTTCATCTAAGATTATAGGTACTTAAATAATTGCTGATATTTTAAGGGATGATTTCACACCATAACAATTGACCTTTAATTGAAATCAAGGAAGCTTTCTAATGTTTTTTTTTGGTTTGGGTTTGTGGACAGTTGCATCGATTAGGAGTTTTTTAAATCGTTAAAAAGACTGTCGCGCCGGGACCCCTTGGACCCAGGGTCTCGATTTCTACGGTAAGAAAATTAAAGGCTGAAGTGAGATACATAAAATTATGTACCAACCTACTTAGCTACATATTCTATAAAGTTATGGAAAAAAAGCTACAAATGTTTAAGAAGTACTTAATAACTGAAGAGCTACTGAATTAAGAAACTGTTCTATATTCGTCACCTATTTAGTAATTCAGCTTGCTAAGTGGCTAGGTTAGGTTAGTGGCTTAGAACGTTCGCCTTCATCTAATGTAAGTAGGTACTTACATTATGTTGCGTACACCTAACGCACTTGCTTTTTGTGCAGATTAAAAAATAAAGTCAATGCGTAACTTACATTTACATAACGCGCTGTTAAAGATTGAGAAACGGGTAGTTAATGTTTTAAAACAAAGGAGTTCTACTACAAGTGACCACGGAACGTGAAATAGAGTTTTGTCTATGTAGCGTTATGTATGCTCTGCCTACCCTATTTGGGAAAACAGGCGTGATGTGATGTATGTATGTACGCTGAGATAGGAGGTGGACTCCATCCCCATCTCTCATAAGAGAAAAAAAGTCTCTCGAAGATTGTATGAATTGGTTGAACACGCCTCACTTAACTACCCCGTTAAGATTACACTTTGTAAGTCATAAATTTGATTGAGACTAGTTTTCTTTCTTTTGTACGTGGAGTAAACTCAGTGATGTAGCAACTCATGCTGAGCGAATGCTCATTTTTTGGTTCTCTGTGTCACCAAGACTTGAGTACTGCAACATTAGTTAAAAAATATGTTATTTCTGGATGGTGCTTGATTACGACACTACTTTTTTCTTTTTTCCTTACCTTTCGTGGTTTCGGCCAGCTGTTTAGCTTCTTGATACGACGAGACTCCCACTTTCTCCCGTGAAAAAGTCATAATTTTGTTCATGTCTAGTACATGAACAAAATTATTTCGTGTGGTCTTCTTACTTACCCTATTTTTTTACATATTTTTTTATCCAAAATCCGTTAGTTCATTCACTCATCTCATCAAACTCACGCAGTAAAAACAAAACTTCCTCATTACACAACTAAAATTACTGATTGTCATATTGTCTCGAGCACAGCTGCTCTCAGGGAAAACTAAGCAAAATCAACCTTTTGCCTTCCACTTAAGAGCGTCGTTCGTTTTATGAAAGGCAAATGGCTATTGTGTGATGGTTGCGAGTATACTTATTGCCGTTTGTCCGTTGAATGGTTGTCAAGATGTTCCCACGGCGAGCTTGGCCAGGGTAATTGATATTCCACTAGCTTTGGCTGCGGGTTTGCTTGGTATTGGAACAGAAATTCTAGGAGAACCTAGATGATGTCTAGATACCTGTGAGTTTTGTGCTACGGTCTAACAGGTGATAGAATGAGACAAACTGAAAATTTTACACACCTAATATCCAACATTTTTTATTTCTTAGATACATACATACATATTCTCACGCCTGTATTCCCAAGAGGGGTAGGCAGAGCACAGGAATTGAAACAATTATTTTTTTTTGTTTCTTACTAAGTAGATTTTTTTCTTAACTGACTATTAAAATGTTATTACCAGTTTATGAAATTAATTAATCTTATCAAATATTTACTGACATTTAATAACCTACTAGGATGTTACTACCTAACTAAAAATATTAAAAATTGTAAGAAACAGAATTTGAATGAGTTAGTAAAGTAGGTATACAAAGTTCCCAGAAATTACAAGAAAGTTTCACAAAAATCAGCAAGTAAGTTTGAATTCGAAATAATTTTAAACAAAAAAAAAACGACTTCATATTAGCTTTATCCTGAAAGGAAACTTCTGTTTATGTGCATATTTACCAAAGGTCATGTAGGTATACGTAGCTCTCACCAGATTCAAGGCTTTAGAAGGAATAGCTCTATCTGATTTAGAACCCTCTAAACTGTTAAGTAAACCCCACAATGAACGAGCATTAGCAGAAATGCAACGCTTGAGAAGCAGCAGGCCTGGCTAATTACCTACTGAAACTATAATTTTCAGTCTGCAGGTGCATTCAGTATCGAAAAAGTTATCCTTTAACTCCTAAAAATTAAGGAGTTGACCTTTCATCATCAGCTCAGTCATATTTTTTTACTGCCAAGCGTAAATACTGGTGTAGCTTTGAAAAATGCACTAAAAACATTACCTGTGCCTATAAAATTCGAGGGTTACCCTCGATTTCCCTAATATTCCATCATCAGGTCAAGGTATGCTGACAATCGGACTACCTGGAAACTATACCCTTTCAGACAAAAAAAGAATTTTCCAAATAGGTCCAGGCGTCTTCGAGTAATCAGCGAATACACATAAAAATACTCTCCATTTCTTCTGTGGATGTCGCAAGAGGCGGCTAAGGACATAGGTTAAAGTAAATTTTAGGCGACAGGCTAGCAACCTGTCACTATTATACCTGCTAACTCAAAACCTACAAAAAATGTGCTAAAAGTGGCCACGAAGCGTGACATAGACATAGTTTTGTCTATGTAGCGTTTTGTGTGCTCTGCCTACCCCATTTAAGAATACAGGCGTGACTGTATGTAGGTATGTAAGTATGTACAAATGTAAGTTCGGACTAAAATTCCCGAATGCCCATACATTTTTTTTTTATTTTAAGGATAATTCAAAAACTACTAGTTAGATTTTGATGAAATTAAAATGGGACCAATGGGAAGCCATTTGCTATCGAACACAAAAAGAACCATCGAAATCGGTCCACCCGTTTAGAAGTTCTGAGGTAACATACATAAAAAATGATAAAAAAAAAAAAAAAAATAAAAAAAATACAGCCGAATTGAATACCTCCTTTTTTTGAAGTCGGTTAAAAAGGAAAGTTTCCATCCCCAAACCATATTGAATTTCCCTGTGTGAAAAATCCCGCAATACTTATTACTTATAAGAACGCAAAAGTTTGCATGATCCATACCATCAGATCCCAAATTTTATCTCATACGTAAGTATTTATACACTCCTTTTATGTTTTTGTGTAAGTACTTAGGTGAAATACTTCTATTTTTTTAAATAGACATACGTAAAATATCGGACAAACGCACAACTTTTATTCTTGTTAGTAGTAATGAAAGAAAGTGAATTACTCAACTATGCTTAAACGCACCGTTTTCGTGAACGACTGAAGACCGAACGAGATCTATTTGAAGATTCCGTTGATTGTTTTGTGCCAGAAAGTTTTAGATGCATTACGTATTTCATAGCCATATCAATTTCACTATCGACTTTTAAGGTCACATTTTAAAATATCAAGAAGGTAAAATTTTATCGAGTTAAGTACTAAAGGGTTATCGACTGGGTTCAAAACACGTAATTCAAGGTATCCCGTTAGTTAGATCATGGAAAAATATGAGATAGGTAGGTACGTGGTTTTTGGCTTACCAAATAACTAAACATCGACAAAGTTATAGATCACCAAACTTCCGGAGTGGGGGGTTGTGACGTCACGTCTAGGTAAAAATAGTACCAGACATAAAGTATTATAATAACGTAACGTAACAATAGTAACGTCACGCGAAACTTTTAGGCGCTGTAGGTATCATGATTTTTTTTTGTTTGTCAAAGAAAATAAAAAATATTATGTTTATTATTTTTTGGTATTCTATCTCACGGACTAAAAAGTGGACTACAGGCTGGAAGAACCTAAAATAAAAATAATTACGTGGACTTATAGTAAACTGTTAACAAGATTACAATTTTAATGGTCAAGCTCAAGCTCTCATTGGAATAGAAGGTGCTAGCATACATTTTTTTTATTTAGCCTGTAGATGTATCCCACTGCTGGGCAAAGGCCTCCCCTCTTAACCTTGTAAAAAAAACACAATAAAAGTTGAGTCAGTTTTAATTGTGTATTGCTAGCACCTTCTATTCCAATGAGGTGATAGCTTGACCATTAAAATTGTAATCTTAAAAAACGGAGAATAGCTCAACAGTACCTGTGAATTGCGGCAACAAGTTATAGGTAGAGACTTTAATGTTTTTTATTACCCTCTTGGAACAACTTCCGGCCAATACCTTTGGTAGTACGCCGTTAACATTTACGACATTTTCCTGGTTCAAAGTAAACAACTACCTTTTAACGCTATTAATTAAACTCATGTAACATCGTGTGAAGAACAATCCCAATCACTTTTTAATAATTGTTATGACTCCCATGTCAGAAGCCATCGGCCCATCGCCATCAATAAAGTGACATAATCTATTGGGCAATCGACCGATTCACATAGCCCCGATCGAAGGAGACAATACGGGTCAGAGTACATGCAGTAATGAATTGCAGTGGGCAGAACAATTAAAACTATTATCACGCATGATTAAGCAACCGGTCGGTTAGACAACATATTTTAGGGTGTTTTTAACTGTTGCGAACGTAAAAAGGAGATTTTGTAGCGAGCCTAGTGCCAGTAACTGAATGCGACGTAAGACACGGGAATCTGACCTACATCGCGCTAAGTTTCTTAGATCAATAGCATAAATAAAAGCTCCAACTTTCTCTCTGTGGACTTCAGTCTCTCTATTGGAGTCTTCCCCAGTCTTTCTACAATATTGACGCAGTTAAAAAGCCGAATGATTGTACACACGTTTTTAATAGTGAGATAATTAGAGCATTAGTACATATTTTTGGTAATTCTTACTAGTATTTTTATTCCTGAGTGTACGTTGTTCAAAGAAAAAATAACGTTACTGGATCCCATAAACTCTTGAAGGGGGCATTATAATGGGACACTTGAAGTGACGACAGTTTCTTTTTAAATCTGCTGGAAAGAAAGTGTAAAGAAGAGGCAGAGGAACGCTAAGACTGACCAGGCGATGGAAAAATCAGGTGTTGTGTTGCATACTTCCAAAGACCTCGTAAAGTGAGTTTACACCACTGACAAAAGCATGGCTCTTAAATTTTGAATGTAATCTTCAAACAAACAAGCCAGTTCACAACTACGAGGGCTGTTCCGAAAATAGTTAGTCAATGGCGTACTATTAAATGTATTAATTTTTTTTTAATGCAGCTTAAAGGCAAATTTCATTACAAACTTTTTCATGTAAATATCACTGGCCAGTGACATTCAGTTGTTTTTTTATGAGATCAGAAAAAAAACATGTCTATCACTTTTTGTTCGCGACAATAGAGCTATCGCGGGAAGTGTTTCGTGCTATGATATATTATGATTATAAGCGAAGGCTAACTTACAAGGATTCTCATGAAAATTTAACTAGTGTTTTTGGGGTATTATCTCAATTCCTTGCCATAGTCAGTTACTGATTCCGTGAATTTAAGCGTGGGCGGAGCGACGTCAGAGATGAGCCTAGACCGGGGCGACAGCCAACAGCAGTCACTCCAGAAATCGTTGTCAAGGTGGAGTGGCTAATCAAGGAATCTCGAAACATTACCCACTGAGAGATTCAGGTTGATCTAATGATTGGATCCTGGGCAGTTTCTACCATTTTGCATGACCACTTTTTAGTTCGGAAGGTTTCGTCTCTATGGTTACCACATTTTCTCACACAGGATCAAAAAGATAGACGTGTCGATTGGTGCAAATTTATGTTAAAAAAAATGACAATGGCGATTTACAACTAGTGATCTACATTGTGACATCCGACGTATCATGAATATACAGTTACTATCCATTTACAGCACAGCAATCAACACAATCGGTCTTTGAAGAAGATGATTTATCTACTAAAATGGTTCGTGGCCGTAGCGTCAACAAAAAAATGGTGGCTGTTTTTTTTCGACGCAGTGGACCTGTAGCCATAATCCCACTTGAAGGCCAGAGAACAGTTACTAGCCAATGGGTCAGCGAAGTTTGCTTGCCACAGGCCCTCCAGGAGCTGAACGTCAGTCGTCCAAGTACTGGAACCCGGGGCATGATTTTTCATCAACACAATGCTCTGGCGCACACGGCTGCCAGAACCATGGATTTTTTTAGTAAATCAGAAGTCCAACCGCTACCTCATCCTGCGTACAGCCCTGATCTGGCTCCGAGTGATTTTTTTCTGTTCCCTACGTTAAAAAAATCATTACGTGGTCAACGATTTTCGACGGTGGATGAAGCAGTGAAAGAATTTAGGAGACTATTTTTTGATTTTTCGCAGGAACAGTTTTTTTCATGTTTTGAAAGTTGGTTTAGTCGAATGCATAAGTGCATAAATATAGCAGAGAAATACTTTGAAAAGTAGTAGATAAAGTTTTATTATATTCCTTATAGTTTTCGTTTAACTAAAAATTTTCGGAACAGCCCTCGTATTAGCCTATAGGAAATTCCAAGAACCATGGATGGAATCTATAACATTAGAGCAGTCAATTCCTAGTCTGTTGCAATTAACTTTAATTTTAATATAATATATCTTTCACAAAAGGCCGGCTCACTGTCACATCTCGGCAATATCGCACAATTAGTGACCAACATGACGCCATGGCGGCTTTGTTCGCGAGGATTTCGTACTCCATAACTCTTTGTTACGCATTGTTCATCTATATGGATATGATTGCGATGAATCGAGGATTTTTAATTTGATTAGTTTTGAAATTGATGGACTGCGAAATCGGAATCGAGATCTTGGTTGATGTCTTGTTGGATTAGTGGGTGGAGATCAAAGAGTCGTGGTTGCTTAGTTAGTCACTCTTCACTTTTCCGCCGTTTATTTTCCTGTGTATTATTGGGTTGAAAATAACACCTGTTTATTTCTTCCGTGGATATTGTAAGAGGCGACTGAGTTTAGGTATGTTTAAGGCGACAGACCGGCAACCTGCTACTATTATACCTCTCATCTATTTTGCTCTGCCTACCCCATTTGAGCATACAGGCATGATGTACCTACGTTGTTTATTTATCGTCTGCCACGTCACCCAGTACCAGACAAAGTTTATTACTTATAAGTGGGATCAGGATGAAACTTGGTAAGAAATGGAGACATAAAAAGCATGTTTAATTCCATTGTTTATTTCTAACATCAATAACAGCATGTCTGGCAAAAAGGAAACATCCTCTTTGCCAAACTAAATAACTTATAGGTAAATCGTGTGATTTGACACAATATTTGGCTAGTTAGTGAAGTAAATAAACGTTCTGCAAATTGGAACAAATCACAGTAATCGGTGTAGACAACAACTACTTAATATATAAAACCATCCACTGGTGGATTCTCTTTTTTTTTAGTCTAGACTAGAAATATTTCTAAGTTCTGACTTCATTTTGTTTTTTTTTATTATAGTAATTAAAATTTTCATACTGCTGTCAGCCTGCTACAAATAGATATTTTTTGGCACTAACATAAATCTCTCATTTCTATGACACACCCTTTAAAATCTCACTCCTTTATGGCCATTTGGGCCTACCCTAAACCCCCGTTCTCACCGCGTCGGGCGCCCGCACGATTTTTAATCGGGTGTCGTAGCCGCAGTACATTTTATATGGAGCTGTTCACACACGAACGACACGTTAGCCCTACCAGTATTACGAATAGTCCGTGGCACGCGCCCGCGCCAGTTAGCGGTGTTCATACAATTTTTTATTAGGCGTCCGTTGCGGGTAATCCGCATCAGCTAGCGTAGGCCTTAACGACCTCAGCGGTCCAGATCCACCGGCTGGTTTCGGAGTTACGAAAACGTTACCAGAAATTTAAACTCCACGCACCTCGCTGTTGCAGATCGGTTCTAAACTGCGATTAGATGAAGTAAATGTGTAGCTTGACACTTGTAAAACCGTAATAGTAAGTTCTGCGAGATAGGGCCCAGAAGTCTGCCATTTTAGATGAAGTAAAACGCGTGCGGTTGTAGCTCGAGCTGCGCCATTTTGGCGAGCAGCCGCAGCAGGCGGCGCTGCGGGTGGGTGGCCGTGTCCCGCGGCTGCTGCGCGCACGAGGGCCGCAGGGCGCGGCACGCCGCCACGCGCTCGGCCACGTGCGCTGGCATCTGTTGGGAGGGTGAGGAACTACGTCTTAGATCAATATCTAAACCAGAGGTTCCCAAACTTGTTTTGCTCATAGACCACGAAGAAAGTTTTACGAGGTTTGGTGGACCCCCTGTTGCTACATTTGTACCAAATACCAATACACACAATTTTACTAACACCAGCGCAAACCCCCTTCGAGTCTCCCATGGACCCCTGGGGGTCCTCCTGGATCAATTTGGGAATCACTGATCTAAACGAAGCATCAAACACAAGTGTAAGAGAAGAGAAGAGTAGAGACAAATATGTCAGTCTAATCGTGACCACGGTCGCAGTAACGCGGCCGAAATTTCGAATAAAAATCACAACAAAGCGTGATTAAGTCCCGCGTATTTATAAATATGACGCATAAAAGTCTAAGAACAGCATTGTGGGATAAAATGGATACACTTTTAGGCCTTTAATAGTGAATGTGATAACGAAAATGTAGATAGGAAGCCGTCGTGAGAAAAGAGCGCTGGCGCGTTGGTCCCGATGACGGATTACGAATTGGGCCGAAACAAAGTGTAAATCCGTTTTATTTTACTATGAGTGACTTTCACGGCAGTATTTATTACACTCCCTATAAGTAATGGTTTCTATTTTAGGTATTAGTTTGATATATTTGTATCATCAGAAAAGACATTTAAACGTGTCTCATCACTAAAGCGTAGATACACTTTTACAGATTTTCATACGTACGACGGACGGTCAAGGACTTTAATTCATAAGTAATTTCTTAGAAACTGAAACTTTTCAAAGAAAAAATAATAAAATATATCCCTTGATAATTAATGGGATGTCACTATGACGTTTACTGTGAATTGGTTCCATGATGGCTCATGGATAAGAGTCCGTGACTGTACATATTAATGCTAATGGCTCGCTACTTACGTTGAACAGTGGCGAATGCAGAATGGGTGTCCAGAGAGGCAGCAACTTGTTCAGAACCGTGGAATTGCATTCCAGAAGGGATTCCAACAGACTTAAGAAATGCAGATTCACCGTCTCAGCCAACTGGAAGAAAACACATTTGTGGGAAACGGTATTAAAAATATTCGTTACGCTCGTTTGCGATTTGTTCCATTTGTCGTCACAGTTCCAGCGTAATTGTCTAATGCGCTCCGAATCACGATCGCTAAAATTTGCTTGGTCAAAGCCAATCTTGCTTAAAAATTTAAATAAATGGTTCTTACGGGTATTGCGTAATGTCATGGCAGTTGAAAACCATGCCCAGGCACGTTTGAAGCTAATCTGACGGATGATTTACCAAAAATTACAGTTGGGGATTGGCCTCTATACGTATGTTCTCTCTATGGACTTCGGTCCCCAGGCATAATATCAATCCGGAGATAGATCTCTCTATTGGAGTCTTTCCCTCAAGCAGCTCAGACCCTGGTGATCCAGCCAGGGCTGTCACTTTGGGGAGGGAACTCGTTACTCGTAGGTACTCTTATGAAGCTTGACAACACAAAAAGTTCAGCCAGTCAAAAACCTTGTACCTATTGTATCATTTGCATGCAATTGCTCCATAAGTTTGCGCAGGCGCGTAGCAATTTATGCTTATCCACTTCATTTTCTTTACTTATCCGTGTGGTATCGGGTTTAGAATTACACCTCTCCATTTCCTCCTTGAATGTCGTAAGAGGCGTGACGGAAATCGGTTTAGGTAGGTATGCTTTGGGCGACAGGCTCGCAACCTGTCACTATTATACTACCTCTTCCATCTGTTATGAAACCTAAAATTATGCTACAAGTGGTTGCGAAGCGTGTAATAATCATGGTTTTTTCTTTCAAGTTTCGTGTGCCCTAGCTATCCTTTTTTTATTTATTTATTTATTTATTTATTGTTCTTGTTACAAATTACATTAAACTTAATTGCTTAGTACAGCGTCCCTCAAAACTGTTTACACAGTTTGACTGTGGGATCCCTTTAGTCGCTAAGTATTATTTTCATATCAACAATTTTTTATTAAGTAGGTACTTAATTACTTTTTTACTTAATTACTTTTATACTTTTGGAAACAGGCGTTGTGGGAAAGATTATAATAGAGATCTCTCTCCAGGCAGATGCTATGTCTGGGAACCGAAGTCCACAGAGAAAGTTGGTAGTTGTATTCATGCAACCGATCATCAAAACTTCCTTAGCGCGGTGTAGGATCGTTTTAGTTCAGCTAAGAATGTTCGACGAATGTGGGCCCTACGGCGTGATTGTACGCACCAAATCTTTAAGTTACTTTTCCACTTATTTGTACTTTTAAGTACGAAGGAATTTCAAAGTTACAGGTCTTATACGTACCACCTTGCTCTGTACGGCGACCTGCAGTATACTCGGCACGAGCTTGCACCAGAAGTCCAGTAGGATGCAGACGGTGGTGTGGTGAGCCTCGCTGCTTGGAGGCGCGTTGTTTGCTAACTCCTCAAGATAGAGGGTCCAGAGGTGACAGAGGATGAAGGCGTGGAAAAGCGCGTTCATCCGCTGGGGAGCTGGCTTCGTTTGTTCCACGTATGAGGACATAATGGTCTGTGGAGAGATCGTGGTATATTTAGATGATATTGGCACAAAATCGACTTTCTGAGGCTGGATAGTTTGGGTGCTATCGACAGAGAATCGACTTCAATTGATGAAGAGATTTTTGTGTTTAAGCCAGCAGAGAGAGGGAGAATGGATGGCGCGTTGTTCGCCAACTCCTCAAGGTAGAGGGTCCAGAGGTGACAGAGGATGAAGGCGTGGAAAAGCGCGTTCATCCGCTGGGGAGCTGGCTTCGTTTGTTCCACGTAGGAGGACATTATGGTCTGTGGAGAGATTGGGTGCTATTAGCATAAGATTTACTTAAATCAATGGAAAGATCTGTGTGACTAAACTAGCAGAGAGAGGGAGAATGGACGGCGCGATGTTCGCCAACTCTTCAAGGTAAAGAGTCCAGAGGTGACAGAGGATGAAGACGTGGACGAGAACGTTCATCCGCTGGGCAGCTGGCTTCGTTTATTCCACGTATGAGGAACTAATGGTATGTGGAGAGATTGGGTGCTATTGACAGAGAGTTGAGTTAAAATCAATGGAGAGATCTTTGCGTCTAAGCAAGTAGAAAGAGAGAGAATTGAGGGTCGAGTACTACTAAAAGGGATATTTCAGTTGATTTTTCTACATGCAATTCTTTAGGGCAAAGTTAAATTTGAAAGGTAGGATTCCACAGGTGGCAGAATATGAAGGTGTAGAAGAGAGCGTTCATCCGCTGGGGGGCTGGCTTCGTTTGTTGCACGTAGGAGGACATTATAGCCTGTGGATAGATAGTTTGGGTGCTTGACTAACATTGATGGAGAGATCTATGTTAAGTTGGTAAAGAGAGGGAGTAATAAATAAGGAGTCGAATACGCTTTAAAGTGAGATTTCAGTTGACTTTTCTACATGCAATTCTTTAGGGCAAAGTCAAACTTGAAATCAAGGTAGAGGGTCCACAGGAGGCATCCGTTAGGCGCCTCACAGTGACACAGGCACAGCGCGCCCATAGTGAGCCACGATAGTAGACGGACGTGTGGCATGCTACCTGCAGGTGGTCGGCGATGTGGCATGCGGCGTCCTGCGGCACGGGCGGCTGCAGCGGCGCGCCGGCCGCGTTGCACAGCGCGCCCATAGTGAGCCACGATAGCAGACGGACGTGTGGCATGCTACCTGCAGGTGGTCGGCGATGTGGCATGCGGCGTCCTGCGGCACGGGCGGCTGCAGCGGCGCGCCGGCCGCGTTGCACAGCGCGCCCATAGTGAGCCACGATAGTAGACGGACGCGGGTGACACACTCGCCTACTTCCCGCGATCTGCGCAGGCAAGAAACTTGTATTTGTCAAAAGCCGTTAAGCGCCTTCAACGGCCGAATTGATGCGTTTGAATTTGCCTATTTGAATTATTACATTAAAATCTCTAACAATTATAACAAAAAATAATCTAAAACACGTCTGTCCAAATTCCTAACTCACGTTGTTACTAACAACCAGTCTCCAAAAATTAGATTTACGATTGCCGATCATCCGCTCTTTCCCACACCCGTTCGCCCGACTCGACGACGGCTTTTCGCGGCCTGTCGGACGTCCCGACGCCGACGTCCGTACGGAGCTCGACAGCGCCGATCGCCGCTGTACGGCGGTTACGACGGCAGATCGCAGGCGTTCAGCCGCGTAGACCGTCGATCGGCTAAATGCGTCTAGTGTGGTGTAAAACACTCGGCGAAAGCCGAATACACGTCGATTGGTTTGGTGAGACTCTAAGATTCCAAACGAAAGACAATAAAAAGTACCACATTTTCGCTAATTTTTATTTAACCTAACCTAACCTAACCTAATTTGACCTAAACATAATCTTAACTAACCTAACCTCATATAATAATTTTACGAAAATGCAGCCGTGAAAAAATACAATTTGTCTCTCGTTTAGAGTCTTACGGAAATTTATTAATTCCCAATAAAAAAATTCGGAAAATTATAAACTTACTAATCTTGTTATGAATTATAACAAGAATATTAAAAATATTGAATAAATATTGAAGATTTCTTAAAAATACTTGTCACGTCATTTCTATTATTTTCAAAAGTTTTAATTTATTTCTACTCAGAATCACGTGCTCTTTTAATCACAGTAGGAAAAAAGACGTCTCAATCCAATTTCGACTTTTTTGATCCAACACATACATATTCTCACGCCTGTATTCCCAAGAGAGGTAGGCAGAGCACATGAATCCAAAAATCCAGTGCCACGTTTATCAATTTCAGGGTAACCAGATGGTCAAACGTGATATTGCAGTAACAGGTTGCTAGCCCATCGCCCACAATACACTAACCCTTTCCCAGAGTCGACTCTTACGACACCCACGGGAAGAAAGGGGGAGGTGCTATTCTAACCCGGCACCACACGGGAACCAAATTTTTGATCCAAAGAGTGTTAAATTTAAGTTCAGCATTACAAAGTAGGTGCAAATCAAATCTAACGCAGCTTGGTGATCGGCGCGCGCGGCAATAAGATATACCGATTCGACGAAAGTTAGGTATCTAGGGATACAGTCGTCGGGGCTAAGATGGTGGCACTTACCCAGGCAGCGACGTAGTCAGCCAGGGCAGCGCGTGCCTCCCCTGCGCGCAGCCCTTCCCCCCGCGCTCCGCGGCCAGCTCGAGCGCCACATACTGCGCGATGCCGCCCTTCACTATGGCCCCCAG
The DNA here is from genome assembly GCA_005406045.1 of Adoxophyes honmai. Taxonomy (NCBI): domain Eukaryota; kingdom Metazoa; phylum Arthropoda; class Insecta; order Lepidoptera; family Tortricidae; genus Adoxophyes; species Adoxophyes honmai. Next base: position 307,545 of record BHDV01041119.1, on the reverse strand, counting down.
CGTGTCCTCGTTCAGGCAGATGAGATTGCGGTTCACTATCGACTTGGAGACGGAACCCTGGGGGAATGTATTCTAGTCTAAAGGCCGGTTGCAGAGCACAGCGAAATTCGAGGGTGGCTGGAAATTAACTGTAAATATTTAAACGGTATACGCGTTTGAAGACCCCTATGAAATATTTCCAGAAAAATTTAACTATCGAGTTTTGGGGAGATAAATGTTTAATTACTTTTCAGGTTATTTCCCCATGTGTTTTACATACTTTACGTCCCATACGCAAGTCCCTCTAGTCGGTGCGTATGCATCTGTAATCATTCGACATTGCGATACTAAGCGATTGACTAAAATTCGGAGAAAAAAGATTGAACAAAATTTTCTGATTTTCAAAAATACATACAAATTTTACATGAAAATCCCAGGAAAAAACTTTCCAGGGGTTTTCAGACACGTATACCCGATCACTGGTTAAAATATTAAGTTTAATATCCAGCCATCCTGTCTCCAAAAATAGGCAACAAAAGCGACATGTAATGGATCATACCTTGATCTTATTCAGCAGATGCGGATCCTGCAGCAGCTCGATCATGTCGGGCAGATGCGGGCGCATGCAGTCGACGGCGCCGGAGCCTAAATCGCGCACGTCCGCGCCCGCGCCCGCTGCCGGCTCTGCGCCTGCCAGCGCGGGCGGCAGCACCAGCTGGCAGTTGTGGCCTGAGAAAGCCCAGGGAAATTCACCGTAAAACAGACCAAAAAGCCACTGGACAGATAATAATATGGCCACCCAGTCCCGCAACCCATTTGTCGCTTATCACTTATAATGTCAACCGACACTATCACAGAAACTGTAACCATTAACCACAGAGGAAAAAGGCACGCACGATCTTGGACCGGCCAATAAGAGCACAGCGATAGTCGCAATGGTTTGGCGGGATCGTCTCCGAACAAGAGAAGGAAATGCTAGCCGGAGAGAATGAAACACAAAGAAAATTTTTTTAATAATATGGCGTCTGTCCATTAGTTTTGGACAATTTTGCCACCGTCAAAGTTGAAAACTGCAAGTGATCGGTAACCAAAAACGCATAATCCTGCCTAGTCGGCACTTATCACGCATCGGAAACAAAGACGATGATGATATTGCAACAGTTGGTCATGTCTGGCAGAGGGCGCATGCAGTGAACACATTACAACAACTTCGACGACGTCCATCGTGTACAGCAGCTGAGTTTGAACTGCCGAACTATCAAATGACACCAGTTGCGATCGTGAGTGACAGCCGGCTAGTGTGAACAAAGGCGCTGGCGCTTAAAAATCGTCTCGACAGACGACTAAATAGTATGAACAGAGGCGCAGACACCCGATAAAAAATCGTCTCAACATCCGACATAGTGAGAACGAGCTCCATGTTGCAACAAGACGTTTTTTAAATTATTTTCATGTTCACAAAAAGTTACAACTAAAAGTATCGATTAATCGACCAATGAAAAAAAAGTGACATGACATACATATTGATTGACCCCATTTTCACCGTTTGGGTACGGAAAAAACAAACGACTTACCTTGCAGCACAAACTGTATCAATATGAACAGGTTCTCATCAGGTATGGTCGTCTTGGTCCTCAAAGCTTGCACCAGCTCATAGACGAGGACTCGGCACAGCAGCAGCTTGTCCCTGTCCCGACTGAAGGTTCGCACGCAGACTGCGCTCAGCTCCGAGATGACAGACAGCTTCACCACGTAGTTCTGGATAGTGTAGCTGATGATCTTCGATATGGGCTCCAGGATGCTCTGAGGATTAAGGACAATTTGGAATCTTAAAATCTGCACCTCTTTTTATGTAACGATGCTTGCTAGGTAAGAGTAGCGGATAAAAGCAGCGATGGGATTTATTATTAGGCTGAAAAAAGATGCTTTAGTTTCCAGCCAGACTAAGGAGATAGGTTTAGATGCTTTAGGCGACAAGCTAGCAGCCTATCATTGTTATACCTTTTCCATCAGTTTTTAGATCTAAAGTTATGCGAAAAGTGGTTTAGTTTATGTTTCGTTGTGTGCTTCGTCTATTCTATTCGGGATTACAGGTGTCATTGTATGTAGATGTTGTAGATAGTTTTCAGTTCAATTGAATGCTTTAATGCCTGCTATGACTCCCAATAATAGGTCACGAATCGTTCCGAAACAGTCAAGCTGATCTCGATACAAAGACACAAGTATACCAGTTTTATTTCCCTACGAATGAGCATCTCATTAGTTTTTTGTAAAGTAGCATTGTCCATCATAGTCCTTATCGGCCGCTCGAAATAGCCGTTTGCGCGAGGCACCTTGGTCTGACTGGCGGTGGGGATCCTCAGCACGGCGGCGGCGGCGGGCAGCAGCGGCGCCGGATCATCCAACGCGGGCAGCTGCAGCACCAGGGCTCGCAGCAGGGCTTCCAGCTGCTGCAGTAGGGCTGCGCAGGCCGGCAGGGGACCGAGGACCTCGGGCGCCAGGCAGGACAGGTAGCAGCAGATGTTTGAGGCTATCACTGACATTTGCTGGAATTAAAAACAAAAAAAGGAATAAATATAAGCTGAACATAATATCCCTCATATTTATTTTAAAACCAATCCTCAAAGTACTAAGTGATAAAGTGTTATATCACCAAATTTAACCTTACTAGAATTTGATTTTTTAGTCACAAAATGTCAGACTGTCAACTTACAGTTCCTATTCAAAAAACAATGGTAAATTCGAATTCCCAGCTATTAAAAAAAAAACAGTCTACTTATAAACCAGAGCATAAAAAGTTAAGGGACACGATAATAAAACATCGACAAAGATATACCTCGTAGATCATCAAAGTTGAAAGTGATGGCAAAATGAAGGAGGAAATAAAAGCCTTTACGTTTCCTTTAATCATCGATTAAAGGGTCCCTATACTCAATTTATCTCCAGTTTAGCCCTACATATAAAAAGTGACCTCTGCCACACATAATCTGCCATTTTCCTATCTCTAGTGCAGGGGTTCCCAAACTGTGCGCTGCGGCGCCCTGGTGCGCCCCAGAAAGTATTGAGGGGCGCCGCCGTGAGTCGATTCCATTTTCATTTTTACACTCTCAACCTAAATACTACCATTATCTGAGCCTATTTGTATTGTATCTTTTTCAAATACACAGGGTAGGGCGCCGTGACAAAATTCTAAACTTGTAAGTGCGCCGCGGGCTGAAAAGATTGGGAACCCCTGCTCTAGAGAGCCAAACCGTCGATAGGTTGCATATTTTGAAGCGTCTACTTACGTCAATAGGCAATGTTTTCTTGGAATTCAAATGCTCCACAACCAACTGCAGCGGCCCGCACGGATACAGCTCGTTGAAATCCACGAACGCCTGCGCGATGCTCTTGAAAAACATCAGGCGTTGCTTCTCTGCATAGAAAGAAATATAAAGATCTAATAATTGACCGTAATTTTTTTAACCAATGGTCGAGTGCGTTTGAAAACCGCTATAAAATGTTTTCTGAAAATTTTCGGTATTGACCTTGTGGGAGACCAATGTTTCATCGCTTTTCAGTTCAATTAACTCGGTGTTATGTCTACTTTTGGCTGCCGTTTTAGCCAGCGCGCATCTGCGCTAGCGATTGTCATTCCTATTCGACATAGGCGACTTAAGCGGTTGATTAAAAGCCGGGGTACAAAAGACTGAGCAATGTTTAGAACTTATTTTCATATGAAAATAACGGATTAACCTCACAGAGATTTTCAGACGCGTATACCCCATTACTGATTAAAATATTTATAGTAACTTTCCGGCTGCCTTGTATAACGTGTCGTGTATTATTACCGGGGCTACGCAGGAGAAAGATCTGCAGGAACACGTTATTCGGTGCGAGCTGATGCAGCACGCAGCGAAGAAACTGGTGCGCCACGAACACGGCCGAGCCCGGGAGCCGGGTGTTGGTCTCCGTCTGCCACGCGTAGTTGCCCAGCTGGACCACCCTGTAGACACATGTTGAAACAGGCTAGTATAGTAACTTAAAAAAAAGGCAGGTCAGATTAGGGTAACGGAAAAGACAAAGTTAACTTTGCGGTTGGGCTCATACATTGACCTATGGCGCCAAGTGCAAAAGTAAGTGTTCAGAATCGTTAAAAATATTTAATTTTTATCCTTAATTCTGTTTTCTAGTCATTTTTCACAATATTTTTATTATACAGGGTGTCCCAAAGTTATGGGACATGAAGGGGAAGTACCTTAAATATCGTAGATAGTGTATTTTGCTCAAAGAAGACTTTATCTTATTTTCAAAAGTTAGTAATTCTGCGTTCATAGATTTTCTAAAAATTACTTGTTTTGTCTGGGAATCGAACCGACTAAAATGTCAAAAAAATAATCATCCTGTTTTTATGATGCCAATCGAAAGAATAGCTAAAAAATTATAACTTTGCTTAAGTAACATAGTATTTTAAAAGAAAGGAACAACGTGAAATTAATCAGTTTAATCAAATTAAAAACATGCATGAAACTCTCGTAGTCAATTAAGTTAGTGTTTTTGTGTAAATTAATTAATTAAATGCTCCAAATGTGATCATTTTTGTCTTCGGCAAATCGCCAATCTCTTAATGAGTCCGGTGCTAGTTGATTTTTTAATCATTTTATGGTGAACACTCCATGTGACATGGCACAATTCTGTTTACAACTCGCCCACGTTCTCGTATCGCTTTTTTGTATAGCATATCTTTTACGTATCCCCAAAAAAAGAAACCTAATGGTGTAAGGTCCGAGGATCAACAGGCAGCAGACCTATTTAGAGATTGGCGATTTGCCTAAGACAAGAGGGATCACATTTGGAGCATTTAATTAATTAATTTACACAAAAACACTTACTTAATTGACTACGAGAGTGTCATGTATGTTTTTAATTTGATTAAACTGATTAATTTCACGTTGTTCCATTCTTTTAAAATACTATGTTACTTAAGCAAAGTTATTATTTTCTAGCTATTCTTTCGATTGGCATCATAAAAACAGGATGATTATTTTTTTGACATTTTAGTCGGTTCGATTCCCAGACGAAACAAGTAATTTTTAGAAAATCTATGAATGCCGAATTACTAACTTTTGAAAATAAGATAAAGTCTTCTTTGAGCAAAATACACTATCTACGATATTTAAGGTACTTCCCCTTCATGTCCCATAACTTTGGGACACCCTGTATACAATTTCAATCAAATACAAATAATTTAATGTCATTTCATAGATTACCAAAGATACACTAGTCATGTCTTTATACATTTTATCATTATACATTGCATTTTTAATCAATTAATTTTATATACATAAATAAATCTAATCTTAGCAAACTATTTTAATATAGCAGTTAAATAAATGTAATTAAATAAATAATTGATTCATGTTAAATTCACAATTAAATCAAATCTATTATTATGTTCAGTAACGTTCAATGTACAACATTCTTGTGTATTGTTATGTATTAAGTGTGGCAACATTATATCCAAATTCTGTTCGTCACTCTAGCCACCGATTTCAACGACTCTAGTCAATACATTCAATTCAATATCCAACGGCTGTAACGATCTTTTACATTTGATTCCATTAAATATTACCAGCAAAATCTACAGTCCACTTATTTACCATCGAAGACCACCTCAAGCTTTGAAAACCACAGAACCCAGGTTCAAGCATTTTTTCTAGTAAGTTTGTATTTGCAAAAGTATAGGTTTTGGGCCCCTATGAAAATCTTTAGACTGCGTGGATTTAGGTAGGGCTTGCGTGAACGTGACGAAAATTTTGAGTTGGAACTATTTATTACAAAAGTAAAAAATTACTAGGTATTGTGTGATCATTTCAACTGCCTACGTGTTGCCATCGAACAAAAAATTACAAAAAAATCGTGTTTATTGAATGGAAGCCTCTTAAATATTTGTTTCAATTACTTTTTAGAATTGTTGTTACAGTGGTAAGTGGCAAATAAATAGTTTGTGAAGATTTGAACCGTCTACCGCAGTTCTTGAGACAGTCTGGTGACGCACAGTCAGGGACCAAAACAATGACGCACAACCCTAGTTCTCACTGCACTTGCCTGCTGACGTCATGCAGCAGCGCGGGCAGCAGCCCGGCGGCGGCGCAGGGCTCGCGGTGCACGAACGTGGCCAAAATGATGACGCAGAGCCCGAGTTCTTCGTCGCTGTATTGCTCTACGGCCGTGCCGCATTCCGCGCCTATGGACAGTGCTTGCGGTGACAATACCATAGATAGAGGAAAAAGCCATGAGAGTCAATGCTGGCTACCCAGTCCCCAAATCATTAGTGGCTTGTCACTTATAAATATGAACCGTCATTGTCACAGAAAGTATACAGAACCAATAATCATAGAGGAAAAAGTCACTAGCCAACACAGCGATATTTTTTGTTCACCAACATTAATATCTGCCTCAGCAAAGAGCCGTATCAGATATTTATGCAGCTTGGTTTCATCAGATATTAGTGCTGGTGACTGTACAAACGCCGCAGCATCAAGAGTATACGTACAGCGGTAACAAAGCGTAGTGTCGGGTCTCGGCGCGCCGCCGGCATGAGCGGCGCGGCGCCCCGCTCTCGTCTCATCTTCCCACCAGGCGCCTGAGCCGCTATCGCTCGTGCTCTCTGCACACAACACTCTTGGCTCAAGACCGGTCCAGGTGCAGCGAAATTCGAGCTTTGACCCACTGTTGACTGCTGTTATACAGCTACTAACCAGCTATTAAACAGCCATGTGAACAAGGCTGAATAATTTGTGCTCCGACTTATAATGGCTGAAAAAGCGCTTTTTCAGCTCTTGTTCAGCTTTACGCGTAGAAATATTGTAATATACAGCTTTTTCTGTTACTTGGGTGCTATCTCTGTCGCACGCGTGCAGTATTGCTCTCACGCTCGCACAGTGCTCAAGTGCAGAGATAGATAGCAGTGGGTCAACGTAATTACGCTGTGCTCCGCGACTAGCCTTTAGATGCATACTCACATCCTTACTATATTATTAATATTATAAGTCAGAAAGTGAGTTTGTTTGTTTGTTTGTTCCGCTTTCACGCCGCAACTACTGAACCGATTGCTTTGAAATTTTGCAGACGTAAAGATAGAAGTCCGGATTAAATAATAGGGTACTTTTTATCCCGGAAAAATTGATGTTCCCGAGGGAAAACAAAAATATAGTTTGCTTGATAGATCGATATCGATCGGATCGATGGCGCTGTGTGTCGTTTGAAACGAGAAGTTTTCTTATAGTTGTACTTTATACCGCAATATAACCGAGTTCCACACGGGCGAAGCCGCGGGCGGAAAGCTAGTTTACAATACATGATGAAGACAAAATCTTTTGTAATATTGAGTTATGTAATAGTAGCTGTGCCCGCGACTTCGTCCGCGTGGAATAGTTATTTATGTCCTTTCTCAGCGTTTAAAGATTGTCTGTGCCAAATTTTATTAAAATCGGTGGAGAGGTTTATGCGGGAAAGCGTAACAGAGAGACAGTTATTTTCGCATTTATAATATTAGTAGGGATGTCATTTATGTTATGGACGTTGCAATGGTTAAAGCACTAAAGTAAGGTAAGGTGGCTTACCGTGTGGTCCAGCGCTGCGTGGCCGCGGCGGCGAAGGCGGCGAGCCCAGCTGCGCGGCCTGTCGCGCCAGGCGCCGGGGAGACGCGCCGCGGGAGCGACTACCACAGAGGAGCTGTTAGACTTGCTATTGCAAACATGAAGCATACACGCAGTAGCTATATTAGACTAGCCATTGCAAACGTGAAGCGAACCAAGCATGAGTGCATAGGGTGCGTAATAGCATGGCTAGAGGGAAGTGTGGTCTGAGGATATTGTAACAAGAATAAAGAATATTAAAGAAGGCATGTTGCGTTTTGGGCATGTGGAGAGAATGGATAAAACAAGGGTGTAGGTGTAAGCAAATCTATAAAGGAAGTGTGTAAGGGGAAATCGGGAAACGTAATGATCAGATCGGCGATGTTCTAAAGAGAGGCCAAATTAAAAGTACCCGAAACCGTCGAGACGGAGGAATGTGAGTGAAGCGAGAGTAGTATGCCATTAAATACAAATGAATACTCACGTTGGTCCTTCCGAAGACAGTTTTTTGCTGAGCTCATGCGGGCGAGGCGACGGCGCGGGCGTCGGCTCGGGCTCAGATTTGCTGGAGTCTGTTTTGTCTGTAGAATCATCTGCAAGGTATTCACAAGATATGGAAAAGTGGGAAGATTTCGCGTTTTACAGAAAGCTTCAACTGCGAAAAGTACCTACAGTGAAAGGTCCTTCAACAATAAAGGTCAGGATAACTATGCTCTGAACTCATGAGACAAAGAGGTATTACAAGTTCGAGGACTCATAACATAAATGGATGCATTAATCTTGATGCAGTTAGTTTATGAAAGCGAATTGATGGGATTGATTGGTGCTGTGGACAACGCTTCACGATTGGATACGGAACACCAAGATTCATAGAACGGTGCTTACGGACAACCATAATAATAGCCTAAAGGATGTGGAGAGGAGTGGATCACTTGTACAGCAGACTGGATGCAATATGAGGAAGGGGAGTGCTGGAGTGAAGATCAAGAACTGGTCGAAGAAATGTGTGAAGACAGGTTGGAGAAGACCGATGGATCATAACACAAGCAGTAGGGATAGAATGGATGTGGATAACAAAGAATTGTGCAATATGGAAGAAAATAGAAGACCTATACATGGGTAGATTGAAGTTAATGACTGCATTGGTTAGACAGAAGTTAAAGACGAAGAAGAAGAAGATTTTACTTTTGAAATTGGTTAGGTTATACCTGGTAACGCGAGAGCCTCCCTGACGCGGTCGACCAATGCGTTGAACACTGGATACTGGTCCTTGTTGGGCTTCGGACCTATGGGGAGTAATCTGGAACGAAGAATGATATATCAGTGCTCGCTCTTTGGTGTATCAGCGCAGGGATAGGCAGAAACCACTTTGTTCTACTTGATATGATCCTGAGATTAATTAATCTGTTCATGCATGCTTGGTTTCGGGTACTCTTGACTTGACTTCTTTCTAAAACGTTCCCGATATCGGTCACGGAACATCCGTTTAGGCCTTCCAGCAAGACTTATTTCCCCTTATAATCTAGTAAATCGTCTTTCGTCTATTCTTACTATATGACTCTTTTATTCGTGAGCAGGCGAGTGAAAACAAATAATATTTTAAACTTTCGCGATTCTCACTCATATTTATATGTATGAACGCGGGACTTAATCGCGAAAAATAATGTTGAAGTAACTCGGATACGTACGAGCTATTGACCAACTCGCACGAGTTACTGCCGTATAGCTACTCGGAAGGCTGGCTCGTATGCTAGCTCGCATTGTATAAGCCAGATTTTATACAGAAGGCTTGGTGTTCCATGTCAGGCACTCACCTCTCCTGCGGCGGGATGTGGAAGGGCGCGGCCCAGGCCAGCTCCATCTTGGACAGCGGGCACTAGTATAGCAGAGGCACCTCTAGTGTAGGCACTCACCTCTCCTGCGGCGGGATGTGGAAGGGCGCGAGCGCGGGCGCGGCGGCGCGCGGCGCGGGCGCGGCCCAGGCCAGCTCCATCTTGGACAGCGGGGACTCCGGGGAGGCGTATGGCCCGACGGCGCGCGCTAAAGGCATATATTACACCACTTGTATTCGTATGTTTCTACGACATATACCAGATGGCAAAATAAATAATTATGTATTTGATTTTTAATGACATGGACAATCGATGTTTTCCATACTCAAAATCACGAACGCTATCGATCGAAAAATATACTCTTTTTTCATACAAATTCTACGCTTCTAATTACGCGACGCTTCTAAAATGTACAACAGATTTTTTTTAGATTGATAGCACTCGTGTTTTATATGTAAGAAAAACATAAAAATCCAAAATGAATTACGGATCAGTTTGCCAAGAAAAGTTTGCAATAAACAAGATGAAATGCATAAAATACCGCCGCAAACACACATGTGCGTTGAAATGCTTGCGAATTTTTGACAGCGGCACCAGCAATCAGTCATAAAAACTAATATGCATCGATGGCTGGGACTGCATCAAGTACTGTGCAAGGTACTGTGTAGAAACCGATCTGTGCAGTTCTTTATATTATTAAAACTCGTATTATCAGTGAGTTATAGTTAACCCATGTTGATGCTATTAGGAGTATTACTTACCAGGACTCTTCCCGCGCGGGTGCGGCGGCGGCCATGCTGAAAAATGTCCGTCGCCGTTGGACGACGGAGCCGTGTCTGGTGACGTACTGCTGCCCACTGTTAGGCAAAATAGTTCATTGTCACCTTTACCGTTGTGACTAGGGAAAGATCTATGGTGCTAGTAACAGACGTACACTATACTTTTTTTTTAATAAATTGTAATATCTATACAACCATTGAGGCTTCAGGGGGCCATGGTTTTGTTCCCTAATCATGGCCCGCATATGGGTCACGACTACAGATCATAGAAATCGTTTATTGCTCAAGTGATAGGTCTGGTTCAAAATAAGGGAAATTAAAATCAAAGCAAATCAAGTGTATCGATGTTTTATCACCAGTAAGACGAAAATGGAGCGATTATTTACAGAGTTATCCATCTAAAATAATATTTTTCTTACCGATAATTCGTTTCTGTTTGCCGAGTATCTTGGTGCGAGGTGATGTCTGCGGCCCGTGCAGCTGGTCTGGCCAAATCTCCACCGACTGACCGCTCATCGGCGTTGATTTACTGCCCCCAAATAAATATAGTAGAGTGATACTTAAAAAAGTTACAAAAATTTAAAAAATCAACGCCTATTTACTGTCCTCAAACAAATTCAGTAGATCGATACAGCAAAAACATTACAAAAATTACTGTTCCCAAACAAATCCAGTAGAGCGATACCACATGAACGATGCAGAAAATAAATAAATTGGCGTCGATTTTTTTGTCTCCAAGAAAACTCAGTAGAAAGATACAGCAAAAACGTTGCAAAAAAAACACTTTGAATGTAAGTTACACAATGAATACTAAAAAAGCAAGGAAACTTACAGATTAGAAGAGTCGCTTCCAATGGACACAGAAGAACTGGTGGATAGCTGGTGCGTAGGCCGAGCGCCTAAAGGAGCCTGGGAATCAAGATTAAATAAAATAAAACCGTCAAATGCGAGTCAGACTCACGTCCTAAAGATCTACAACATCTATAATACAACACTATCTCGTAGCAAGCAACTTCGGAATTTCGGAACTTTTCTTCACTTGTTTTACACGACATTGCTCCGTATCAAATTTTCTTATTGTAGATCATCGGAAAGCATCATAGGTTTGTGATTTTCCATAATACGGTGCGTAGTAAGTTAGAGATTCTTACAGTTAAAGGCACATTTACTAAGGGGACATTTCTTGAGTGTAATACGGGACCTATAATACAGGGTGGCCCATTTAAAACGGTCAGTATGGGGAAGTCCGAAACTATACGAGATACGAAGATCTCTTCTTAGGAACCATGACATCGATTTTAATAAAAAGAATAACTGCATTCATACATTTAGAAAAAAATGTGTACTCAGTCCGGGAATCGAACCCGGTTGTTTTGAAAAAAAAAACTCACTATTTTTATTTAAGATATCGATTGTGTAGGTCTTAAGCAGTAAATACGGGTATTTAACATGATTTCTAAAATGAATTAAATGCACTGTTTTTACATGCTTTAACTTATTTTATTGGGGGTTCGAAGTGACCACTGCCTTTCTCAATACGTACTACGTTTGTAACTGTGATCACCTCTGAACACCTACTAAAAATAAAGTAAAGTGTGTAAAAACAATGCATATTATTCATTTTAGAAATCATGTTACATACCCATATTTACTGTTTAAGACCTACACAATCGATATCTAATAAAAATAGTGAGTTTTTTTTCAAAACAACCAGGTTCGATTCCCGGACTGAGTAGGTACACTTTTTTTTTAATGCGTGAATGCAGTTTTTCTTTTTATTAAAATCGATGTCATGGTTCCTAAGAAGAGATCTTCGTATCTCGTATAGTTTCGGACTTCCCCATACTGACCGTTTTAAATGGGCCACCCTGTATATTATAACCTTTTCTAAGCAACTCTTTGATGTTGTCTCCATTACGGGGCGGAATAATACAAAAAAAATGTTGGTCCACTTACGATTTTGCTGACCGGTGGATGAGTCGTGGGCACAGTTTCTATCTTCGGAGGAGGATCTTCGTAGTGGGAAGGCTCATCGAACGATCCCTAAAAAACGTATTTTAAAATATAGTGAACATAATTTTCTAGCCTGGCAACTATTGTTCAGTGTATTATTCTGGTACCTATTGCCGTGTAGTGTGATTTAGATGATATGCTAGTAACCTGTCAATATTGTCTCTCTTAAATAAAAACTTAAAAATATGTCAACAGTGGCTACGAAACGTGACAAAGTCAGAATTTTATGTATATAAGACAATTATTGGGAATCGGCAAAATAAACTTTCAGTGTTGCTCTGAAAACGGAGAATAGTTTATTAGCATAAATGTACAACATATTTTATAACTAAAATAATACTACTAACACTTAACCATACCTGAAAACGGAGAAACGACATTTAAAGTTTATTGTTACACTTGTCGAGTCCCTTTCTTATTCTAAACACAATTAAATTAAACAATACTTTTACTTATGTAGTTATTATTTCCTTTGACACCATCTTGACGTTTCCCTTCTTTATCGACAGTTCAGTCAGACATTAATATCTGTCAAAGCGCCATCTATTGTACACTACTTAACCTAGTTCCTGTTTTATCAACTAATATTAGAATATAAACAACCGAATCATAACAAACACATGCAGCTTAAAGAAATCTAATTTCTTTATATGTATGTGGTGTTTCGTGTGCTTTGCCAACATCATTGGGGTTTATAGCTGTAATATTAACGATGTACAGACAATCATTAAATTTGTTTGAAGAACGTACATCGGCCAGACCAGTGATGTTCTGTACAAAGACGAAATCAGAAGGACCAAAACCTAGAAGCCTGTGTGACGAGAGGGAAAATGTGAATGAAGCGAAAGAAGTATGTCGTTTGTTTTACCGGTGCAGTGCTCCCGTGCACTGTGGTGTCGACGTCACTCGTCTCTGGGATGGCGATCAGCTCGCTCTCCGAAGATTCGTGATCCAGACTCCACTGCTGGTATCTGAAAGATTGAATTCTGTCTGGGTATGACTGGGCTATTAAGGGTCTGGGCACATTTGGCGTCTCTCGCTTACCGTCGTGATGTTAACGCCTGCCATGTCATACAGAACGATGCTCGAAAGGTTAAATGTGCCAAGGCCAAATAGAAGACTATTGGTAAGGTTTTCTTGTCTCTAAAGGAAAAAACGAATCTTTATAGAGTCATTATTATCAACTGATAAGACTGTATTCTCAAGAACGCGTGGAGATTTAACATAGAAACTGTAAGATCGGCGAGGGAAGACGTGCGGGACAGAATACCTGTTATTTTTTGGCGCACTAGATAGTTTTTTTTTGTTTACTCAATTGTTCAAATGATTTTTTCATTAATGGTACTGTGGGAAAGACTCCATTAGAGAGATGTTACGCCTAGGGATTGAAGTCCACAGAGAGAGAATTTTAAGTTTTATTTATCCAACCGATCATCCTACTTTGTTAAGGCGATGTAGGATCGTTTATTTCGGCTACTTGACGAATGTGGCGCTGGGACGCTACATCAGCCCCCCTTTTAGATCGAAGGTCGGTCAGGCATCGCAGAGCAGTGGGAGATAGCAAGAGTCAATTGTAAGTTCGAGCCGCGATGGCGAGTGACTGTCGGAGAGCAAGGTGCTCGGATCCGATGTGATTGGCGGAGTGCGTATTTATGGATACGTGAAGGCCGCGTTGGATGTCAAAATATCGGAGGTTCAGATAAAACATACTGGCGTTTTATGGCCTTTTCGTGATTTAAGGTCCGGTTCCGGGTGGCAGCAGAGCTACTGTCGCACACACGGTTACTAAAGGCATCGTACTTGTTGGCGGGCTGGTCCCAGCGCGGCGGCGGCGCGTCGGCGCGCGCGGGCGGCGCGGGGGAGGGCGGCGCGCGCTCGCCTAAGCCCGCGCAGGACTTCAGAGATGGCTGGCTCAGCTCTGCCGACAACCATCATAAATAAGCTTACCAACAAAAATAACACTTTCGATACAATTTTTTTTTGCTGCCTGTACTTTTTGCCAGCTGTACTTCATTGTCATCCACCCTAAATTATGTGTACCAGATTTCAAGTCAATCAGACCAACCGTTGAAGAGTTCCCTCCATCAGAAACAGTCCCGGCTGGGTCACTACCGGAATATCAATTGTCATCCAAGTTACGTAGGTTAGGTATACTAAGTTTCAGCTCGATCCCTTACCTCTGGTGTGCGGCGGCGGCATGACGACCAAGGGCGGGATGCGCTTGCACACGTGGTACTGCGCCTCCACCGTGTTCAGCACGATGCGCACCAGCGCCTGCACGGCGCCGCACAGCGGGCCGGATCCGTAGTGGTACTGAGGGTGAAACATGAAAAAAATGTTTTGGACTTTCTTAATTGTTATTCATGTCTATTTTTAAGCGGGACTTTATTATGCTATTCTAATTTTTAACCCCCGACGCAAAAACGACGGGGTGTTATTTAACCCCCGACGCAAAAACGACGGGGTGTTATTTAACCCCCGACGCAAAAACGACGGGGTGTTATAATAAGTTTAACGTGTCTGTGTGTGTGTGTGTGTGTGTGTGTAAATGTGTATGTATCTGTCTGTGGCATCGTAGCTCCCGGACGGATGATCCGATTTTAATGCGGTTTGTTTTGTTTGAAAGTTATATCAGTCGAGAGTGTTCTTAGCTATGTTTGGTGGAAATCGGTTCAGGTCTTCAAGGTCATCAAGTCATTTGTTTGGTGCGATAAGAATGTTACACGTTTAATAAACCCATTGGGTTGGGGCTCGTCGGGGGTGTTTTTAATTTTTAATTAATGTTGGTTATTGAATATGACTTTAATTGCTTCGAGAATTAAGTTAAATTAAATCGTCTAGTGGAAATTTTCAACTTAAACACTTTTTTACTGTCTTGTTCTCATGGTTTAGAGTGAAAAAATGGCAGCGACGCTAAAGTACCTTATACAAGCACCACTACAGTGCCACGAGCCAGTCATAAAATGTCGGGCGTTCTGTCAGCCCGCGTGCCGATAAAAAATCGTGTCGGGCGCGCTGTCCACACCAAATCGGATGTCGACCCCGCTCGTGCCTCACCCCCTGTACCTCCCGCGCGTTGCGTTCGCGCATTGTCGTGACTGACAGCCGTCTGGTGTGTACAGAGGCCCCGACACCGATTAAAAATCGTCTCGACAGCCGGCTGGTGTGAACAGAGAAGCTGACACCCGATAAAAACATGTCTGACACACCCGACGTTCGACATGATGGGAGGGTCTACCTTGTAGAGGACCACGGAGAGTGCCATGAGCCAGTGTCGGCGCACGTGCGGCGCCAGCGCGTGCAGCGAGTGCGTGCAGGCGCCGCCCGGCAGCGGCGCGGGCGCAGGCGAGCCCGTGCCCGGGCTGCTGCAGTACTGGTACACAGGGAGGAAAGTCTTCATGCACACATACACATACATTAACCTTGTACAAGCTAAACTCTGTATCTGGGATTTTACGGGGCGTATACATGGAAGTTTTAGGAAGGGAAGGCCTTTTCTAGAAGGACAATTCGTGACCAATTTAGGGACAGACAAGGAAGGTCCCTTAGTATTTTTAAGCACACACACATACATCACGCTTCTACAGGCTAGAGCAGTGGTTCCCAACCAGTGGTCCGTGGACCAACCGTGGTCCGCAGAAGCCAAAATAAGGTCCGCGAATCAATTGAAATTTCGCGCCGTTGGTGGCCGTACAATGAGTGAGTTTTATTGTAGCTACATTGTGGTCCCTACCAACAAGACTAATATTAAAGTGGTCCCTGATCAAGAAAAGGTGGGGAACCCCTGGGCTAGAGTATTCTTTGTATGTGCGATTTTACGGTGAGTATGGATGGGCGTATTGGGAAGGGATGACCTAGTTTAGGTGGACGATCCATGACTAAATTGGGGATGTTTTGAAAAAAGTCAGGTCAAGAATACCCAAAACAGACAAGCATGTATGAGCAAATTAAGTAATGTCGATGGAGCAAAAGAGGTCTATCAGAATCGTAGCAAGAGAAACAAAGTAATGTCAGTTTACCCGTTTTTTCAATTGTAGAAATTACACATTATGCTTCTCCGTGTTCAAAACAGAACGGGGTTACCAGAGGCTCTCCCAATAAATTGTAAACAGTCTTAAGCAATTTCTGATTTCTACAGGCTTAGCACAGCAAGATACTGCCCGTCTTTTTCTAACATCTCTAGTTAGACAGTATTAGAGATAGTCTATCTCGCGTCTTGGCGTTCTAAGACGACCAATAAGACTTAAAATATCATACCTGCAACAACATTAGCGTAGGTTCAGCGATGCTAGCGCCCATCAAGTGGTTCTGATCTAGTACTTGAGGTAGATTCGCTATGAACGCGTTGAAGATGGATGATTGTCTGCAAAAAAAATACCACGTAAGCCCTAACTTTTACCAATATAGGGCCTCAGGCAAAAACAAGAATTTCCAGTCTTATTTTATTTTTATTTCACGTTCGTAATCTGTAAGCTTCTTTTCCAAAAACTTGTACTTTACAACCCCGAATATGGCTTTTATCTTAGGGATCTACGAAACAACGCTCCAGTTGTAGCATCATACGCACAGCATCATCTAGTGAAACACGAACACAACGGTTCAGTTGTAAAAGCTCCATCTAGTGATGGTTATCAATACATGGCTTCAGACGCCTAACGATTGCCGCCTCTAAGCTATCCATGCAATTTTGCACGCTAATGACGCAAGATGGTGAAGTATAAAAGCAGACTTATCCCTTAAGTGATCTCTTTGCCTACTTCTGAGGGACAGAGAAAACTGAACTGTTGAGGCCAACAAAAACAGACAACATTAATAGCTAAGAGTTCTAGTAATTGACCGTAAATATTTGAGCCAGTGTGGTCTAAGGAAAAAGCGACGCGCGAACTTACCACCACCACTTAAAACTTGCCATGTTAGATTTCGGGGACCTTACCTCAAGGTGTGCGGAGAGATGTGGAAGTATTTGTCGACGCAGTTGTATCCCAGCAGCAAAAAGAGGTGTCTCAGCACGACCTCTTGAGTCTTGAGGGACTGCTTGTCTTCACTGGGATGTGCTTGATCTGATCTGAGATTCATAAAATTGAATGTACAGAAAGCCAAGAAATTGGTCTACCCCATTATGATCATTATTTGAACCTCATGAAACAACAAGGTCCATTTTCCCTTGCAATAATATCATGTCATTACTACTAGCTTACTTATTATTACTGTATTTACGTCACCTCATGTGTCAAATATGATCGGTCATATTTGTGCAAAATCAACCTTAGTGATAATTTTGATCTCACAGAAACTTTTGTCAAAAGTGGTAGACCACTTTCTTGGCCAACCGTACAAGAAGTTATACAACATTAAAGAAAGAAAAGAAAGAAAGAAAGAAAGAAAGACATTTATTGACGGAAATTTGACAAGGAAAGAAAAATGTTTTTACTTATCTAAACCTTAAATTACTATCTTAACAATATAGTGACATGCAATGGAAATAAAATATTTCCATGCCAAATAGCGCCAAAGGGCCGCACTCAGCGTGATATTGCGGCAAGCCACAATGCTGATTTTCAGTGCGACCCTGAAAACTTAAAACTAAAAACTAAAAGAGAGTTAACACTTAAACATATACCAACAAGTTAACACTTAAACAGTTACCAAAATTGAAACTGTATGACATCACAAACGATTACAAAAAGAAATATTATCGTCAGTGGAAAGGAAAAAATATAGATACTTGGCGCTTTAGCGTTTTTTCCTTTCCACTGACGTTATTAAAACCGGTGGGTAAGCCCAAAATAAGTTATACCCCATAATATAACATTAGCTCAAGTTTCACGCCAACTCAAAATCTTATGGACCCTCAAAGGGTTGGTAACACATCTACAAAAT
Source organism: Adoxophyes honmai (assembly GCA_005406045.1). NCBI lineage: Eukaryota > Metazoa > Arthropoda > Insecta > Lepidoptera > Tortricidae > Adoxophyes > Adoxophyes honmai. The sequence goes on along the minus strand of BHDV01041119.1, from coordinate 289,443 downwards.
CGGTTTTTTTTCTTGTTCCAAATTCAAAAAACGAGAACCTACCTCGACAGGAACTGCATGAGGAGGAAGACCAGCAGGTTCGTGGTCTCCCGGTCGGCTTCTTCCAGGTCTACTGCTTTGGGCATGACTGTCAGCATCTCCTCAGTGGACCGCCCAGACAGAGTATGGAGCCCCTCTGTGTGTTAATAATGAGTAACGACTTGGAGGTGTTTCGTGTACAAAAGTTATGTGACATAGAGGGAAAGTAAAATAAACAATTATAATAGTTTAAACATTAAAGGGATAGACTTACGTCTTAGAAATTAACTTGACATATTCAACGTACATGCTTCCGAAGAGTCACGAGTTGACCAGTAACATGTTGAATATATCTCGATATAAAGTCGCAACGTGATTTCTGATCCACATTAGGCTTATCTGTAATAGCCCAGGAGTTCTCATGCTGATGGTGCTAATAGTGTTAATGTAGATATTATCGATAATGTGGACAAAGATAATTATGATGATGACGATGATTATGTAAACAATGACGATGTAAACGATTTAGATCATGTAGACGATGATGTATTCAATGTAGACGATGTAAACCTTGATGATGCATTTATTAACACTACACATGTAGAAGACGATAACGTAAATTTTGATGGCTATAATGATAAACATTTAAATAATGTAGATTGTCTAAACAATGATTGCGATGTAGACAACAATGTAGATGATAACGCAAGCAATAATGAGAATTCTGTAGGCTATGATTGCGACGTATCGAGGGTGAGCGATGTAGGTAATGATGAAGATGATAATATAGATAATATTAAGAATGGTGTAGGCAATGATTGCGGCGTATCGTGGGTGGACGATGTAGATGTAGACAATGATAAAGATGATATTATAGACAATAATGAGAATAGTGTAGGCAATGATGGCGGCGTATCGACGGTGGATGATGTAGACAATAATGTAAGTAGCAATGTAGGCAATAATGAGGATAAAGTAGGCATTATTCTTTAGGCTAATTTCTCACCATGCGTGTTAGCGCGCGGCGGCGCGGGCGCAGGCGCGGCCAACAGCTGGCCGAGCCCGAAGCGCGACGTCTTGCGCTTGAGCAGCGGCGCCGAGTACTGCCGGGAATACACTTTCTCGCGCTCTGCAATTTTATCCACTTTAGGGGCTTCATGCTATTCTTGGGGCAGCTTTGAAATGTATGGGGTAAGTTTATTTAAATGGCTTTGGGAGACATAAGGTACATACATACATACACTCACGCCTATGTCCCCAAAAGGGGTAGGCAGAACAAACGGAACGTGATATAGTCAAAATTATGATTATAACTATTTCACGGTTCGCAGCCACTTCTAGCTTAATGTTAGGTTTGAAAACAGATGGAAGAGGTAGTAAAATAATGCCGAAAAAATCAAACGACCAAATTTACCCTGGGAATAGTCGGAAAATAAAAATAAAATCTGACTTTGTGGCCCACCATTTTATACGGCACCAATTTCATACTATTTCAATACTGCTTCTAATCCATTATTCCGCAACGCAGTATAAAAAAATCATGCGACAAGGGGAAATAATCGAGGGTTGTACTTTTGAATTCTCACCTGCACTCAGTTGGACAGCTTACAAGTGACGGCATAGTGCTGAATCTTATTATTTTATGCTCTTATATTGTTCTAGATAGGTCACCTGGTGGTTCAGATATCACTGGACAATTTTTACACCAATCAAGCCTTTTTTACAACCAAGATGACCCATATTTTTTTCGACATGGGCCAGTAGTCTAATAGAGAGATCTGTCTCCAGGCAGATGTTATTCCTGGGGACCAAAGTCCCAAGAGCGGAAGTTGGAATTTGTATTTATGCAACCGAACGTCGAAACTTCTTTAGCGGGATGTAATTTTTTAATAGATATAGGTACCATGGACTCGGTAGCAAGTACTTCGATCATTCGATGGTAGGTGGCACTAGGGCGCTTCACCAGGTAAGTAGTTCGGTCGTTCGATGATAGGTGGCGCTAGGGCGCTACTTAGTCATTCTAAGGACCTTAGACTCACCATGCTGCCTGTCAGGCTGGGGCGGCATCGACGCAGGCGCCGATATGGTCCGCTTGTACGGCCATTTTGTGCCGAAAGACGCGCTGAGCGTGTTTACAGCGGACACGCTGAGCGCCTCGTGCGCGCGCCGCACCTTGTACAGGAACCATTCCGAGCTGGTGTCGGTGCTGACGAGCTCTAAGGGGTGTTAGATTGGGGTTAGATTTGGTTAGATTGGATTAGATTCTATTAGATTAGATTGGATTGGATTTTATAATGAAAAATACTGATAGTTCGTCTTAAATCGAGTTTAGCTCGCGTTTGATACCGGAGCTACGGAAGAACCTGAAACATGTCGAGATATACTTGATTTAAGATATGAGCTATCTCTATATTTCATTTTCAGTCACGTGTAGTTTAAAGTTCAAAGTTGAAATTATGTTATACAATGTCACATTACGAGTGGACTAAAACTAATCGTAATCGTAAAATTAGTACAGATAAAAACAAAGCAACAGATTCTGAAGTAACGGAAGAACAATAAAATAACCAAATTAAAACTCACCATTGGCAACTATACCACCATAACTGTTCAAACAAAAAACAAATCATCAAATAATAATGTAACAATCAATAAAGCGCTTGTGGTCATAAAACCATGGTAGCAAAATATCAGTTAGCCAGATGGGCCACTTAATAAAATCGTTGTGTTATTTGCTGCTATGGTATTACCCCCACGAGCGAAATAAAAACCAAAAGCTTATAAACAAAACACTCCCACTCTAAAACCCTTACCTCTCAGATTATTAAAATCGACGTTCTTGTTCGAGTTGATCTGCGCTTCCAAGAAGAGAGCTTCAAACCGGTTCAAGAAGAATTGCCAGGAGAGTATATTGCGGTCGCTAAGCGTGTTGTGGAGCTGGTACACGCACTGTAAGACCATGGCGCGGTCTACGATGACGAGGTCGAACTGCGTCTCCAGACAGTAGACCAACAGCTGAGCCAGAAAAAAATGGACAAGCTGAGCGTTTCCATCGGAGTGTTAAGGTTCTGGAGGATTGTACAGTCACCAGCACCAGTATCTGATAGAATAAGGCTGCAAAACTATCTGACACGGCTCTATTACTGGGGACAGAAGGACGTGTCAGATATATTTGCGGTCTCCACCACGACATATATTTTAGAGTTAATTAACATTGCACTTGTGGTTATCAAAGTGTGCTCTTTTACGAAATAAATAAAAAGGGTAAAAATATCATGACATGATTAGAAAGTGTTTAGAATTAAAGTCAGGATTTCGTACTTGCTACTAGACTGCACCACAGACACATAAAGTGAGTCAATTTATTACCAATTCGCCACGTAACATTTAATTGCCAAAGCCGTTGCCAAAATTTTAACGATTATTTTTTTATTTTTTCTTTTAATTTTAAAAAACCAACTTTTTGAACTTCAATATCTATCTCTCCACCAATTTTCGTGACAATCAGTGCAATAGCGGAGGAGTACAGTCAAGGACTTTAATTCATGAGCCACAATGGAATCAATTCACAATAAACGTCATAGTGACGTCCCATTAATTATCAAGGGAAATTTTAATGATTTTTTCTTTGAAAGGGTTCTATGGTGGCTCATAAATTGAAGTCCTTGACTGTACGAGCCCCGACAGACAAACAGACAGACGGACAGACATGATGAAACTATAAGGGTTCCGTGTGGTCAACAAAACCCAAAGAAGCAGCTTACATCAATAGCGTTGTCATGTATGGTGCCGATGTAGAGCGTAGCCCGTTGCGCGACGTACACGTTGATGTCATCCATGCTGGAGATGAGGTAGCAGAAGGCCGTGGCCAGCGCCGTCTGCAGCGGGAGACTGGTCTTGATGGGGGAACCATCCATGAACCTGGTGAAAAGAAACGAAGTTCCAGTGGTTTGATGATTTCATATTTTAGTAATAAGTTTGCCAGCCTAGAGCATATTGAAACCCATTTCCTTAGCCACCTCTTACGACATCCATGCAAATGGAGAAGTGTTATTCTACATACAGTTACGCCCGTATTCCTAAATTGGGTAGGCAGAGCACACGCAACGTTACGTAGACAAGCCATGCCCATTTTACGTTCCGCGACCACGTTCAGCACAGTTTTAGGTTTGACAAACAGGTGAAAGAGAATATGTATACCTTAACCCATTTCCTTAGTCGCCTCTTACGACATCCACTGAACAAATGAAGTGTTATTCTATACCCGACAAATCACGAAAATAATGATCAAGGTCACAGGTATACAGTCAACATTTTAAAAATAAAGACATGTGTTGTTTCCCCAGTACTTATTTTTCCTCCCTGCCAGTAGTAGCAAATAAGAGTCTCTGACTTTAGCAATGAAGAGGTACTTGGTAAAACCATTAAAAAGAAAAACAAAAGCCCGCCTCTTGTTTGAGCGCACTTAGCATTAATATTGACTAGGCATAGAATTGCCTATTTGTTTTGTGATAATGGTCCTTCTAAAAAGCCGCACCTGATGATGACGGTGACTTTCTCCAGCGCGCGGAAGCGGACCTGAGGGTCCCGGTGGTGGAACTGGTCCCGGACCAGCGCACAGAGCGCGTCGCCGCCGCCGGCCAGCGAGCAGCAGTGCAGCAACACGGGCACCGCCACGGAACATATGGCTGAGTGGGAGGCGTCGCATACGCTCCATAGGCTGTGGCAAGGGCATACAAAATACATTCAGTCATAAACTAAATTAATCCACAACCCAAATAGTTTTTTTAATTATCACGCATACACTCATCCTACGAATTGTAGGCTTTATTCGCCAAAAACTTAAATTTCGATTCTTAAAATCATGAACATCCACTGTCATCAATATATTCTTTGGAAGTTCGTTTATCTAGACATCCGATTTCTCTGTAGCGCCCTAACGCGATCTATAGTCGAGTAAGTAGTAAAACTTCTACTTTCAAAAGGTATCCTACATCCCGCTAACAAAGCTTTGTTAATCGTTTGCATAAATACAACTTCCAACTTTCTTTTTGCAATTGTGGTGTATGTACAGTCAAGGACTTTAATTCATGAGCCACCATGGAACCAATTCACAGTAAACGTCATTGTGACATCCCATTAATTATCAGGGAAATCTTAATGACTTTTTCTTTGAAAAGGTTCTAGGGTGGCTCATGAATTAGTCCTCGACCGTACATCTGCCAATTCAAATATTGAATTGTTTCAGTGATTTCAGTTCAAAATACTAGGTTTGATTGCCAATGCACCTTGCTGCTAATTTAGGTAGATTGAAGCTAAGTAGCTAAGCTAACTTGTCGAATACTCCAGAAATCGTTAGTATATGCAATCACACCCCACTTTCCTCACATGTAACAGACACTAGTCCACTGACTTGTCAATAAGCAGGTTCTCCTGGCACCAGATGAGGAACCCGCGGTGGTCGGCCAGCGCGTCCGCGTTCAGCACCAGCACCTGGAGACACTGCAGCAGGTGGTACAGCACGTTGGGGTGCGAGGTGTTCTTCAGCTCCTGGGAGGAAAGACTTCCATGATGCCTGGTCTCTTAGGGAAAGTCCACTCTGTTTAGGTACTACAAATGGGCTAGCTGGAACAGCACTTGATAGAGATTATCGACCCTTTATGATTACGGAAGAAGCACGAAAAGCGCTCCTGAACGTGGAACCCACGACAAGTAACTTTACACGAATTTCACCTGACACCGACTGGACTGAGGGTAGCTACAATATTCATTTCGTTCTTCCCGTCCCTTTTGTTCTATTCCTAACAGTAATCTGACATCTATTGTCTAATCTAATGTATATCTATTACTAGATAAATCACTAACGAACGTAGTTCAGCAAAATGATTCAACCCACAACTCACACGCAAGTAAAGTGATATGCAAGTTAGGTCCTTTCTGCCTAACTGCGTCCACTTATAATATTTGTCCCATTAGGTATCTGGGTAATACGATAGCAGCACCTGCAACAGCTGGTGGATATACTGCAGCTCCTGCGGCAGCTCGTCGATGCAGAAGTGGAACTTGCCGGCCGACGTCGGCCAGAAGTTGGCCATGTCGTCTTCCACCGACTCTGCCATCGCCTCGTGGTCTCCCAGCAGGTTCGGGGTGGACACCTGTGGAGAAATGGCTCGATAGAGTTGCTTAGAGAAGTAAAGCGGATACGCTTGTCTTTATATTGGGATCAGCTCGACTTTTCGGGCGGTTCGTGGCTCGTCATCTGGGGCAACGTGCTACGGCTGCGGATAAACGCAAATATAACCGTTTTTTTATAACAATTATACTTAGCCAACATTCAGAAAGTCTAGGAGTTCTGGATGTCGGAATTTCTCAATTTTTTTTGAGTAGAAATGTCCCTCTCCAAACAGATGTCATGCCTGGAGACCGAAGTTCACAGAGAGAAAGATGTATTTTTGGAACTAGACTTCGAAACTCCGCCAGTGCGATTTAGTACAATTTGACAAATCAATAAGTGATAACATAGATGATGTTTATAGAAGTTCTACTAGTCAACGATAGATGACGATATTTTACAACCAGGGGCCTATTGCATAAGTTTACTAATAATACTAGGAAAAAATACAAGTTACAAGTCACCGATTTACAAGTCGTACTTATTT
>BHDV01041119.1:267765-281710 GCA_005406045.1 Adoxophyes honmai | reverse complement strand
TTTATTATGCAACATAAAAGTACAAGTTACAACCAAAACTGCTAATAATATTAGCTTGTACTTTGTTATGCAATAGGCCCCAGATACATAAATTAATTTAAAATGTTTTTTTTTCAAGTTTTATTGTACTGTTGTGACCTTTGTAAGTCTATGTTCCTTTCATATACAAACAAACTAGCCCACCCCGTCCCTTTTTGGGATTGCACAGTAATAAGAATATCCAAACGTATTTTTTTTTGTATAAAAGTAAAATGTATCTTAATATATCTGCGTGCACATGGAGTGCGCGTCTATCGCTACCGTGGCGCGTAGCTCCAGATGATGGGTCACGAATTGGCCCGAAACATGTCGAGCTAATCTTGATATCAAACGTGAGTAGATCCGTTTTAGTACTCGGTAGTTTTACACTTACATCAGCAGTGGCGGTGGCTACATCAGTATCAGTGAGCGTGATGGTGTGAGCAGTGGCCATAGTCGGGGCGTCGTTGGGCGGCAGACTGGTCGCCATGTCCAGCTGCTCCGTGATGGTCTCCACAGTCGCTGTCATGATCTTGAAAAATGATGAAAGGAAATGTTTCCATCTTCAGCTGGTTTTAATAGTATGGACTCTGAGTACGTTCCACTAATCGCTTGCAACGCCATAGATCGCAGAAATAGCCAATCCACTAACGTAAGAAAGCCGTGGTAGAATGTTTTAGTTCGAACGCACTACTTGAGCGTTGTGTGTTTGCTATGTGGAGGAAACATACAGCTGTGGGGGTTGTAAAGTAAATATTTCGCGTGGATTGGAGCAAAATTTTATTGAACATGGACACCCGTGAATTTATGGCTGCGTATTTCGCACAACGAATGAGACTCGGAAAGTCAGCAAGTTCTGATGACATGTGTTTGGACAGCGTAGTGTGTTGACAGGTGACGTTTTAGTGAAAGCCCACTCTGAACCACCTACATTTTGTGGGTCAAGTAAGCGCTATGTAGTCGCGAGCTGTGACGCCATCTATGACGTCGAACGATTCGCTCACGACGACCACAGGCCGTAGGTGGAACGATACAGAGGGTGTTACAATCGTTGCGGGCGGTTAGTGGAACGTACTCTATGTATGAAGAACCTTCAAGAATAAATTGATGTATAATTAAACTGTTATGAAGCACTCTTTGTACAGTAAGATAAGTGTTCTACTCGAAATTTCGCTTATTATAAATGAAAACGTCCCATTGCATATGCCAAGTATAACTAACTGCATGATTCATGAGACAGCTTTCTTTTTAACTTCACAAGACTTCTTTCTCTCTCTCTTTTTCTTGACAGAGTCAAGTCGCGCACAAGAAGACTACCTGTCACTGTCTAACTTGAAGAGTCAGAGAAGGACTTTCTTAAAATCTTGACATTTCTTTACCTTTAGCCATGTATAATGGGATGAACTAAATTACAGATATAGTTGTCAATTGGGAAAGGTGATAAACATTATAATATCTTAGATGTTAATTAAGTTTAGAGTTATATAATGCATTTAAATTTTAAAGTCAAATAAGCGTGATCAAGATAAACTTCCCAATGGTTGACACTGGATTTCCAATGATTGACACCCTCGCTTGTTAAGAGAGTTATTGGGACAATGTCGAGCACTGGGTCGCATTTTTGCCATATTATAAAAAATACACATGGACAAACATAATATCTTACCAGTTTTAGCATTTAGATGTGAATGTAGATATAACCAAATTAGGTTGTTAAAAATCGGAAGTAAGCAAATTAGTCAAGGTAGCTACACAAAGTCACGAAATAAAAATATTCCATGGCCAAAGAGAAATAAGACTTCATTCAACTTACTCCATGAACGAACGACGAAGACTCATAAACTTATTGTTAGTTTCAGAAAAAGAAACATTATCGTGGGTGCACGGTAGTTACCACAGCTCTATAGCCAAGTACAACGAAATAATTTAATGCAAATTGAATGAAGTCTATTCGAGCAAATAGTTCATGTTGTCCAATTCTGATTAAAACCGTACCTTTCAAGAACTGACCACACTTTTAAGTAAACACAGTGACTGGACGGAATCACAAAGATTTGACAGCCATTTCTCTTAGGTTAGCTGTGGTCGAAGCTTATAATAATCTCACAACACAATTCTCCCGGAAATCTTCAAAATCAGTTTAAAAAAACAACATGAACATTTTGGCTTCTGCAACACACAAAGCACACAACAAACATAGCAAGGAAGGTCATACTTGCGTATCGGCAGACGACTTAGTCAGGGTGGCGTCCGAATCGACGTCGCTTATAAGTGACAGTTGCATGAAATGAACAAACTATACATCTATATAGACATACGTTCAACACTGAAAATCTGTATACCGCATAGTGCCGTGTCGCTCATATGTCACAAACTAACACTCATAATTTCAAGCATTATTGGAGAGCTTTTCTAACCTTTTTAAGCTGAAATATTGATTCTATTTATATTAATGTTCTTGTATTTTTTTTATCATACTTGGCGACACGGTACTAAAATGTATACGTACAGTATGTGCCCCCACTTACCTATCCAGGCAATTCGGTGTTTTGAACGCGCACCACTACTAATACAAAGTTTGTCTAACTATTTTTAGCAAAATCAAAATGAGGTAGTTCATGATATTAATATTTCGCTAAAAATAGTTAGACAAACTTTGTATTAGTAGTGGTGCACGTTCAAAACACCGAATTGCCTGGATAGGTAAGTGGGGGCACATACTGTACGTATTTCTGAAGTTAACAACAACGGGAAGAGAAAAATAAATGAGAGATAGTAGTTTAGTTATTAGTTTTGTGAAGAGGGAAGGAGTGGTCGGTCTGTCAATGGCCAGGGAGTGCAAAACAATAGACCTTGGCTCGTCGTTGACATGCGTTTAAGTGCTTGGATTTTTTTTTTTTTGTTTCGAGTTTTTTCCGTTACATAAAAAAAAAGTTTATAAGATCGTCTTGTCTGTTTGTCCATCTTTAAGTGAGCCATTTTATAAAAATACATTTTCTTTTTTACTCATTTAAAAAATATGGTTTTTCCTACTCAAACTCATGTTGGGGATGCTTACAAAATACAATTTTTTATTTCAATTGAGAAAAAAAAATGATAAAATGGTCCAGGCCCGCACAAAAGGCTCAGGCAAGTTTGATCCGTAATCGACTAGTTCACCAATTTTTAACTAGGCAGTTGTAGTTTTTTTTTTAATTATTAAGCACTTGGGCCAACAGTCAGTACTGTCAGAAGACTTAGAGAAGATACTAAAATGAACACTGAATCTACACAAGAAGTATCGACATGTAAAGTCAGTAGCCCTAACATAGAGAGATATCCTTTGTACAATATTCACAAAACTGTTGACTACTTTGCAATTTCGACTAAATTCGATTGAAAATTAACGCACATTCGTCTACAAGGCTAGATAAAAACACTCTGTAGCTTGAAGTCACACAGTTATCATCAGCAACATAGTTTCACTCCCTGTGAAGCATTACAGTCGCGAACCGGAATTATTGAGCCACTTGCCACTGTTCGCAATTTAGACGTGTAATCAATGACCGATGTGACAGACTAGATGTTAGCTATTGGATTAGTATTACACGACCAAGTTACATACAGGTAAGTGGCTCAACAATCCCGGTTCGCGATGGTACTTCTTGATCAAGTTTCAAAGGATATCTCGCGGAACAGTGAGACAGACATCCATCTAACATGTAGGGAGCTAATGATACATGCAACAAGGGTCTTCGGACTCGGGCGAAAAAGCCTTTGATGGGGTGAAGCTTAACCTAATTTATATCATTTATTTAATTGCTATTTTAATTTTCATCCAAATAATAGTTTAGGGACAGCTTATATTATAAGGCTGCGTTATGACAGACAGGCCGCGTAACTGAGTCCTCGCCCGCGCGGTACAGGGGCGCGGGGGCAGGCGAGAAAGGGGACGGAGGGAGGGGCGGGCGGCGGGCGCGACCTGATCGTCTAGTGTAGTGAAATCTATCAAGAGACGGTCGATTTCGTTTGCGTATTAACGTGAAGAATTGTTTGGAGAATGTGTCGACTGCGGCAGTTGTGCAAACGTGCCGCTAGAGGCACTGCTTCAGTTTCCATACTTCATTACACTAGACTAGACACTCAGAGCACAACTCATTGCGGTCGCTGCGCGGGTAGCGATCGCAAGTGCTGACAGCTATCAGGCACTTTATGAAAAGAACACATGACATTTAGTTGTCAAAATGAGTCGAAGTATCTTTAAAATTATTAGCCAATGCAAGCAAATAGTTTTTAGCGTATACGAATACTCAAAAAAGACGATGCACGTAAATTCTGCTGAATATATTTACGATGTCTTTAATCATTCGTTAATCGCCATGCGATGGGCATCGGAGCAGAGGTAGACCAAGGAGGATGGCGGGACAATTTGGATCGTTTCAAACCTAACTGACGAGATTTAACTAAAAACAGAGACGAGTGGAAGAGAAAAGGGGAGGATTTTGTCCACCAGGTGGGACATTACGTAAGCTATATGAAAAAAAAAACCCTGATGTATTTCAAGAACTGTCTAATACATATTTTGGCGCTTGTGTATCGCCGATCGTGTTATTCCCGCCCGCCCTTCCCCCAATGCCCTTTCTCGTCCTGTCCCCGCGCCCCTGTACCGCGCGGGCGAGGACTCAGTTACGCGATGTGTCTACACAGATACCATTTTTTCTTGCATTATCAAAAAAACAAAAAAAGTATAAAATCAGACAGCATCAAAAACCCATCCTCACTTAACACTTTCTGAAAACGCCCTTTAATTTTTTTTTTTAGTTGTCTACCCTAATAATTTCCATGTATACGCACATGCGGCATGTGCACAAGCACGCCTCCGACTGAGCTCTTGTCCAGCGCGTGGCCGCTGGCCAGCAGAGCGTCCGGCGCGGCGGGCGTGCCGGACTTGCTGCGGTCTTCTTCTTTTTTCTCTAGCCAGGGTTCTTCTGTGGGAGGCTGGGGGAATAATTAGCTTATCACAACTTGTATTAACAAACCTTGCAAAAACATAGTCGGTGTCGGTTCCTGATGTATGCTGAGATCTTTAAAAGTAACGCCACGAATTTTGATTCGGTTTTTTTAATAATTAAATAGAGTGATTCAAGAGAAAGGTTTACATGTATTAATTTAGATGATAATATGTGCTGTCGAAATTATACAAACGTGGGCTGAACTCTACGAGCCGCAGCAGAGCGCGAGCGCGGACAGAGCGGTGGCGCGCAGTGCGTGTTTTGAGCAGCAGCTACCACGGGTCCCAGGTGAAGGGCTACGGATTAGCCCGAAACATGTCGAGCCAAACTCGATTTAAAACGTGAGTTATCCGTATTTTTCGAAATGAGTGAATCTCACGGTAGTTTAATGTTAAATTGTCTAGTACCCATAACACAGGCATTAAATTGCCTGCTTTGGGACTAGGTGATTGGTGTAAATATTGTCCAGTGATATTTATGTATTTATTATTTATTTATATACTTATTACCGGGAGCCGGTGGGCTGCCAATTGCGGGCTTGTCGGGAACCGGTCGAATGCCACTTGAAGAGACATAGAATATTGGTTGTGCCTTGTACTATTATCTATTCTGTGGCTGTGCTTACCGTGGGTTGTGGCTTGGGTTTCTCCGGCACCAGCGCCTTGACCAGCTGCACGGCCAGCTGGTGCCAGAGGGCAGCAGCTTCGCAGTACGAACAGGCCCCTTCTGATAGGCATTGCGCTGAAACATGACACACACATTGTTTAGGTAGGTACCCCTCTGGTGGAAGGACCAAGCCTCAAAATTATGTATGCTACTGTACGCCAATTAATAAGATAGTTGGGATTTTTCACAAAATTTTCTTTTCAGACTCATTTCGTGAACTACATTCGTGCGTTAAAGCAGTAGTCACTTTCAAATTTGCGTCCCCTTTTTACCCCGTTAAAGGATGATTCTCGAAATTTTTTATCAAAAAAAACTTTCATACTATTGCCGTTTTTAAAATTATTCGAATGAATTTAATTCATACTATCTTTACACCCCGTTTTACTATTTTTGGAGGTGAATCGATCCCCGACGTTATAAAAAAACCCGTGTGCTAAATTTAAAGTTTAATTCTAATAGTCTATATAGTCAGTTCAGTTTTCCCGTGTGGTGCCGGGTTAGAATAGCACCTCCCCCTTTCTTCCCGTGGGTGTCGTAAGAGGTCGACTCTGGGAAAGGGTTAGTGTATTGTGGGCGATGGGCTAGCAACCTGTCACAGCAATATCACGTTTAACCATCTGATTACCCTGAAATTGCTAAACATGGCACTGTGTTTTTTTTAATTCATGTGCTCTGCCTATCTCTCTTGGGAATACATGCGTAATAATATGTATGTATGTATGTCAGTCAGTTGGCTACTCCTTTTATATTATACCTACTTACCATGCTCGATAGTATTGCTCTGGTTAGACTTCAGCATGAGACGCAGCAGCTTCGTTGCTTCGCTGCTCACGTTCTGGATGTTCATGCGACGCTGCTGTAGCTCCATCTAGCGGACAAACAGAGAACTACAGTCAGATACTATAGTGAAGTACGGTAGCAAATGTGGGCGCCACTGTCTTCGTAAACTTCACTTTGACGTATTTACGTGGACATTCGACAAATGTATTCTCAAATGGAGTAGGGATATGATACGCGACATAGAGAAAACCATAACTGTTTCACGTTTCGTGGCCACTTCTAGCACTATTTTAGGTACGAAAACTTTTGGAAGAGGTAGTATAATAGTGACATGTTGCTAGCCTGACGCCTAAAGCAAACCTAAACCTATTTCCTTAGTCGCATCTTACGACAACCACGGAAGAAATAGAGAGCTGCTATTGTATCCTGACAGCACACAGGTATTAAGCTAGAAGTGGCTGCGAGGCGTAAAATTGTCATGGTTTTGTGTATGTCATGTTTCATGTGCTCTGCGTATTCCATTTGGGAACACAGGCATGATTGTATGCAAAAACAGAGAATACCGGCAATGTCATTTTAGTATCCGAGATTTAAAAATGACCATAGGCGATTAGTACTTGTACATACCTGCTTCAACAGTATGTCAAGCATGATTATACAGCATGTCAAATTTTGTGGCCTTAACAGATCTTCCTTCTCTTTCGTTTCTTTGTCGTTCATCTCAGGACATTCTGATGAATCTGTAAAAAAAAAGAAGTATTTAAAACCAGATTTTTTGCAGTTTTTGGTATGCAGCCCTTCGAGTCCGACTCGCGCTTGGCCGATTTTTTTCTGTACTTACTTCAACAACCCCGCCCTACTACAGATTGTCACACTTATACTAATGATAATTATAATGTTCTAACCGGTCGGTGGTTTGAAGATCTTCTCCGGCAAGTTGACGACGCAGTGGCTGAACAGGTCAAACAGCTGCGGCAGGGGGATCTTCACCTCCAGCAGGGAGATGGTCTGAAATAGAAAGTGAAAAATACATACATCACGCCTGTGTTCCCGTGGAATAGGCAGAGCATACGAAACGCTACGTTGATAAAACCAAAACTATTTCAATTTTCATAACCTTTTCTAGAAATTTTTAGGGTTTAAGTTAGGGGTTATACCTGCTAAAATTGGCCACGAAACGTGAAATAATCACATCTAGCATAAATTATAGGTTTTAAGTTAGAGATTATACCTACCAATTCAAACCCTAAAAAAATATGCTAGAAATGGCCACGACACGTGAAATAGTCATGGTTTTGTCGATGTAGCGTTTCACATTTGGGAATGCAGGCGTGATTGTATTGATTGTACGTGTAAGTAGTATGTACTCTAGCCCTGCAGGACTACCTGGAACCACTCTAGCACCGGCAGAACAGTCTCCGGCGTGGGCTGGTCCGAGACCCGCAGCACGGCGAAGTTGTACAGGTTCCTCTCATCTAGGCCCAGCATGGCGCCGTCCGGCTCCAGGATCTTGGCCACCGGCACCTTCAGCTCCATCAGTTCCTGGAAGAGATATAAACCGGTCAAATCATAAATTAGTCGACGCAGTATTCGTAATAGGGTTTCCAATTCTGCAATACCGATATCTTGGTATTACGGACGTTTAATTACGGACGCGGGATCCGCGGGAATTGCGGGACTGAAAAAAAAATGCGTGCGATGACATTCAGAAACATTTTCAGTTAAAAGCTGACAAAATTAAGTATTAAGTAGTAATTTATCAACTTGAAATGTGCTTTTTGATTGATTTTTAAATTTCCTCTAAGATTTTTTTAAACAATTTATTTATTTTTGATTTGTTTTTTATTCAGACTTTGTTATTGTTTTTTTTATCAAAAACGTTATTATTTGATTAATCTCATACTATTAGCAATACTTTAATAAATGTGTAGTTAGATGATCAATTCATTATATTTTGTTTCTTATTAAAACAATTTCATTTATGTGAATGTTATCAACAAGCGGGATCCCCCAAATACCGAGATCCCGCAGGATTCAAAATTCGTAGCCCCATAAATACCGAGATTGAATTTAGGCCGCGGAATTGGAAACCCTAATTCGAAATAAGATTAATTAATCGTTATTTTGATCGACTAAAATGTACAAATAAAATCTCGATCAAAATCTAGAACTCCGCACGTGAAACAAACACCTAACTAAATCCACAAAACAACATGTTTTGTGCTAATATCCATAATGTAATCTTTTTTTTATTACATTTAATTATCTGGTTACCCTGAAATTGCTAAACGTGGCACTGGATTTTTGAATTTATGTGCTCTGCCTACCCCTCTTGGCTTACAGGAGTGAGAATATGTATGTATGTAATCTTTGCTTAAGTCACCTTTTCGGGCACGTCAGTACATATGGCTTCCATCCATGCAGGCATGATATAATCCCAGATCGACTGGGTGATAATACCATAAGGTATGAGGCAGTACAACCTGAAAAACGAAATATAAGTTAAAATATCGTAAAGCATAAAGTATTCGTAAAAACATAATAGTAATACAGCGTTACAAGAAGCCAAAATAATTTTAATCCAAATTATAGCATTTTAAAATTAATCTTCATTAGTCAGCTCAGCATCTCTCTCGGTCAGCATATCTGTCAGTCAGCATATCTGTCAGTCAGCGTCTCCCCCAGTCAGCATATCTATCAGTCAGCATCGGTCAGTCAGCATATCTGTCAGTCAGCATCTCAGTCAGCACATCTGCCAGTCAGCATCTCTATCAATCAGCATTTCTATTCGTCAGCATCAGTCAGCATCGCACCGGTGCAAGCCATCCCTCAGATGCGCGGCGCTGGTGGCCAGGCTGTCCCAGTGCCCCGCCTGCCGCGTGTAGCTGGGCGGGTGCGGCAGCAGACAAGCCAGCAGCACTCCTCGTCTGGTGGCCGCGATGCCGCGGAGCCAGGGACACACGTGCTCGTTCTTCAGCTTCTCCACCATGTTCGCCGTCTCTCCTGCAATCGTACGACACAGGCTACAGCCCCCTGCTTAATGTATCATGCATCATACACACATTTACCACATTTTTTAGTTAAGAAATTAGATAAAAGACGTATAATAATGACAGGTTACTAGCCTGTCGCCTAAATCATAACTTAACCTAATTCCCTTAGTCGCATCTTACAAAATAAACAAAAAAATAGAAAGTTGTTACACTAAACCCAAAATAACTCAAGAACGGCTGAATCGATTTGGCTGAAATTGAGTAAAGAGGCAATTTAGAACCAGGAGACGGATATGGGATACTTTTTATCCTGTTCCTAGGGGATGGGCCATAAAACGTAGCATGACGACAGACTCAGACATAAACCTCTTTGGCAGAACGAAGTTCGCCGGGTCTGCTATTTGCTTATAAATAAACTTCAATCTTTAGAGCTTACCAGTATAAGAGAAGTTGGTGACGTGGAACCAGTGGAACAGAACTGACAGCAGCCGGCCCAGGATCTCGTCTGGAGTGTCAGGGTTTGGAGTACAGAGGCCCACCATTAGCCACACTCCGTACCTAAGGGAACACACGGTTTGCACAGGCTAGACAATAAGTAAGTAAACTCTACTACACGAAAAAAAAACAAATAAGATGAAGAATTAAAAAGACGGAATTATTCCTTAAGGGATTTTTAAAACCAATTTTTGAGAGACAAAGAGAAAACTTAGCTGTCAAGAAATATCAAAACTTTCTGAACATAATTATTTAATTCAATTGCATAATGAATAATGAAACACAAATGAGGTGTAAATTGTTTCACTTAAAATCATGATAGATATGATTTTCAACAGATTTGGCAGTGCTGAACTCGAATTTCAATCTTCGATGGACACCATCGATCAATGTCGATCGAAGTTTGTCGACTGGTCTGGTAGCTTTAATTGATCAACAAATACCGCTCGACTAACCAATCGATTGATTGCCGGCCGATTAACCCCGGATGTATTTCATCAGTTTCTTCCAAAATTCACAAGAAGACGCCGTTGTCGACCAACGATCGATGGATCTGGTAGAAACTATCGATCGACATCGACTAATCAATTCTACCATTTGATTGGTACCCTTACCTGCCCAGTAGTTGTCGGTCCTCGATGGAGATTGGGTCCGGTAGCTCAACGCTGAGTGGCGACTTGAGTTGCTCAGCAGCACTGTCCGGGTCTTCCATGTTTATTGGCTTCGCTTCCTTCAAGAGACTGGCGGGAAAAAAACAGGACTACAGTCCCCGTAATGTAACTTGGCAAGATTTTAAATAATTCCATGAAAGTCTTGCCATGATGGGAATCGTAATAAGGTTAAATGTCAAAATAATTTTATGATGAATTTACTGGCAATGAGGGTACAGGGTGAAAAATTATAATCCCAGTCCCAGACAAGTCAGGAGCATTACGTTAGCCAGAATGTATAATATGGGAAAATCTTTTTCCGTGATTTCGGCGTGGATCCCATAGTAAAAGTTGTATAACAACTACCGCCAAGTAGTGTCAAATAGCACCAAAAGGGCCGCACTCAGCATGATATTGCGGCAGGCAGCTACGCTGATTTTCAGTGCGAGCCTGGAAATCATCACTATCACTTTCGCTGTCGCATCACTATCATCGCTGTCGCTGTCTGTCCGTCCCTATGTGTGCTAAAATCTTTAAAACTAAGCAACGAATTTTGGAGCGAGTTTTTTTTAATAGATAGAGTGATTCAAGAGGAAGGTTTACATGTATAATACATGAATAATAAGGTGGAGTAATACAGTATATTTCGGAGTTTTTGAATGTGATATTGTAATTCTGAAGTAGGTATTTTCTATCGGCATTGCACCCGTGCGAAGCCGGAGCGGGCCACTAGTTTATAACTAAAAGAAAATTCAAATATCGCTATCGGGACCAGATCCACCGTCAGACTGTGGGCCGTACCTGATGATGGCCTCCACGAGGTTAGTCTGCATATCGGCCTCCATGTGCCATGGCATCCATGTGTACCACGTGATCTCCCAGCTATTGTGTCTGTTGCAGTAACATTATTGACAGTACCTGTCACAAGCCATGTTTACCTGATGATGGCCTCAACGAGGTTAGTCTGCATGTCGGCCTCCATGTGCCATGGCATCCATGTGCACCACGTGGTCTCCCAGCTGTTGTGTCTGTTGTCGTGACATTATTGACAGCTCCTGTCACAGGCCATACATACCTGATGATGGCCTCCACGAGGTTAGTCTGCATGTCGGCATCCATGTGTACCACGTGGTCTCCCAGCTGTTGTGTCTGTTGCCGTGACACTGCTGACAGTACCTGTCACAGGCCATACCTGATGATGGCCTCCACGAGGTTAGTCTGCATGTCGGCCTCCATGTGCCAGGCGGGCGGCAGCCGCGTGTGGACTACATGGTCTCCGCCGCGACGGCTGTTATGCCTGTTGCCGTGGCATTGCTGACAGTACCTGTCACACACAGGATAACTCCGTAAGGTTATAACGAAAATTTTCTAAGAAATTTATAAATTTCCGTAAGATTCTAAACGAGAGAGAAATTGTATTATTCTACGGTTTTTAGAGTTCCGTACCCAAAGGGTAAAAACGGGACCCTATTACTGAGACTTCGCTGTCTGTCGGTCTGTCCGTCTGTCACCAGGCTGTATGTCACGAAACGTGACAGCTAGAGTTGAAATTTTCACTGATGATGTATTTCTGTTGCCGCTATAACAACAAATACTAAAATCTTACCTAATAGGATGCATTCCATTGTAGTTCGCACATTCGTTTGAAAAACAGATGGAGTACGCGGATTTGTCAGTGGAGCGGCAATTCTGTAACAATTAATATCTTCCATCAACTCCTTTGTGTCGTTATTCTGTCCCTTAAGCTTAGTTCGAATTAGGCAAGTATTTTAGTCGAGTTTCACTGTTCAAACACATTTAGTTACTAAATTACTCGCTACTCGACTAAAATACTAGCTTAGTCCGAACTAGCCTTTAAGTCAGGAGACAAAAACTGGTAAATGACAAAAAACAAAAAAAAAAAATTTTTCACTAAAAATAAAATAAAAGTACGAAGTCATACCTTGTTTTCACAAACCATAGAGACTTGCTGTTGTGGATGCAAAATATCCAGGAAATTCTGGTTCGGATGTTCTCTGTAAAAAATAAAAAAGGCGTCTTGTTATGTAATTTTTTTTGCATTTTGTGTTACTTGTTATGTATGTATGTTAAACACAACGTGTGAAGGCTAAAAAAACGCTATAAGTAGCTGCGAAGCCTGAAATAGTCATGATCGTGGTTTGCCTATGTCACGTTTTGTTTTTTCTGTCTATCTCTTTTGGAAACATACAGAAAATTGTGGAAGTAGCTGCGAAGCGTGAGATCATAATCATGGTTTTTTCAATGTCCCGTTTCGTGTTATCTAATTTTATGTGTATGTGGTGAAGAAGATTTTTTTTATCAAGCGGAAAGGTAAATCCACCGACCTGTGTATCTCGTTGGCGCACTCTATGCATAGGTAGAGCGGCGGCGGGCTGTCGCTGGCGAACGTGACGCTGATGCAGTGGTCCAGGCACACCTTGGCTGCCTCGGCCGTGCCGTTGCTCGGGCACATGTCTCGTTGACACGCAAAAGGCACCAGATCATCTGAAAATAGGTTTAATTTACCATTTTTACGTTTAGTTAAGCACAGTTATTTAGAATGGTCGACATCAAACTTGGTCAGAATTTTTGTGGTGTACGGGGGTAGGTTCATGGACTTTTATTTGGAATAATCTTTGAATAGTTCCCTCGATTTCTCCAAGATCCCATCATCAGATCTCGGCTTAGTTCCAACGGAACCAACTCGGAGTTATACCAGCCCATTCGATTGAGAAAAAAATAAAAATAAGTTCACGGTTCTCGAAGACATCGAGTAACATACATATAAAAAAAAATATGAATTGAGAACCTCCTTTTTATTTTAAGTCGGTTAAAAAGCGATGCCTCCTATGGCACGCCACTCAACACGGTCCTGCAGTGGACGAATATAGGCTGATGATGATGATGATGATGACGAAGAAGCGATGCGAGAATTTATGCCCACTACAAAAAAATCTTGTTTTATTATTTGTAGTTTCAAACTGTTCAAGTTACACATAAGATTATCGCGAGATTCACTCGTAATGAAATAAAGCGGACAGGACACACTTGCATCTTTATATCGAGACTAACTCGACATTTAAAAAAAATCAGCTTCCACGCGTTTTTTGGCGTATTAGATCCATTTGACTACAAGAGAACTTGCAGAGCAGCCCCTTCCGGCCGAACAGCTTGGCGTCGAACGGCGGCCAGTAGTAAAACAGCAGCTTGAAGAGCACCTCATGTAATTTTATCTCACCTCACCTCATGTCACCTCACCTCACCTCACTTCATGTCACCTCACCTCATGTCACCTCACCTCACCTCACTTCATGTCACCTCACCTCATGTCACCTCACCTCACCTCACCTCA
>BHDV01041119.1:192141-259014 GCA_005406045.1 Adoxophyes honmai | reverse complement strand
AAAAAAAAAAAAAAAAAAAAAATTGGTCGAATTTAGAACCTCCTCCTTTTTGAAGTCGGTTAAAAACAACCTAGCATAAGATTTTTTGCAGTGCAGTATATTTTTCTTTACCAAATTATTAAATTTGATTTCGGACATGAATTCGAAAAAAGACAGAAATACGGGTTTGACCCAGGCTCGTACATGCGATAAATATTGGCTGTATTTGAAAGATATTTCAATTTCCGACATGTAGCAAAATAATTACTTAAGTCAAGAATTGGGTGAAAAAATATAAATCAGTTTTAAAATAACTAGAGGCTGTTACTTGCGAATAAAGCAATTTTACATGTAAATTAAGAATTAATGCATTGCTAAATTATATTTTTTATGTAAATTACATAACGACTGATGCTTTTCTTACATGCTATAATTTCCTGATTCTTTTATTTAGGCTATCAATTCTTTCGGGCTTTATTCCATCCGATATTATAACTACTCCACGCTAGATGGCGTTAGAAGTCCTCAGTTTGTCAGTCGTTATGTAGTCTAATAGGGGTATTGACTGGGTTAAAATGTATCATTGTACTTAAATTATTGGAGACTATGAAACATGCGATTTTTTATTAATTAAATTATTTAAATTCGACAAGCTTCTGGAGTGCGAGCTTGAGGCATTACTCTTAGGTAACAGGGTAGGTTTTTTTAACAGTATAACTGACGGATCAAACAGTTTTTTAAATTATTTTGAAATGTTTCGTTCCTCTACGAATTATTACAATTACGCAATAGATGGCGCTTGTAGTCATCATTATTACCATCATTAGTACAGTCAAGGACTTTACTTCATAAGCCACCATGGAATCAATTCACAGTAAACGTCATAGTTACATGTTTACATGTTACATCCCATTAATTATCAAGGAAAAACGTTATGATTTTTTTCTTTGAAAAGGTTCTATGGTGGCTCATGAATTAAAGTCCCTGACCGTACCTGTAGCGCCACGCTATGTAGTGTTGCATGATCTTTAATTGCTAAATTACGACACTATGGCAGACCTTCAATTTACTCTAGTCTTAATGAGTGTAGTAATTAGCATCATTTGGTTTTATATTATTTCGTACTAACATTTTGGTACTTAACTTTCATAACAGATGGCGCTTCTCAACCAAAAAGTTAAACAACAATCCACCAAAAACTTACGATTTATTTGTGACAGTTACTCTTATTTGCGTGTTCCCGTGAGAGAAAGAGATGCAAGAAAGAAATCCGACATCGGAGCGCCGTTATTTCGAACGTCTAAAAATACTCTTACGATACCCCAAAGCATTTATTTCTTGTTAAGACCTTCACGATGACAGGCCAATTTAGGAGCATTGAAGTGCAATATTACAGTTGCGCATTTTGCTCTGTTGTACCATCGCGAACAGGGATTGTTGAGCCACTTACCCATGTTTGTAACTTAGTCGTGTAATCCTAATCCAATAACTAACATCCAGTCGGTCACATCGATCATTGATTACACGTCTAAATTGCGAACAGTGGCAAGTGGCTCAACAATCCCGGCTCGTGACTGTACACCTACAGAGCGCAGAATGTTATTAAAATCTTGTACTATAAATCAAGACCTGACCAATACATGGATATTGAAAAAAATCTCAACATTTAATTAAAATTGGTATTATTAGTTTGAAATATAGTAGGCAGGGTTTTGCTAACACCCGGTAGGTACGCTACGAACGAGTAGCATCATAAATAAGAACAACAAAAGAATGTGAAAAAATGTATTGTCATGACACTTCCATTTAACACAGCGTGCTCTACCTACAATCACAGTGTTCAGTACATAAACATACCCTAAAACTAGAGCTAGTCTTAAAAAACAATATCACTAAGAATTAAGTTCGATCCCGACATCGACAATGGGACAGTTTATTGACTTTGTACCGTTGGCATTGAAACTAAACGGCGCCATTATGTCATCAGCGGTCGTCCATAGCCCCTGCGAGCGCCTGTTGTATCACCATCTGCTGAGCATTCAACAGTTTCTTCAGCTCGCGTATCTCCAGGGTCAGCTGCCTCACACTCTCTGAAGTCTCCTCTACTTTTGCCTGGATACTCCCCAGCCCTGAATACCCCGCGGAATTGTACCCATACTCGTTATTATCGTTGTTGTTCTCATACTTTTTGAAGCAAGAATACGCGCCAGTTGTGGAGCCGTTTGAGGATATCGTGTGGCCGTATTGTTTTCGCATTTTGGCGACGTCGTAAGCCGCTGTCATTATGTCCCGTGGCAGACGTTTCTCGCTAGGGTTGAGGGGCTTCACGCTCAACACTACCCTGTAAGCTTGAGGGGACACTAAAGCTGAAGAGTGGAGGATTTTCAAGAGACATTTTGGTAGGTAGCCGTTGAACAATGCCAGTTCCATGTAAGATATCAACTTCGTTTGTCGCACGAGTTTGGATAGACCGGCTGTCTTCCTCAAGCCTTGTATGTCGTGGACCGCTATACCCACTAGCAGATTCATGAGTACAACAGTCACGAAGAGAAGGAAGAGTACGTACGTTATTTGCGCGGAAAATTCCAGAAATAACGGCGGGTCGTTCCCGTCTGGTTCGTTCAGTAGCAAATCCAAGTTGAGCTCGCCGATCATCATTGTCAACACGGTTATAAAACCCATAAAAGGATTAGCGAACGATGAAGAGTCCGGGAAAATAACGCAGAAACTTATTGTGAACCCAATTAAAATGCACGAGTACGCCATTAGGAGCTTAGCAAACTCTTTCTGCACTTTCTGGTACATCGCTACGTATGTACCGAAAACTGGGAGCTGGCCAATCATCATCATCAAATTAGTCCATCCAGCGAGCACTGCGAACGCGCCGACGTGGTTCTGCCACGTGTACGTTATGTTCGTGTAGATATACGATATGAGAAAAACGCTCACGATCACAAACCACTCGATTATGTTCTCGGACTGCATGAGATACTGTTTCACGGTAGAATACCCCGCGATGCCGTACACTTTGCGAAAAATTTCGAATATAGTTATCCCGGCGAGCACCCACCATTGCATTTCGATTACGAACGGATTTTTCCGCAACAAATCTCCGAGAATCGATTGTTTTTGACACAACTCCTGTTCCTGTATAGTTTCTTCCATATCCTTGCTCCCGTTGTAGCAATTATGCGCTAGCGCCGTGAGAACGTACAACGTCAAACACAACACAAATATGAAGCTCAGAAATAATCTGGCAATGTAGTATTTCCTAATTTTCTCCCACTTGATATAGAGGAACGCGGAACATATAGGATGTAGCAAGACTTCCTTCTGACCTTCGTCCACGAAGGTATTCAAATAGCTGATTTCGCGCGGGTAGCAATGCTGCAGGATGCTGCGAAAGTCAAGTTCAAGCTCCACTTCCCTGTTAGTGGTCTGCGAGTGGTGCAGGGTGATAGCGCAGTCCAGTTTCCGCGTAATCATAGCGAGTGACGCGGGAGTCTTTCGGGCTATTACGTTAAGAGCGGAGTTCCCTTTCTTAGATCTCGTAGTGACGTCAGCGCCGTGATAAATGAGCGTTTCGACACAAGCTGACAGCCCGTCCAGCGCGGCGAGGTGTAAAGGAGTGAACCCGTATTCATCTTTCTGATTCACGTTGGCTCCCCAACTGATCAGAGTTTCTATTATGTCGCAAGCTGAATCGCTCTTTCCGATGGCAGCGTGAAGCGGCGTTCTTTTATCAAAATCATTGGCGTTCGGGTCAGCGGCTCCTTTTCGTAAAAGTGATTCGACGCATTCCAAGCTGGCCGCGCGCGCCGCCAGGTGCAGAGCTGTGAACCCTCTGTGATTCTTTAACGTTGAGTCAACTCCTTTAGAAAGCAACAGGTCGACGCATTCCACGAAACCACCATCGGCGGCTAGATGCAACGCCGTAGATTCTCTGTCACCGACTCTCGTTCTAACTTTTGGGTCAGCGCCCGGAGTTTCAAGCAGAATTTTGAGGCAGTTAAACATTCCCAAATCAGCAGCGAGATGGATGGCGTTCGTCCCGCCGGGTGCGATCAAGTTCACATCGACCCCGTGCGCTATAAACAGCTTCAAACACTCCACGGAATTAGCTCGAACGGCACAATGAAGTAAACCACCTTCACAATTCACGTATTTGACTGCAGAGTGGACTGACGCGCCGCGGCTGATTAGTAAATTAGCCACTTGCACCGAGTTGCCGAACGCAGCGCAGTGGAGCGGCGCGAAGCAGCGCGGCATGTAATTAGGATCGACTCCTCGGGAGAGCAAATAGCTGGCGCACTCCGAGGACCCGCTGTAGGCCGCCACGTGCAGCGGGGACAGGCCCAGCGCGTCGCAGTACACAGGGTCCGCACCGGCATCCACTAGCACCGGCAGCAACTGTGATAGCTTCAAGAAAGCCGCCCAAAACAGGCACACATTCTTCTCAGCTTCCGTGGCAGTAGCCAAGCTACTCCTGGCTGTTTCATCGTTGATCGCACCCGATTCTAGTTCGTCTAGAAGCCGCAATCTTCCGCCAACAGCCCTCATTTGCTCGTGCGCGCTCTGTCGCAGCGATTCCTCGCAGATATGCGCAGTTAGGTCCAGCGGGGGTTCTTCGAAGCTGTCGTACATGTTGGGGGCGCTTTCAGCGGGGGGTGAGGACCCGTAGGAGACGTATTCGAGGTGGCCTGTTGAGGGGTAGGCGCGTTCGAGGGATTCTTCGTCCTGTGGCTGGGTCGGAGGCGGGCAGGTGGCGACGCGGGATAATCTTGGTCGGTCCATGTTGGGTCTGGCGGTCCAGGTGCCGGCGGCATCGTCGCCGCCGGCGGGCGAGCGGCGCCCGCGCAGCCAGCGAGGCGTTAGGCGGCGGCGCGACGCAGGCATGCGAGCGGCGCGACGCTCCAGCGCTGAATGGTGAATGAATACCATCCATTGTCCGCCAATTGCCGACCGGAGGAACGCAAGTTATCATGTTAGGCCCGATGCACACGGAGTGTTTTTGTTGTGGTTCGCGGAGTTTTGTAAACTGCCTACGGAAATGGTGGGTACGGCGGTGTGTTTTGGTTATCGGAACTGTATTTTGATACAGTGTAATTTAAAAGTTAGATGACAGGTCAAACAATTTACATTACTGCTACTCGACTCATTGTTCTTTACTTGTTGAGAAATTTAAACATAATTGGGATTACATCCTGTAGATAGGCAACACTTTTGCGATTGCCAGCGGTAGGTACTTAGGTAGATATGCATTAACATCACTCCTGTATTCTCAAATAGGGTGAGCAGAGTATACCGTTTCATATCAAGCATAATTTTATAATATCACTGGACAATATCACTGGATATACTTAAATAGAAATGAAATAGGTAAATAATAGTGACAGATCAGTGCTAGCCTAACAGCTAAAATATACACCTAAGTAATTACGATATGCATAGAAGAAAAAAACCGTTTTTTAAATTTAAACTTTTTATTTGTCTCGGAATCGTGATGAGCTTGACGGAAGAAAGCTATAATGATTATGAGCGTCTCAACAAATTTATTTTCGTAGAATAAACCAATCCCTAACACTCAGTTTACTGACGCGAAACGAATTTCTGGTAAATCATACGTTCAATTGGCGTGTCTGGGCTTGGGTTTCAACTGTCATGACAACGCGATACCATTTGTTTCAATTTTAACCAAGATTGGTTTCGACCTGTCAAATTTAAACCTTTCGCGATTCAGTGCGCGTCAGAAAATAAACAACAAACTAACTTTAATTAAAGTATCACAATACTTGCATTAGATCAGTGAATAGTGTAGTGTTGGGTTTAGAATAACACCTCTCCATTTTTTTCGTGGATTAAAAGGCGAATAAAGTTAAGATATATTTTAGGAAACAGTAGGCTAGAAACTTGACAATTTAAGAATTTAGTACCTCTGAATTTATCACCTAAAAAAATTGCTAGAAATGGTTTTATTAAGAAACTTGAAATATACCAGCAATTTTTTTTTTAATTTTTAGTTGGTTCGATTCCCGGTTGAGACAAGCAAAATATTAAAATGCAGTTTAGTTTGTTAGAATGTTTCCTTTCAGCAAAATGAGCTAACTAAAAGATTTAGAATAGTTCCCCTCCAGGGCCCATTGAAACTTTCCACCCTGTATATAGTTTTTACTGTGTAACGTTTCGTATGCTCTACCTACCCCTTTAGCTAACACAGGCGTGGTGTATGTATGTAGGTTCGTATGTATACACCTTTAGTATGAAATCTCGTCACATCTTAACTACGGGGTGAGTTGGGAAATTCCACTAAGTAATCATTGTTTATTTTTAAATATTAATGAAATTTAGTTGAAATGAGGTTGAATATCAGTTTTGTCTCTAGGTACCTATCTATCTTTACGGTACCTAACCGCACATGTATTAACGGATCGGCGACTATTTTAAATCAGCAATGCAACGTTAGCGCTCTTCATTTACCGATATTTACATACATACATAGATCACAACAGTGTCCCTAATGGGGTAGGCAGAGCACACGAAACTTTACATAGTCAAACCTCACGCTTCACAGCCTGAAGCTAGGTTTAAACATCGATGAAAGAAATATACAATGGCGACAGGTTGCTAGCCTATTACCTAAAACATATAATATTTTAACCTCCCTAGTAACCTCTTAAGTTTTTTACATCTATGGAAGAAATGGAGAGGTAATATGACACAGCTAAGGCGAGGTTTATAAATAATCTTAAAGTATTTAATTAGTGTTACTTGGAAGATAGCTCAACTTATTATAAAAGAAGACAATGGATTATGTATGTAAATATAAGAATGTAAAACATAAAGTCATGTCATTCTTCTTAATACTTACGGTGAAGTTTTCAATTGCCTTATTGTTATTTTTAATTCCAACCGCTTTAAAAAATTAAAAACTATGTTTACTTATGTTATGAGGTTATGACAAATTTAAACCTTTCGCGATTCAGTGCGCGTCAGAAAATATAATATAACAAACTAACTTTTTAATTAAAGTATCACAATATAAAGTATATAGAATAAATTATGTTTACTTAGTTGGTTTTGTCATATGTATAGAGAGGATGTAGGTATGAAAGAATATTAAATAAAGAGATTTATACGGGGTTGTGGACTGTGGAAGACTATCGAAGGGTGTATTGGAAGGAGAAGAACTAGACAGACGTACAAGAAGGTCAAGAGTACCTAACCAGAACCAACGAGCATGTACAAAGAAATTAATGAACGTGGATGAAGCAAAAGTAAATATGGATCGTAGCAAAGTAACAAAGTGGTCTGTGCCCACATTTGCGAATAAAGGCATGATGCATGTCTTGCAAAGAGGTAGAGCACGTGCTCAACAAGGATCATAATAGGCCTTAGTTTACCTGCCCGACCTCCATTGTCAAGAAGTTCATTGAAAAACTGGTTTCAATTACGAATGACGCATAGCGGCCGTCGGTATAAGATTGAGATGGCGGAATCTGATTAAGTAATCTATAGACGCTCCGTGCATTGTGCAAAGTTACTTTAACTATTGTTCTTTGGGTTACAGATTGATTGATGACCTACACAATAATAATAAATAATAAGTATAACGCCTGGGTGATACCACTCCTCACATACTCCTTTGGCATACTCAGGTGAACTCACGCCTGAATAAAAGAGTTCGTCACCTGCTCACAGCACATCGCATGTTGCACCCGCGCTCGTCTTTTATAAGACAGTACATCACTCGGAAATGTGGTGGTCGAGGTATCTTGAATGCCAAAAACCTCCACAACCGCGAGGTGTGCAGCCTCAGGGAATATTTCTTCGCAATGAGTGCGAGATGCATCGCGATGTCGTAGCAGTTGACAGAAACTTCACACCGCTCTCCTTGGCTATTAAGAACTGGCGTAAACCTAAGGTGTTGAGCCCTGACGATCGCCAGAACGTCTGAAAGAGCAAAGAGCCGCACGGGCGCTTCTATGTAAATTTGTCCCCGTCGATAAACTGGCTACGCTTCGGCAACCTCTATGGGGTAAGGGTAATGTGTTTGCGATTGCAGATGAAGTTATCATGACGAATAACCACCGGAAGTAAATTCTGAAGGACAGTACAAGACAGACATTCTCGCGGAAAGAGCGGCCACCCGCAGTGCGCGTCTTTCCGCCGCCGTGGCGCGTAGCTCCAGATGATGGATCATAAATTGGCCTGAAATAATTATGTTGGCTAGGACTGTGTGTACATTACCAAGGCTCCACAGAATCTCGCGAATCCCATCACCATGGAATGGTAGCTCTACCTACACGTGTAAAGTATGGCACAAAGCCATTGTATAATTCGCAAATGGTGGACTTCGGACCTCATTGTGCGTTCTTCCCATGCCCTCGCCATTGATGATCAGTGATCCATCACCGCATTCGATATGGCCCTGAATGGTGGCTCCATCCGGACATGCTTCCTTGTTAAGCATCAGTCCGTGTCTGATATACCTAGGCCTCTCTCACGCGACATTCAGCAGCGAGCAAAATTCAAAATTCCAAACTTTATTTTTGCAATTAGACTCCTAAGAACACATTTAGGGGAGGTAGGGGAGGGATGGGCACTTTTTCACTATTTATTGCATAAAAGATCAGATTTTATAGATGGTCAACTTTTATTGCCAATTCTTATTGCACCAAGTATCTGGCTAGATATAATTAAAGAGCTTCCTTAAAAATTACAATCAGTCTCAAAATTACGAGATATTTTGTAAACTAAGTCAAAAGTGACCATTGCTCCCTACGGTAGGGAGGCTTGGACATACCCTGTGGGAGGCTTGGGCACGGCCTATAAATTACTTTGTATCCATAATGGAATACAAAAATTAGTTAACAAATAAAGTATTATTAAACTACATCAATAAAAGAAAACAAAAATAAAATTTACAAATAAAATACATCTTAAACAATACCTTAACTTGTCTGAGATTAGGTGTAACCCATAAAGAACTATCAAACGTGTATTTAGAACTACCACGTTTGGTTTTATTGTATTGTCTTTTGTAGGTACTGCCAATTTAGATTTGATGTCGTCTAAAAGGACACTAGCTATGTCGTCTACTTCAGGAAAAAATAGGTGTTTCTGATCTTACTCAGCCTCTTAAATTAGTAGTGGTGGTTGTACCTCTTCTATGGCTCGTAATATTAAATCTTTAGGAATTTCCCGTCGCAAACCTTTCTTTTTTAATTTAAGTAGTATCTCTCTACAATTAAAAGTCAACCAATAGTTAAAAATCTATACAGAATATAATAGGAGGGAGCATTGGGCATGCCCAAACCTCCCACCCATGCAAATGCCCATCTCTCCCTCCGTATACATTTTCAACGTAGGTTACGGGTATTTTTTTTAATCTACGTATTTAGGCTTGAATTTCAGTTTAATTCATAGATTAGGAAATATACAATAGATAAATAATAAAAAATACACATACCTTTCATTAGTTTTCTTTTTATTACGATCCGAAATCGCAACAAAATACTTACTTTTACGAGTGCATAATCTTCAAACGTATTTGTGTTCGATAACTGACAGAAACAACAGATAGCCTATGGATGATCAGTGAAGCCATTCGGTAAATTAAATTACCAAATCACTAAAAAAATAAAATCTATTATCAAATCAGAATAAAAGAGGGGTGCCCATGTCTCCCAACTGCCCATCCCTCCCCTACCTCCCCTACTCATCGTTTGCGAGTCTACCAGCGCTTCGGAAAGACCATTATTGCCAAAAAGAATGCGCTGCAAGAAACTTGACAGAAAGTAATTTTTTATTACAAGTTTATTTAAAACTTAAATTTGTTACAAAAAAAGTAAGTAATGATGAAAAAAACATAGAGTACAAAATGTAGAAGAAACAATGTACTTATTTAAAAAGCTTAGGCATCTGAGACCCTCATAAAGGACAAGACCGGTTTGGTTCTGTCCTCTATGGCGACCCTACTCTAGTACCCACGCTCTAGCGTGTTGCCGTGCTAAGCCTTAGGCTTAGTGTTGCCAATTTGACGAATGTACGTTTTAATATTCATCCAACGCTTAAAAAAATAATGCTGTATCGGGAGTAAGTAGAGTTTATGTCAATAAAGTTTTTTGTACTGGTCAATACATTAAGTGTGGTTAAGTTTTACTCGATTTTACCACTCATTTTGATGTCCGTTTAAGTCAATAATTAGTTTACATAGCCGTGGGGCCCCATTTTTAATTTGCCCCGGGGCCCTTGGTTACCTAGCTACGCCACTGCTCTTGGCAGTGGTCGTGGTCATCATGATTTGTCTTGAGTGACACGTTTTACAATTCTCCGAAATTCCTCTCTCACTGCGGCTTTTCGAATACCCACATGCAATGGGCCATCTATGACGGCCTTCACCTGGTCGGTCTGTCGCAGGCGGATTGTATAATCCGCCGTTTTACATAACGCCTAGCCGTTTTGCAAAACAGTGCCGTTTTGTAAAACGGCGGCTCAACGTTCAGCCAGGGACCGGATTCAGCCGGATTGTAGTTGCGAAACGTTCTTCAAAAAGGCGGCCCACGTTTAGCCGCATTGTACTACTACTAAAATTGTAGGGTAACAATACTTACAAAACAAAGAATGCTAAATAAAAAATATATAAATAAAATAAACTAACCTAACCTAACCTAATGTAATGTAATGTAACCTAACCTACCTTAATCTCTAAATCCTCTACTGTTTATGTTAGGCAGCGCCACGAGTGTTAAAAATCTGAACTAAAAACGACAAAGTGGCGGCTAATCTCTCGCCGTATTACATTATGCCTAGCCGTA
This sequence comes from Adoxophyes honmai, assembly GCA_005406045.1. NCBI lineage: Eukaryota > Metazoa > Arthropoda > Insecta > Lepidoptera > Tortricidae > Adoxophyes > Adoxophyes honmai. Next base: position 248,218 of record BHDV01041119.1, on the reverse strand, counting down.
ATAAATAATGTTTAGCGCCGAATTCATTCCGGCGGTTTTTCGTTCAGCCGCATTCAATCCGGCTAAACATTGAGCCGCCGCATTACAACACGGCGCTGTTTTGCAAAACGGCTAGGCGTTATGTAAAACGGCGGATTATACAATCCGCCTTCGACAGGTCCATCTCATAGGTAAGTCTATATAGAGTAGTCTCGAGACAATTATAAATGAACCGATGCACCGGAGCGGGCCCTGCCACTTAACCTATCAGTACATCAGCTAATCTCGCTGCAACGTGTGTTGACACGTGATGTGTTAGAAAACAATAGGTGAACCTGTCAAAAGGTTACGACGTTTTAGGCGACAGGCTAGCAACGTGTCACTGATACATACATACATACATACAGTCACGCCTCTTTCCCACAGGGGTAGGCAGAGACCACTTTGTTCCACTTGCTACGATCCTGGCATACTTCTTTTGCTTCATCCACATTCATTAGTCTCTTCATACATGCTCGTCGATTTCGGGTACTCTTGACCTGACCTGTTTCTAAAACGTCCGCGATTTGGTCACGGAACGTCCGTCTAGGTCTTCCCCTCCCAACACACCCATTCACACTTCCCGTATAAATCTGTTTTGTCAATCTTCTTTCATCCATCCTCTCTACATGACCAAACCAGCTAAGCATACTTCTTTCAATCCTTGTCACTATGTCTACTTGTACACCAGCTTGTTCCCTTATCACACTATTACTTATGTCACTGATATAAACCTTAAAATCTAAATGAATGCTAAACGAGACTACGAAAAATGGAATCCTCTTTTTTTTATGTAACGGTTTGTGTGTTCTGCCTTCTTATTTGGGCATAATGTACGTTAGTGTCGGGACACATCTGCGGAACGTACGGCGACGAAAATTCGGATACGCTCGCAGTGCTTTTCAATCCGTCTGTGATGCTCAACTGGTGTGTCTAGACGACTTGATAAGTACTCAATACACCCGGTATTCAACAGAACGTTCGGCGCCGTACGTTCCGCAGCTATGTATTGCGATACTTAGGGTTTGGTTTTTCCTTAGAAGGCCGTAAACGTAACAATTTTGTACCTATATCTACGCGTTACGTCAGACAAACAAACGGACAACGAAGTGGCTTCAGTTTATTTTTTCCTTTAGAAGTAAGGAATCCTAATGAAATTTTAGTGACCCGTAGCGCCACCTGTCGTCGAATAGTACAACATTGTTGACAAACGTCATCTAGGTCGCCAGCTGTCAAAGTGTTCTACATTCAAACTGAGAAAGATAGAGATTCGGCCGTTTTGGCCTCGTTCGAATTTTAATTGATAACGTCTCTAATTTTTGTTCTTCCTAAATGGCGGATTTCTGTCGCGTTTGTTATTGCTCAGTATCACTATGCGTCAAACGGACAGAGGGGTATAAAAGCAACCAACACTTCTACAATACTCGTCACAGTCTAGTCTAACAATAAAGTTGAATAAGTACCTACCTATTACGTTTTTGTTCGATTTTCGGGACTACGTACTACGTACATATCACACACGATATTTTTTTATCGATCTAAACGATAAAAGTGTCGATTAACGATAACAAATTTTCCATATTTTGAAAAATCATTTTCAATAAATGAATAAAATTCTGAGAACTGCAAGCAATACTAAAGCACATTTACTTAGATTCGAGAAATTGAGTGAAGTGCATTTTTTATTTACAAATAATTAAGACTTCGCGATAACTGTAAGCCGGCAATTAGGTAATCTGGTTTAAAACGAAACGAAATATGATGTTTGTTTAATTTCAAGAAACGAGGTTTATTCTTAGAAAATTTTAGCGCCTGTCGCGCCAACTGTACCGTGTGAGATAACGTTTTTGAGCCAAGTTAGATAAAATAGATGTTGGACGAAGAGGGAATACATACATACATACATACAATCACGCCTGGCCAATCCATCCTCTCCATACATATGAGCAAACCAACTAAGTAAGGATATAGGTACCTAATAAACTTAAGTAAGTCTCCTGTTGTATGTAGTTGTGTACAGTCTGCAATGAACGAAGCAAAAAATACGAACACAATTAAGTACATACTTTAAATAGAGAACGAGCACCCGTGTGGTGCCGGGTTAGAATAGCACCTCTCCCTTTCTTCCCGTGGGTGTCGTAAGAGTCGACTCTGGGAAAGGGTTGGTGTATTGTGGGCGATGGGCTAGCAACCTGTCACCACAATATCACGTTTGACCATCTGATTACCCTGAATTTGCTAAACGTGGCACTGGATTTTTGAATTCATGTGCTCTGCCTACCCCTCCTGGGAATACAGGCGTGAGAGTGAGAATATGTAGGGGGAGTGGGGGCAGCTTGATACGGTTTTTTTGCTTCACCGATAAAAAGAAGAGGCATAGAGCAACTGCAACAAAATTATTCTTCAAAGGTTGTGTATGTATCTGGGTACAAACGTACATTCAAATTTGTCTGTAAAAATGTACTTAATTTTTTTTATGCCAATTTTTCTGAGAAATGGTTTTCGTATCAAACTACCCCGTATACGGGGTGCATTCATACATGCCAAGGGCACTTAGATTCACTTATACATCTCCATACATTATTAACATAAATTTATTCAGAAACAAAGTAAAATGCATGTATTCCATGGTTACAAACTTAACTTATGAAATTCATTCTCGTTTATAACAAATTAACGTCAAATCGATGTAGTAAAGTTGCTATCTTTATTACTTGTAGATAAAGTGCTATTAATCACATCAGAAATTGTAGATTCTATGACAGTTTCATCTATAGACACTCTATCGGTCTTTTTTTTGTATTTGCAAACCATTTCCTGAAAGAAAAAAAAAACTTACCTACTCTCATACTGTTGATATAGTATCAATCTACCCCATTGGCCTCCGTATCAATGTGCCCCAAAGTACTTTTTAAAATTATAATAATTATTAAATAAATACTGAAAGTAACTAAGAAAAAAAAAGCATTTTATATTGTTCTTTAGTCTATATACTAACTGCATAATTTGGACTCTTTCGAATAACAAAACAACACTGCCTAATGATACACTTCTTATAACTGACGTAATTTTAGTCTCAACCTAAAAAAACGTATCCGTACTTGTCGTCTGCGACACACCGACCGAGCGGCGGCGATATTCCGGCAGCTGACTGGGCCCGTTGGTGGTGTCTATGTGTGTGTGAATGAACAGTGCACGATCGTTCGTTTAGTTTCTATGCCCGCCGTATCTATGTCCCCCGTGTATCAAGGTACCCACTTTCCCCCTATGTATGTATGTATTTAAATAGAGAACTAGGTATTTGTATCGTATCGTCACAGCCATGTCAATCATAAGTGGACAGGAATAATCAAACTTGAGAGATAAGCAAATAATGAGTATGCAAACCATACGACATATTTCAAACTGCCGTGTCCATTCGTTTCACGCTCGGGTGTGATTGCGCCTGCGCGTTGCCTATAATCGATAAAGCGCATGCTCGCGTTTGCGCTCGGAAAGCATTCGGATTTGCTCGGCGGTGTAGGATACACCAGCATGACATGTGTCAAAGACTACCGCGAATACAGCCGACCACCTCAGTCATAATAATGTTACAAAACAAACAATAATAATGTACTCCTGCAAACCAAAAATAAGTGCATCCAATTCAGTGCTTAAAATAACATTAACCCCTATTGATCGACTTTACAACATAGGTAATGTAGAGGACGCAAACAGTAAGAAATTTCCAAAATAGATATCACGAGTTCAAGGATTCTTCAAGAAATAAAACAATTAATTAGATGTACCTATCGAATTACACAACTAAATTATAATTTCTGTCCGTGACTGTTTGTAGGGTTTGTTAGATCTTCTAAAAATTGTGTAAAGTAAACTAAAAGAAATGTAACCTTAGATTTTTAAGTGTTTTGGAATATTGATCTAATAATAACTTCAAAGTAATTTTATTTGGCAATCTAATTATTGGTACATACCGAAGTTAGATCCTTTCTCAGCAATGAAAATTGCTTTGTACTTATTATGTACACCATTAGACCCATTACGCCACATTTGTGCGTATGCCATTTAGCAACAATCTGACATGGAGGATCTTATGAGTAATGTGTACATAGCGTGGTGACAAAATATATCTACTTACGAGTACGAATGTCATAAATATCGCGCCGTTTCGTGAAAATGTTAGTCTATCAAACAGCAATTGAAATATCAGAGCAATAGTCTTTAGACTTGGCGAAAGCAACACAGTGCCCCTAATTTTAAAGTTAACTTACCTTATCTTCGCCAGTATTTGCAGTAGTAAACAATAACACCTTTAGATAATTGTCTGGTCTCTAAATCTCCTCATACTGCCTGTTGCCGTCTGCCGATGTGTAGAACAGATAACAAGACGCCTGTTTCGAAAAAATGGATGAAATTGGAAACGAAACAACGAAATTGAACATCAATGAGGAAAAAACCGGCGAAACAGATGAAGAAGTTTCCTACGATGACCTCATTACATCAGCTGGTGAATTCGGTCTGTACCAACTGGTGCTCTTCATATCGTCTTTCCCGTTCTACATATTCGCAGTATTTTGCTACTTCGACCAGATGTTCATAACTGAAGTGTCACCGAACCATTGGTGCAACATACCAGAGCTGCAGAATCTCACAGAGTTGCAAAGGAGAGGTTTGGCTATTCCTCCAGATGCTGACTCCAAGTTTGGATACTCGCGCTGCAGCGCTTACCTTGCCAACTGGTCAGAAGTTCTGGCGTCCGGACGGATGACGCCAGATCCTACCTGGGAAATAGAACCCTGCAGATTTGGATGGGAATTCAATAAAAGTGAGATACCATACCAAACAATAGCAAGCGAGCTGGGATGGGTTTGTGATAAGGACAGCTACCAAGCCACAGCCCAATCCATCTTCTTCGTTGGCGCTGTTTTTGGGGGTTTCATCATGGGATATGTGGCGGATCGTTTCGGGAGATTACCAGGAGCTGCAGCTAGCAACATCATGGGAGCCATTGGTGGCATAGCCAGCATTTTCGCAAAGGATTTCATCCAGTTCGCGGTATGCAGATTTTTCATGGGAATGTCTTGGGATACCTCAATGACGTTGACGTACCTCCTAATTTTGGAATACGTCGCACCTAAATACAGGACTCTGATTGCGAATCTGCCATTTGCGCTGTTCTTTACTACAGGAGTAGTCTCGTTACCTTGGATCGCTCTAGCGTGCAACGATTGGAGGTTGCTATCATTAGTAACTTGCGTACCGATGAGCTTAACTATTTTAGCGCCTTTTCTCATGCCCGAGAGCTCCATGTGGCTTATATCAGTCGGACGTGTCGACGAAGCCATCAAACAGGTACAAAGAATCGGGCAGGTGAATAAAAAAGTTGTACCACCTCAACTCATCCACCAATTTAGAGCCAGCCTATCGAAAGAAAAGAAAGAAGAGAACGCCAGCATCATCGATGTGGTCAAGAAACCAGTGCTAAGAAAAATGTTCATCTGTTTGTGTTTAGGGTACATGTGTTGTAATACCGCGTTTGACGCCATGGTTAGAAGTCTTGGGCAATTAAACTATGACTTATTCACATCGTTCTCCATAGTTTCGATAACGGAGTTATTTTCTCTGACCACTGTTTCTTTAGTCCTGGATTGGACTGGGCGCAAGTGGCTCTCAGTGGTAACCTTTGTTATTGTATCTATATTCAGTGTGTTAGTGACCTTACTTGGCGGTGGTGTGGGATCGGTTCTGTGCGCCGTGCTGGCCAGGTATTCTATTAACATGACCATCAATATAAGTTGGCAATGGGGGGCGGAGATGTTTCCTACGGGAGTACGGGCGTCTGTTATGTCAATAATCCATACATGCGGACACGTGGCGACGGCTGTATCACCCATGATTGTCTACTTGGAAATTTACCATTATTGGCTTCCTCTGGTCATTGTTGGCTTCGTAGCTGCCTTTGGAGCCATCATTGTACTATGTCTCCCTGAGACAGCGGGCAAGGAAATGCCGCAAACTTTCCAAGATGCCGAAACGCTGTATGAGAATGCGAAGTTCTTTGAAGTCCCGTTTTTAATGAAGAAGGATAAACTTCATCGCAATGGTCTTTTAAGAGATAGGGAAGAATAGTTTTGTAAATCGGTAGTTATTAAGAAAGTGTTCATCACATTTGAGAGATCTGTGCAATTACGCAAAAAGTATAATCTACATTAATACAAAATATATTGCCTTACGTCAATTTCCGACCACCTTTTGAGAAGCGGGGTGAGGTTCATGGACGTCAGAAGTGACTGGGAAAGTGAGGGGGGACTTAGAGTAAAATTAGTTGAACTATGTACTTTAATGGCACGGCAACAATCAGTACAAAAGTTTTTGTGCATTGCTTGGCAGTGTTTTTCACTTTTTGGTGACAGTTGTCAATTACAGTCAATTAGTACGGTACCAAGGTTGCCTTTTGAGAACAAGTCTTTAACGAGATAATATAAATAATAGGTTAGTAGTTCTAACATTAGACCTAAAATTAAAACTAAAGATTTGGGTTTTGGGTTTGTTCTAAAGAAAAGTCAAATGGTAAAACTGTAATATTTATTGTTACATAGTTTGGATCTCCTCACCAATGTACATAGTGTTCAAATAATACACGTTAAAATAGAAAAGTCTACAACCAGTCAATAACTAAAAGGCAGAGTTGAAATGATAATAAAATCACAATTTTTTATCCTTAAGAAAGTCAAGAAACGAAAAGGTTTGTGAATAATACGAAATAATTAATATATTTTTTCTATACAAAATATTAAAATCATACACATATTTGGATTAAATGTCTGTACTAAACTAAGATACTAACTATTAAAGCTAATCAGTAACATAAGCTACAAACATAAATTAAAACTATTTACAAAATATTACAATTTATTTTGTTATTCCCTTTAACATTATTGTCCATTAAAATGAAATAACTCGTTATGTGCAAACTACAAATAATAAATCTGTTCTGTAAGATTATTTAATAAACAAACGGAAAAACGAAAAGTATTTTCTTTACATCGTATTTACGTCCTGGAATCACTAGATGGCGCTACGAAACATCGAGTTTATCATAACGTCATCTAGAGGGCGTAGTGTCTTATTTTTCCGTATTTTTAAGACGAATATTGTTAAACGTGTTATGTACTTTGCGACCGACAAATAAAAACAAATCTTTACATGGCACAAAAAGTCAGAAACGAAAACGAGCAGTGACTTAAAACCTAGCGTCCACTATTGGCTTTACTTTATCCAAGCGATGCTAGGAAAGCGGTGGACGACCAGTAGCGCTATTGTCTGACGCACCAAAAATCTAAATCGTGTTTAATTTGACAGTTTCAGTATCAGTTCGCTTTGAAATGTATCAATTTCAACTATCAAATTAAAAACGATAATTATAGATTTTTGGTGCATTAGACAATAGCGCTGCAGTTCTAACTTTGATGAACTCAAAATCTTACAATACTTTTATTCGGTCTCTTATCTAGGTCAACTATCGAATTGAAAATAAAAATCACTTTCACAAATATAACTTTGAAAAATGCATGTACAAAGTGGCACAAGTACTGAATAGAAAATACGTAATGCCACTTTTCACAAGCCACGAGACTTATTTACTCCCACACAAACACAATCCATTATTATTAGGTATAGTTTCCTAAATAGGTTAACAATCAAACCTAAGTGGATTATGTAATAGACAGATAAACATACAAAAGCGTGCATAGCGGACTCAGAAGCTAGCTGAGTCGCAGAGACGTTTTGGAGTTGTGTATAAAACAGACAGACAAACAGTAAGGCTTTAGAAGCCTTCAGCCAAGAGGCTACTGTCACCTTAGTTCCATTATAAAATGTTTATTCAATAACGTTTGACTAAAGTTTATCTGCGACACTGCACTTTGACATAAGTCTAAGTGGACGCAAGGTGTCGCATTCACGCAACCTCAGCAAACTACGATACGTAAGCATAAGCTCAGGTACTTTCATATTTGGACAGGGAATCGCTAATATTCTTTCTAATGAGATATCTAAAGAATATTACAAGACTTATTGTCTTTACATTGTGTGGTGCAGTATAATTCCTTTGGGTGGTCTGAATTAAGTTGAACTGCACTTTACTAGATCCAAAGTGATTACAAAACATTCATAAAAATAGCGTGGGTTACACGTAACTCTGCTTAAAAAAATATGATCTCTACACAAGATTGTACTTTCTACGAATGTAGTGAAAAACCAACACAGTGTCACTTCACCACTACTGAAATACATCATCAGCCAAACCCTTTACGAATGGCTTCGCAGAAAGTATCGTCAAAATAATCAAAGGAATTGCCAGCTAAGCACAGCCACAATTCATTGAGACGGAATTAGTAATAGTAGTTACAATAGAGTAAGACGGAATTTACATCTTAAAAACGCCTTTTAACTAGTAGCTGCCAGTCGTTTCCAAAATCTGGCATCAAAATCATCACGCAATGTTACGAGGTTTACACTCTTCGCTCCTCAATTCAACAGCTTAGATGAATTTGACATCAGAACAGTCAAACAAGACTCCACAAAAAGTTCAAATTTGACACTGAAGTACCCCTTCGCACGAACCATTTGTCGTTACTAGTAACACATTTTTTCTGCGCCAAACGCTGTGTTCTACAACTTACAGTATAAGTCGCCCGGTGATAGATCGCTTGGCAAAACTAGTGGTGATAGTCGGCGCATCAGGGGAACACGGAGAGAGATTTACCAATAACGTGTAGCCGCCTAACCCCCTCGTTCCTTGGAGACTTAAAAATGGATTATTGCGCATACCCCTTTCACTTCTTAAAAATGATTACTACCCTTCTGGTTTTGCCGAGCGATCTAACCCATCTCCCGATCTATACCGTGGACTAAACGCAGCTGTATTTTCGTGAACCCTCGCTCACATACCGAAGAGACCTAAAAATGACTCCTATTAATTTTGCCGAGCGGCGATCGTAACTCACCGCGCTAATATTATAAAGCTGAAAAGTCTGTTTGTATGCGCTAATCCCAGGAACTATAAGTCCAATTTGAAAAATTCTTATATTGTTCGATAGAACGTTCATCCAGGAAGATTTTAAGCTACATAACATCACGCTGCAACGAATAGGAGCGAAGAAACATTGGAAAATGTGAACTATTCCGCGCGGAGGAAGTCGTGGACTTAGTTAGTCAGTGATATAATGTCTAAACGTAGTCCAATCGTTATTTTCCGACGTTTCTAGTTAGACAGTGACAGGTATAGTCTATGTCACGCGTATTTCTACTCGCGCCTTGCTGTGTTAAGTCGGCAGGTAGTCTATCCATCTAAACGCAGCTGTACTTCCGTCCGTCGTCGCCCTCGTAGCAGTGCTTGCAGTGCAGGCGGCGCGCGCGCACGCGCACGTCTGCGCCGGCGCGGCCGTCGCCCAGCGCCGCGCCGCACAGCGCGCACGTGAAGCACCACACGTGGTAGCAGAGGGACAGGGACTCGATTATCATGGCGGCGCCGCGCCCTGAAGACAAAGGAGATTATGAGACTTTTGTAACATACATACATACATACATAACCGTCACGCCTTATTCCCTGCGGGGTAGGCAGAGACAACAGAGCGCCATTCGCATCTATTCTGACATACCTCTTTTGCTTCATCCACATTCATCAATCTCCTGATACATGCTCGTCGGTTTCGGGTACTCTTGACCTGACCTGTTTCTAAAACGTCCGCGATTTGGTCACGGAACGTCCGTCTAGGTCTTCCCCTCCCACTGCACCCACACATACATATTCTCATGCCTGTGTTTCCAAGAGGGGTAGGCGAAGCACATGAATTCAAAAATCTAGTGCAACGTTTAGCAAATTCAGGGTAACCGGTTAACGTGATCTAAATATACATACATACATACATACATATCCTCACGCCTGTATTCCCAAGAGGGGTAGGCAGAGCACATGGATTCAAAAATCCAGTGCCACGTTTAGCAATTTCAGGGTACCTAATCAGATGGTTAAACGTGATATTGCAGTGACAGGTTGCTAGCCCATCGCCCACAATACACTAACCCCTTTCCCAGAGTCGACTCTTACGACACCCACGGGAAGAAAAGGGGAGGTGCTATTCTAACCCGGCACCACACGGGTGATCTAAATATAACTTTAAAAAAGTTGATTATGTACCTGCTTTAAGTAATTAATTATTGTAAATTACACAGAATTCAACTTATTCTGTATAATTTCTAATAATGAATTAAATAATTGTAAAATGGAACTTTACTTTAAATTGTCAAGATATAATGATAAAAAAAAATGCATACTAATATATCTGCCTAGACATGTCAACACAAAAACTATAATCTACAATATTTTATACCATGTTTAAATCAAATAAATAATATTATTTAATTTAATTTCATTCATTTCACTTCATTTTATCTCATCTCATGTTTGTAAAGAACCACATACCTAACTCCTCCCCGCAATGCGAGCACTTCCTCCTCCCGCTAACGCTCAGCAGCTTGTCCTGCGGCTCTCCATTCTTCTCCTCTGTTCTCTTCTGCCTCGGCAGCTCGGTCCGGGGGAGCTCGGGCCGCGCGGGCGGCGGGGGGACGTCGGGCCGCATCAGCCGCTTGTATTCTTGAGGGAGGTGTTGTTGGCTGGAAATAAACAAGGTTCGGAATGTGAATCTTTTTTTTTTAGTTTTCTCTTGTTTCAAACCGAATTATGTCATACCTACATCACGCCTGTATTCCTTAATGGGGTAGGCAGAGCACACAAAACCCTTCGTAGACAAAACCATGACTTTTCACGGTTTGCGGCCACTATCAGCATGTTTTTCAGGTTTTAAGTTCTGAGGTAGAGGCAGGTTGCTAGCCCACAACATACCCCAACCCATATTCTTCATAGCCTCGTAGGACATCCACGGAAGAAATGAAGAGGTGTTATTCATAACCCGACACCGTACGGTACGGCAGTTTTTTATCTCAATGACCAAATAAATGTTTCTTATTGTTAGATAAATTGCGTGTATGTATGTATAGACGTGGATTTTTTCAACGAACAATGAACTATTCTAGCGTTATTGTTGGTCGAAGCCGAAAGCAGACTAAAGCCCACGCCGCGGACCGCGGGTTACCAACTCATTCAATTGAAGTAATACAGACCTGGAGCTGATATGGCGCATGTTGAGGAGAGCAGAAGCCGGCATGTCCTGGTGATAGGAGTGGCGTTGCGCCTTTCGGAGTTTACTTCTCTGCTCGTCTAATCTCCTCTGTTCTGCTTCCTGGAATCACAACAAAAAGACAGTTTAGATTTTTTTTCTACTACACTGGTACAGTATATCCACACAAGTTTACCTCATCATTTCTTTATGGTCACGGTAAAAATGTCTACGATTTTTTGACACCATGCAGGCTGTCAATCTGAATGAAATTTTCGCATATAATTAATATCGAGCTAAACTCGATTTAAGGCCAGCTTTACACCTTTAAGTTTTACTTACGTCAGTAGGGACGCAGCTATCTGCCAAAGAGAGAAATGAGTATTGCTATCTCATTCTAGCTTATAGCTGTGTCCCTACTTATACTATAGACCGATAGGTACTTAAAAGATGGTAAACAATCTTGACGTGTCTTTTTATTTAAACATACACTTTATAAATCAAAATCTTTACATTTTACAATTTAGGTATGAAAAAATCATTTACTTTCATAATTGAATTGTATAGTGTAACGATTTTCATTTTTAGACTGTGTATTTCAATAAAAAGACATGTCAAGATTGTTTACCATCTTTTAAGTACCTATCGGTCTAAAGTATACGTAAGTAAAACTTACAAGTGTAATGCTGGCCTAAGGTGTTAATTATGAGACAAGTAATGATTTTTATAAACTGAGCAAAAGGTAGATATTAAAATGCTGTGTAGAGAAAATCTGTATGCTACCCGACGCTTGATAGTAATAGTGTGTTGTGAATCGCTGTCAGTTGCTAAAAGCAGAAAGGTTACTTTATTAGCCAATTAATTTTTAAAATGTAATAGTACGAATGTGTAATCTTACGGCTTCGAATGTCATTTCTATCGCAAAGGTCCGCCATTTGACTAAATCCTTCCACAAGTCAAAGGTTTAATGTCTAATGGCTCGGACGCAACGATGACTTTTTTTAATCGATAAACTTACACTCCTCATCATGTGCTTTAGGTTTCCCTATGTATCTTACACCCTGTAAAGGCATATAGTCTGACCTGTATAAGCCAGTGCTGGTTGTAGTTGTATCCTGGAGGCTTGCGCGCGCGCGCCGCCAGCCACTCGCTGTTGGAGATCAATTTAGGCGTCGGCGCAGCGCTCAGAGCCTGCAAGGATAACAAATAATTGGTTCAAAATATACACATACATACACGTAGGTACCTCCGGTCTCCCTACCCCATTTGGGAAAACAGGCGTGATTTTTATGTATGTAGGGATAACGTGGTTCACTCAGCCGTCACCAGGTGGCGTTTTGGAAATATGGCGTGGTTTTTAAGTATCACACTTTACGCCTGTATTCCCAAATGAGGAAGGCAGGAAACACGTAACGATATTTATACAAAAGGATTACTATTTCACGTTTCGTGGCGACTTCTGGCGTACTTTTTAAGGTTTTAAGATGGCAGGTAGTGACGGGTTGCTAGTCTGCCACCTAAAATATATTTCTTAGTCGCTTCTTATGACATTTAGAGAAGAAATAGAGGTATTATAAGCCCGACACCACACGTTATTTAAGTAGGGAAAGCGTAGTTCACTCGTCACTAGATGGCGCTGTAAGTAGTGTCAACTATAGCCGCTAGATGTCGCTACCTGCAGCGTGTGTCGTGTCATGGCGTGTCGGCCGGCCGGCGCGGGCGCGGGCTTGGGCCGCTGCGGCGCCTGCGCCGTGCGCTCCACGTTCGCGTACTCCACTGCTGACGGCACGCGGCTGCTTCTGACAAATTAAATAATTTTAAACAAAAAAAAACCGACTTCAAATTTGGGCTATACTGAAAGCATTTGTCTAATAATGAGGGTGACCTTCCATCACCAGCAGGCCTCACTGATTACTGAAATTATAATTTCCAGTCTTCAGGTGCATTCAGTATTGAAAGAATTATCCTTTAACTCCTAAGCATTAAGGAGTTGACCTTCCATCATCAGCTCAGTCATATTTTTTTTACTGCCAGACGTAAATACTGGTGTAGCTTTGAAAAATGTACTAAAAACATTACCTGTGCCAATAAAATTTGAGGGTTGCCCTCGATTTCCCTCATATTCCATCATCAGATCAAGATGTGCTGGCAATGGGACCACCTGGAAACTATACCCTTTCAAACAAAAAAAAAAAATTCCAAATCGGTCCAGGCGTCTTCGAGTAATCAGCGAACACACATAAAAAAAAATAATAATAATAATAAAAAAAATAATAATAATTTGTATTTTACTTTTTATATTCATATTGTAAAAATCCTAATCTAAGAAAATAAATGTATACTGAATAAAAAAAATAATAATAATGATAAAAAAAAAATATCCCGACGAATTGAGAACCTCCTCCTTTTTTTGAAGTCGGTTAATAATAACAAATTCATAAGCATCATTGAAATAATGTATTAGTATGAGATGGAATTGCCTGTAGTTACTATTCCCACGCGGGCCCATAACTAATTGGGAATTTCACACGCGACATTGAATTACTTCGTAATTGTGTGCAGGGTATTACTTAAAGTTTTCTTTTGCCTTTGGATTTTCAAATTCTATTTCAGACATCATTTAAAAATACAGATTTGTGAGCTGGGATTCAAACCCACGGCTTTGAAGATAGTAAATAAAATGCATAATTATAGAATTCTCAAGTCATAAAATATAAAAATAGGCTGATATTAATTCAATTTGAATTTAATCTTAACTTTCCAGTTGGCGGCAAAAAAATTAAGCTTTTTGTGACAAGCTTGACTAATCTACTTGCGTGTTTAACTTCCGCATCCTTTTTACCAAACTACCTTAAAAAAATCTTACCAAACAGACAATGATATCATCCACATAAGCATCCACTTACCTCATCGTGATCTCTCGTTCAATGGACTCCCGGCTCTTCGGTTTCGGCGGCAAGACGGGCTGCGGCGGACGCGGCCTTCTCTCTTCTTCATATAACACTTTCCTGCTCTCTTCAACCCCAAAATGTCTTTGCATATGCTCTTCTGACACAAAAGGCTTCCGTTTTTCATCATACACAATCTCTGGTTCAGGTTCCACAGGAGTATAAGGTTCATTGACAAGCAAGTTAGGCATCGAATGCCTGTGGCTCTGATTTTCATTGGACACTTTCCTCAGTGGCTTCTCAGATACATCTTGAACTGATTTCTGGATAATTCTAGTTTGATCTCGCATCAGATTGTCTCTTTGCCTCCTGAGTTCTTCTTGTTCGAGCTGAAGGAGTTCTCGTTCGAAACGTAGAACTTCCTATTTGGGAAGTCGGTATTAGATGGGGCTTTTTGTTGTGTTAGTTCAAGGCTAAAGCTAGCGTGCAGAAGTGTTTTCGGTTTACATACAAAGATTTGTTAGTATTTCTGAGAGGCAAGAACATTTTAGTAGTCGAGAAAATCATGTGTTCATAATTATACTTTAAAAAATTAAGACAATTCCTATTTGCAAAGGAGTCTGGAGGTGGGTTACCTTTTCTAAGATTAAGTCTGAGATTTTTGCTTGCTAGTCAACTAGTATTCTATATATAGGTATTTTATTGTGTATCAAGAAATAATGGCTTCATCTATAAATAAAAATCTAAATTATAGATACTTAAGTTATCTGTATAATATTATGCTATACTAGGAATCTAGAAATAGCTTTTAAGTGTTAGCAAAACTTAGTGTATGTGAACCGAAAAATGAATGAAGGAAGTAGTGTAAAACATGTCAATCACCTTCGTGTGAACGTCTTCGTGCCCGTCAGGCCAATCCTCGTTAGTGCGACCCTGCAAGGGCGGCCATCTTGTTAATGTTATGCACAAAATGGCGGTCGAAGAGTGTTGCCAACGCTATGAAAATTTATACCAATGTGGTCTCCGAAAATTTATTATTTTTATTGAATGTATGATGTAACTCTGTGAGTAAATAAATGTGGAACATTTTCCAGGTATTGAAGTGTCAAAAAGTAATGATAATAGCTCTTTCAAATAAAATACAACAAAGAGCACTGGGTAAGTTTTACATAATATTCACTTGATTTCTAGTGAACCAAACACGAATTAAAATTTGAAAAAATGGATGTACTTAGATTTCCGGAAAAAATAAATCGCTACGTCATTGATGCACAATGCATCTCTTTCTATTCAAGCTATTGTGACAATTAAGCATGGCAACACCGGTTTGGAATCGTAAATGTTAGGCACAGTTAATATAAGTTAACACAAAGTATTATTTACGTTTGTATTACGATTCCAATATGTAAGTTTTTGTAATGATTCGTTGGAATTTATGATATAAAACATGGTTGTAGCTTGAAAATTAGAAGACATAATATTTAGACGAACTAAGGGTATGCGTTGTACTGTTTAGCATCCCATCACAGGTGTTATTTGAGGAAAAGTAGGTGTAAAAGATATGATTCCATGCAATGTATACTATAATACATATTCTACATTTCTACAAGGTGCAAGAGTGCTAAATAAAAGGCAGAATAATTGTAACATAAATATTGTTTATTTTAAAGGCGAAAATAACATATTTAGTGACTAATCAAAACTACTTTCCTACGATACATTACTAGCAAAATCATATCCATTGATACATAAATAATTGTTGTTTTTAATACAATAAAAGCATTAGAAAAGCAGGTTTGTTAGTTTAGCAGCTTTACATAGAAATTGTACCAAATACCATGACAGCTAAATACGCAAAGTACCTAGATATAGCACACTTCATTCCAGAAAAATCTGCGAAGACAAAATCCATATTTATAAACTGGATTTTCTTTTGCTTTTCAAACTGTTTAATCGTTTGAATTCAAAACGAAATAATTAACAGTGCAGATTATTATTGTCGATGACAGTAACAGAATTATGTGGAACAAAGAGTGCTAAATTTTCGCCAGTTCTTGCATTGCTTAAGATTGAAAAACTTTAATTTAGGCCATAAAGCCATTTTTTTTTTAATTTGAGCCAGGAAATGCAAAAACTAGTTCGAACCTAACCACTAATAGAAAAAATACAGTGCTTTAAATTTACAGTGCAATATTACTAAAGACATTCAAAGATTTTGAATTACTAATCATCGAAAATAGCATAAGAAGATTCAAAACAATATTTGCCCCGTAACTAATCTAATCTACGAGATCTACACTTGACTAAGAATATAAAATTAAAGAAAGTTCTTCCTAATAGCATTTCAACTACGAAACGGAAAGAAAAACGTGCTACATTATACATAAAGATTAATATTTGTACTTTTATATAACCATTAAAGAGTTGGACCCAAGACAGCACCTTGTGGCATACCCTAAATTCTATGTAAAATATCAGAGTTCAATAGATGTTACTAAATGTAAAGAAATTTGAGCTCTTGTCAGTTCGATTACAAATAACACAAGTCCATTTGTACATTTGGTACTTGTAGAATGTTGTACTAGTTTAATTAAATCCAACTAATCCCATTAAAAAGTAATTCTTCAAAAGCTTCTATAAAACATAATAAATATCCCTATTTCAAATTAACCAGTAAAATAGTATACGCTAAAAAAAGGGCTTCAATATGGCCTCAATATGGCTTAAAGAAAGTCTTCGATCATCACATTATCAATGAATAACAGTATCAATAGCTCAACTTAAATCCAAAAGATCTTTTGGAAGGCATTCGAGTTGGACAGACCGCTACAAAACCCCATGCTAATTCTACTACGCTATTTAGGGTTTTGAATTCTCATCAAGACTAAGTTCTTCAGTAACTCCTATAACTTAAGCCTCAGGCGTTACCTGTTGCTCCTGTAGTTTCTTGTCAAGATTGTCGATGTCAGGCGCAGTCAGGTCAGTTAACTTTGAAGTGAGGTTTGTGGCGAAGTTATCAGCTTTCTTTGCATTTTCTTCTTCGTCTGATGTCACTGTTACGTTGTTGTATGGCTGGAAATGAGAAAACTGCCATTGAAATATTTGCCATTGACTGAACTACATATATCGCATATTTGTACGGAGAAAATAAAACTTCAAAGTAAAGACAGTCGGTAGTTAGGTATGTCACGTAACGATTTCGGAAAATGCATCACATAATTCATCATCAATTTGTAATATTACTGATAATTTTTTATCATCTCATTTATCAAATTTCAGTAGCTATTGGTATTTTAATGAAATCAAAATTGTAAATTACTTAATTACTAATCTTTCTGATTACATTTTCTGAGTTTTTTATAAATGACTTGTCTTTTATTTTCTATATTTGATATTTTATTGCCATGTGATAATTATCTTTCTCCTTATCTTGCGCATTGTTCTACTTTAAGCAACAGGTTAATAGCTGTTGAACATTAGACGCAAGTCAAATTACGGACGAATCACTATCGAAGCTTCAATTTGAGTAATAAAAAAAACTTTGGCATTTAGGACAAAATTTACCGATGGTTGATGTGTTCAACATACATCACCCCGCGTTCCCAAATGGGAATAAAAACAACACACAGACAAAACTATGATAATTTTTCACATAAACATCACGCCTAAAGGAGCAAGCTGAGCACACGAAACGTTAAATAGTCAAAATCTCGATCATTTCAAGTTTCAAAATTATTTTAGGTTCAAACATAGACGGAAGAAGTATAATAGTAACAGTTTGCTATATATAACTAGAAATATTACTTTGCCCACTAGACCACGCAACCGCAAACGGGAAAAATCTGGGGCATTGGACCAAAATTATGAGATCAAATGAAAGACCATACCTCGCTGTTCTGTCTGCTATGCGGATTAGAAGTTTCTGGAGAAGACTGCTTATACCACGCTTCGGCGGACGGCCCTCTGTCCACATCAACTCCTGAATCCCTGCTATCCCTCAACTTCGCATTATCATGGGACAAAGTCTTCTTGTACAGGAGTCTCTCGATCTTGGTCTCTTCTTGGAGGAAAGAAGTGATGTCAGGACGAGGGGAAGTCAGATCAGCGTCGAGGTAGTCGTCAGTTTGATCCTCGATGCCGAGGAAGCTGGTTCGCTTGTTTCGGATCTCTTTTTTGATGCGACGCGCGGAGCTCGTGTGTTTAAAGTTTCCCTGGAATTGGAAAATACATTCTTCAGTTAAAAGTATTTGGTTATTACTAAATCGTGAGAATTCTAAAGGCACTGAATTAAGGACACATACATAAATCACGCCTATATTCCTGTTACATAGTCATTACGAATGACTATTTTGCGTTTGGCAGCCACTTCTAGCATGTTTTCAGGTTCTAACAAGATACAATAGTGACAGTATGCTAGTCTGTCACCTAAAACATACCTACACCTATTACACTTAGAAGTCTCTTACAAACTCCACGGGAGAAATGGAGAGGTAATATCCTAGACCCGACACTGTACTGCGAGTCAGGACACATTTTCAAAATGTCATGACAGGTATACTCGTAATATCTGAAGACGATCGATAAATGAAATTCACAAAGAACTGTATTATGAAAGGTTAAAGTAAGAAAAACTGGGCAACCATTATTATTTCTTTCGGTTTTGTTTGTTAACTGCCTTTATCTCAGCACGTATCTTCCACTTAGAAGGTCAGAAGAATTAAGAGAGGATTATGTTTAGCAAACAAAAAAAAGTGCACACCACTAACTCCATACGTACATCACGCGTGTATTCCCAAACGGGATAGGCAGAGCACACATAACGTTAAAGAGCCAAAATCAAGACTATCACTTTTAGCACAATTTTAGATTCAAACAGAGGAAGAGGTATAATATTGACAGGTTGCTAGCCTGTCGCCTAAAGCATCTTAAAGCTATTTCTCTAGTTACGTCTTACCACATACATGGAAGAAATGAAGTGTTGTTTTTCCAAATCCAACACCACACTATTAACCACTAACTTACAACATTCACTGGGCCACCGAAAAACAAAAAACGGTACACCTGCACATACTAGAAATACCTTCACGAAAGTAACTCACATTTCCAAGTAATTCATCGTCTTCGGTTGGTGGTGGAGGGGGTTTCTCCTTCGGCGGTTCCATGACATTTGTCGGCATATCCAATGGGAATGCCGCGACATCATCCACTGAGTTTTGGAAGAACATATCCATATTCTCATAGAGAGGGGCCACTTTCTTCTCAGTAAAGTCAATGATATCGTCTGTTTTTGGTTCAGAAGTTACATCCTCTTTACCATCGGCCATGGTGCTGTTATTGACGCAACTGTCTTCCGAATCCAACTCTTGGAAAGCTAGTTCCAATGCGTCAATTACCTGTAAATTTCCAAAGTTTAAAACTAAACTCGTGGGGAGCACAACACGTTGACAACCAAAAAATAAAAAAAGCTGAAACAAAAAAATACAGAAGCACTATTTGTTAGTAAATACCGTAAACCTTAGAATAACGTTGCAAGAGAAAATAGTGACAGTAGCATACCATGCAGCGCAAATGATATTAATGAAGCGAACACTACGTACGGCATTGCTTACCTTCCCATCACCAAAGCTGATGTAATTAAAATTAAAATGCAAGTAACCTATGAGCACCCTACCGTTGCTCTTATCAGACTAAAGAACACAAGTCATGATCGCAAGATAACGACCTTGTTTGCCAATGATATCACCACAGATAACGGCCCAGTACCTTGCCCTGATTCTATAATAAATCTCAGTGTTTGCTAGACGATTCAGGATAGTATAATGCAAATAAAACCCATACATAACAGTGTAACATATATTTTTGATAATAATGAACTTACAAATATCACGTTTAATAAATAAACTAAACCTGAAACTAATGGGTCTAACGCTAATGGTATATTTGTATATAAATAGGAATATTATACATGATGACAATATGGGTACTAAAATATAACCCTGTATGCGTAGGTAAGTCTAGAGCTACGTTAAGTGGTCGATGATTTGAACTGTGAACTGCTGCTAGGAATTGATTATTATTGAGGTTTTAGAACATCAAACGATGATTTAGGGGTGTTTTTAGATACTTCTAGTGATATCTACATTGATTCTAACATGGATGTAAGTGTGATGGTTCTACTTAAAGGTGAAACGTTTGCTGTTAAAGATTAGAATGTGGACAGGGATTGAGTGCGAGATCAAGAGATCATAAAGTATACAAAATGGGTCCATATCAAAAGTTCTCATCTGTCTTGCGTCCCTAGCAATTTATGAGAAAGTGAATGGACTAAAAACTAAGCCTAGTTCAGGCATTGCTTTTGGCACTATAATCGCTTGAATTTGATACAGTTTTCGTAACACTTTTGTTATTTATAAAGAGTATAGTCTTTCGTCTGTTAGGCTCGATACTGCGTTTAGTCCGTTTCTGCCAGAAAGGATTACGATCTTGAGAGCTACTTACCGTGGCGTCTATGTTAGCTGTAACATCATGAGTATGGTTCATGTCATTATCATTAGGCTTGTCTTTAACATTGTTATTATATGGATCATGATTGACTACGTTATTAACTGAGCATTGGGTGGATGTGACGTCAGCTAGTTTGTTAGTAAGCGTATGGTTATCGGTTAATGTTTTTAGCGTTTTAATGGAATTCTTTGGTGAAATGTTAGTAGTGGTTGTGATATTAGAGACAGTTACCATTGGCATGCTCTTGCGGTTAGTAGAGTCGTTATTGCTAGATTCGTTAGCGTTAGTATCATTCCCATTCCCAGCACCAGCCGTCGCGTTGTTGCAAATTTCGTTCAAGTTAAGATGAATGGTCATCTTGCCCTCGAACACAACCGTATCACCCTCCGAGCCCGCGGAGACCGGCTCATTCAGACTTACACTAGTGTCCTGAGTATCCAAACTCTTAAGCGTGTCTTCATCTTCCTTGTCCATTTGAATTTCAGTTACTTCTTCAGTTATACTCAATTCTTCTGGCTGTGATACAGCTTGGAGGTAGTGACTTGCACTGTCAGAATCAGCTTTGCTGACATCGTTAGTTTCGTAATTTGGTTCTACTTCTTCAATTATGACATCTTCTGGTATAGTTTTGATAGGTTCTGGTAACCTTTCGACCGGTTCTTCGATTTTGATTGGCTCCAGCGCCGTTGTTCCATCTTCGTTTGATGATTCATATTCTGAAATTTCGATCATTGGCTCCCCAATCGGAGAAGCTACTTGAGTCAAGTCCGCGATGTCATCAGGAGGGGCACAAGAATCTCTAGCGGTATGTATGCCGCTGTCTTCAGTTTCAATATCACTTTGGGCAGTATTGTTTTGCATCTCAGCACAATCGAAGTCTTCTAAGCTTTGTACTCGCTCGAAAGAACTTGGAGACGTTTGGCCGTTGATGTCCAAACTGTCCAGTGAACGACAGAAGCTCTGCATTTGGCTTTCAATACCGGACAGGCTGGTTTTTAGAGAATTTTCGTTCTTGTCATTCAGTTCGTCTTCTTTAGCTGCCGCTTTATCAATCAAAGACAACTGTTCCTCCACAGAGATTTTAGGTATCTCCTTATTTTTAGCGGCATCCAGACAAGACAGACGCTCTTTGAGACTCATTGAGACCTCTTTAACTTCAGTTTTCACTATCTTTTCTTCTTCAGATGTCTGTGATTTGAGACTGGACAGTCGCTCTTTCAAAGACTTTGTATTAGTCAAGTCACCATTTGAAAGCCTCTTGGCCTTTTCTGGTTCAGCAGTTGCAGACTTAACCTTTTCAAGGTTCGAAAGTCTTTCTTTTAATGGCTTCACTTCTGTGGGTAACTTTGTCAGGTCGCTAGTAGACTTTTGAACTTGCGTCTCTTCTGTGAATCGCTCTAAACTAGAAAGTCTCTCTTTGATCGACTTTTTGTTGGCAATATCAGGTAATTTTGGTTTGATTTGTGACTCCTGTGAGTTTTCTCTCTCAAATTGTTCCCTCCGTTTGTGTATGTCGACCTTGGGGAGATCTTTCTTCGGATTGTTAATCCTCTCGTCCGCTCTTTCTTTTTGGAAAGAAGAAACTTTCTCCTCGATCTTGTTGCTGACCGAAGTCCTGATTTTGTTCAGGTCCCCGTTGATTTTGTCTGGGGATTTCTCTTTGGAGCTGGTGACAACTGTCTTGACGATTGTGCTGTTGGTCTGCGAGATGATTCGGGACTTGTAGCCCTCGATGGCTCCCTCGTACGTGTACTCCTCAGGTTCTGGGGAGCTAATGGTCATGGTCGTACACGTGTCGTACTCGTTGGCGCTGGAGCCCAGTTTGCGATTATCGAAGGCGGATAGATTGTCGACGTCAGAATGATTCTTGTCGAGGTCCATCCCATCGCTCTGAAATTGAGATAAGACGAGTATTACAATGTGTTATTGAAACTTTATCAGTGAAAGCCACTTCAAAGTTTTATGGTGTGACGTCAATGCACTGAAGTGGAACACGTTGCTATGCTACTTGTTCTAATTAGAACGTCGTCTGCAAGAGATTCTAAGTGGTTCATTATCATACCTCTGTTACTCACGGCTCTTGGCTATGGATATACGTTCGATGATAAATGATCCTTCTTGCCACGAAACGGCCTGAGAGTTAGTTGACTAAGGTTGTAGTCTTTAGAAATTTTGTACATACATACATATATACATACGTCAACATCACGCCTGTTCTCCCTAATGGAGTAGGCACTTATGGTGAAATTTTTAGGCTTAAAGTTTACCTCAACCTATCCTTATAGGGCGCTTGTGCACTACCATGAATTTTACGATCCGGCCGTCCGGGTTTTTACAGTCTGTCGCACCGTCCCGCTCACGTTAATACTATTTCATGCAAGAGTAAGGGAGACGAGACATTAGTTAAAAAGACGGACCGTAAAATTCATGGTAGTGCACAAGTCAAACGACACCGGAAGATATGAAAATGTCTTATTCTAAACCTGACACCACACAGCATCCTGGACATGACAAAGACAAAGGAAGTACTTTTAAAATACCCGATGATGTTTAGTTTATATTGATGATGTTGTTGTCGGTAAGACAGTGCGAATGGTACTCATGGACATATCGAAAAAAAAAAGTACTTTTAAAGTAGACGATGATGTTTACATGGACGATGTTGTTGTTGGTAAAGACAGTGTAAATAGTACTTACAGCCAAGCTGTGTGCGTCGCAGTCCTCGCTTAGGCTGCTCTTGGTGCTGGAGGTGCCGATGCCAAGGTCGCTGAGGTCGTGGCCATCGTCCTCGGCGTATAGTGGCAGCGGGACCCGCCGGCGGCCAGCCCTGGAGACAAAGAGAGAGAACATTAATCATGAAAGTAAGTTAGTAAAAGTAAAAACTATTTATTGTACAAACAGATAAATTGCAGTTAAGTCACAAATAAAAAATTTAAAGTTCAAAGGCGGACTTATTCCAAAAAGGGATCTCTGCCAGCCAACCTTTGAGTAGTAGAGAGGAGCAGTAATTTAGGTAACGACAAATACGAAACTATAAAACTACTGTTACTCTTTCCAAAAACTTAAAGAATAACTTACGTTCTCTATATAAATATAGTGTAATGATGACAAAACTTTACAATTCAATTTTATTTCTGCAATAAGAACTTTTAATAAACTTCCTTAACTAAAATGTTGGCCAGTAATAAATTTCAAATAACTTTGCGTAATTGGCTTATTCATAAATCTTTCTACAGTCTGAAGGAATTATAAAGAAACAATGTAATAAAATAAAACAAAATTAGGGATACTTCATATAATTTCTGTAACTTCTTAAATATCATAAGGCCACTTTTTGGTATCAAATTATTCTTCCTGGTTTACCTAACCTACACACTACACTCTCTTAGTCGCCTAGTTCGTCGCTTAATTCGAGCCCAAATTTTACTATTTTTCGTCGAATCTACCCTTAGTAACACGAGTAAACAAAAGCCCCGTGATAGTGACAGTTCGGATTACTCAACCGACCTGACCAAGTAAGTAAGAAGTCAAGTTCACAGCTAGTTCTAATAATATGCGCCATCCTGCGCCAGCGCATGTTTGCTGTTAGTCAGCGGAACCGATTCCTAGACGTTGCGTCAAGCTGTAAAAACAGACCAGCCCAGAATTTGTTTAATCTACCCTGACAATTCCAAAGGTCCAATCGCTGTGTTAAAATTCGTATAGTTAAGGCTTTTTAATTTAGCAGGGCTGTTGATGCGTTGGTAAAAAAATGGTTTCAAGGTGAGGTTGCTTAGTCTAGTAGTAGAGTAAGATCTGTTTATTCTACTTTCTAATGTTTCTATTAGGCCATAAAACATATTTTTGAAGAGATAGAATTGTCTGCTTTGCGCTGGTAAACTGTCTCCCATTGTCCGATATCATGCTATAAGAGTCTAGGTCCAGTTTAGTTTAATTTTACAAGCGCAGTTAAACTTTGGTTAATAATCAATACAAAACCCGGCATTAAACGTGGCAAGACTTTAAGTAGTGGGGTAAGTACGCGCAAAGTTTTTCCGTGGATGTATTCGTAACTAAATTGAAAGTGATTTTAATTTAATAAAAATGACAATTCTAGGGTAAAAGGGTATTAGCTAGCCACGGGAACTCCACTATATTTGCTTTCTGTTGGATATGATTGTCTATTCTGAGCCTTCATTGTATAAAAATAATGAAAGCTCTATAAAACATTCTGAGGTGCATAAACTAAAAAAAAATGTAAGCGAGATTTCTTACAGCATGGTGCTAATTTACTGCAAATCAACCTGACAAAAAGTTTACAAACAACGACACTAAATAAAGCCAGCTGACATAAAATCGAAAGTGACACCCACAGCCCTTCAAGGTTAATGTCAAATTAAAAACACCTGCCAGATAACTTGATAACGAAAGTGAAAACACACGCGCCGACTTTCGATGTCACACTTTCGGAAATTTGCATAGAAACCAATGGCTTTTTTGCTAGATGCAATGGACGTAATTCTAAACATGTCTTACGTAATGCGGGTAATGTGGTTGTGTCGGTTGGATCTGTGGTAGGGTTTCGGATCGGGTGATTCGGCACCAGTGCTCGCAGCATTGTGTTCCGGAGGAATGTAAGACAGCCGACATAAGTACTGTACAGTCACATGAGACATTACGCCTCGAGCCTTTAGGGCTGTAAAATATTGTTGTTAGGTAGCCATTTGTAAGCCTTCCTTAGGATACATACGTTTTTTAAAAGTCACTAGCTGGCCCGGCGAACTTTACTCCGCCTTAAAGGTTTCTATCTGTCGCGTAGTCACGTCTCGTAACGTCATATCAGAACCCAAGGGAATGGGATATAAAGTATCCTATATCAGTCTCCTGGTTTTAAGCTAGCTCGCCAACAAAATTCAGCTAAATCGGTTCAACCGTTCTTGAATTATAAATGTTGGAACTAACCTACGGAACGCTGTATTGTCCTCGACATTAAACTTCGCAAGATGTTATGTAGTGGGGGTAGGTTCACGCATCGCTTCTCCCTGCAAAAAAAGCTTCTACAAGAAGAAATCTTCCCATCTAACTTACCGGGGACTACACTTTCGTTTCCAATCAGTTTCAATTTCCTTTTTTGAACAGGAAACACTACTGTTACGATCTGGCAACACAGCGTAGTATTCAATTTAGCAACGCGTGTGTCAGCGCAGGTCAGTCTATTGACCCGGCGCACGCGCATGAGGGTTTCTTTTTAGAGTTCCTTGCGAGAAGAGGTCAAATTGCCAGAGTTGCAATTACAGTTTGACGGAGGTACATGATTTAATGTAGCGAAAGTTTACGTTTGAAGTTAGGCGTCTACTGACCATAGAGTTTGTTAGAAAAGCTTGTTTAAAAAATATTTACCAAGTATTTCTCTTGTAACCAGAATTTGGCGTATATAAACTATGTAATTGGAGTTTTTACCATTTTGTGTACCTAATATCCAACCTGTAATTTTTTACAGCAATTTCATATGGGTTAAATCTACTGATACATTTTCAACAAAACTACCGATGATAGATAGATAGATAGATTAGATAGATTTATTTATTTCCTTTTGAAAATTACATTGTATCCAAATTATATCAAACACAAGGAATTCACAAAAAGATCGTCAAATGGTAAAGAATAGTTAATAACTAAGTAATAAATACAATAACAAATTAATGTCAAGCAATAATGTAAATAATGTCAAGATCACGAATTTCAAAATAAAATCAAATCACAAAATGTGAAATATGTCGAAATCAAGAAATAAACGTTAAAGGTAAAATGTCAAAAGGTAAATAAAAATAGTAATAAAATCTAAAAGCAATTCACAAAAAGATCGTCGAAGTGTAAATAATAATGATAATGAATAATAAATAATGAAACTAAGATTACTAAATAATAACAATTCAAACACTGATGTCAAATTATAGTTACTGTAAGTAATCTTTTAACATCAAATCTATGACTGCATTCTGTCAGGTATGGACGAAAAACACAAGATGGCTAGTATTCTGTGCGACCTTTCAAAAGCATTTGATGTAATAAATCACAAAATGTTATTGAATAAATTACGTCGGTACGGTATTGAAGGCTTTGCTTATCAGCTGTTGGCGTCCTTTTTGTCAAACCGCAAGCAGTTGGTGAAAATGTCTGCAAGCGGAAAAAGGCTCGCATCAAACATTTGTGAAGTCACAATTGGAATCCCTCAGGGATCGGCACTTGGAAATTGCCTATTTTTGATCTTCATTAATGACCTTCCATCATCAATTTCAACGGGTTTATCGGTGCTGTTTGCGGACGACACCACAGTAGTTGTGAGTGCCAGCTCGTATGAACAGCTCGCTGACAGGATAAGTGAGGCATGTCAGCAGTTGCAAAAGTGGTTCTCCGTCAACGGTCTACAACTTAACGTGTCAAAATCTAACGTAATGATTTTTTCTGGTCGTCGAGTTGACCTGCCTCCCTGTATGCTTAGCTGTCCGATGCCCTTGTGCAGTGAATCCAGGTTCCTAGGTTTCATGTTAGACTCAAATCTGAACTGGAAGTGCCATGTTGACGGGTTATGCGATAGACTGAGTGGTGCAGTCTTTGCGTTGCGAAAACTTAAACCACTAATTTCTAAGAATGCCTTAAAGCAAGTATATTACGCTCATTTTCACTCCCTGATGTCCTATGGCACTATTTTATGGGGAAACTCAACAGACTCTAATAGAGTTCTGCTGTTGCAAAAGCGTGCCATACGCATCTTAGCTGGAGTCGAGCCTAGGCATTCGTGTAGAGAACTTTTCGCGACGCACAGAATAATGACTCACTACTCACTATACCTGTTCGAGATATTGATGTTTGTGAGAACAAATCTGTCTATGTTTTCTCGGGTAAACGTAGTCGGGAAGCAAGTCCGTCGCACAGGACAGCTGTGCACAGTACCCCGTCGGATGGCGCTCTCAGCGAAGAACCCGCGAGTCATAGGCCCCACACTTTACGAGCGTCTCCCTGCTGAGCTAAAGAACGAACCGTCCGATGATGCATTTAGGCGCCAACTAAGAAACCTTTTGTTGGATAAACCATTGTATTCTGTTTGCGAGTTTTAGATTATTACAATTTTTGTTCACCCTTTTGACATTTATTTTTTGATTTTGACATTTTTGACATTTTGTGATTTGATTTGATTTTATTTTTATGTTCTTGATCTTATTAATTTGTTATTGTATTTATTAGTTATTATTCACCATTTGACGATCTTTTTGTGAATTCTTTGTATCTGACATATAATTTGGATGTAATGTAATTTTCAAAAAGTGACAAATAAATCTAATCTAATCTAATCTAATCTTACAAATACAAATACGGTTTAAGTTCATTAATTGTATTGTATTGTATTGTACGACTCTTTATTGCACATAAAACAATTACAAAGAATAAAATAACAGAACAACAGTGTAACTTACGTACAAAGGCGAACTTATCCCCGAGGGGATCTCTACCAGTTAACCTTCGGGCGATTGACAGGAAAATTGGAACGAAAATTACTAAAAATTACGAAATTTACTAAAGTACTCGGCTAAAATTTTGCCTTCACAGAATTAGCAGTTACGAACAGCATTATTTGATACGCAACCAAAGATACTGTTAAAGATCCATAATTTTCGTCAAAAGATAGTCGCGAGTAACACAGAGTAACGTCATCGGCATGACATAAGTTGGGAACCCAATTTGGCTGATGATTACATGATGGCTCAAGACGAATCATGCTCAATAGAAATAAATGATCAATTATACCAATCTCGTACACGTGATTGGTCAAAATACTGCGAGAACAAAATCTAAGATTAAAATGGCAATTGTACAGGGCGTAAAAAATAATCATTACTGTCAGTGTCCGACGCTGTACTAGTGTTATAATATATTATTATAGTGACACAATTCATTTAGACTAAATACCTGTTCCATGGGTACTAGAACAGATAATCTTACACATAGATAATCATCCAAGACTCGAGAGCAAACAATCGTAATTCACCATACAAACTTCTGTCCTGACCGGGAATCGAGCCCGGTACCCATCAAAGTCAGGTTCTCCAACCACTGGGCTGTCTGGCCGTCAAGTTTCTTGTTTATAATACCAGAACTTGTATTCTGAATCGAAATAAAACTCATCTTTTTAGGTGCTCTGCCTACCCCTCTTGGGAATACAGGCGTTAGTGTATGTATGTATGTATGTATCTCTTTAGGTACCTATGGCATGCCTCGTCTTCATGACCAACCACTTACTCCATCCAAATTACATCCACACGCCTCAGTAATAGTGCAATTTCTACCGGCGATCCTGATTCTATTAGGTAAAGTATGTTACTATTCTTTTTGACACTTGCATTGGAGTATTTATATGAGAATCTATTCACAGGATAGCTAACAACATAGTCAGCTTACAGATTCTGACGCGTTACAACTTAATTCATCACGTGTAAGGAAAAGAAAATGCGTGGTGTCGAGTTTACAGCACTGTATTTCTTCCATGGATGTCGAAAGAGGCAACTAAGGAAATAGGTTTAGGTACACTTCAGGTGATAGGCTAGCAACTCGTCATTATTATACTTCTTTCTTTCTATTTATACCTAACATATGCTAAGTTACCTACGTATTATATAATTATAAAAGGAAAAATGTTCTCTTGCAAACACAAGGTTAAGTGTCATAAAAATAAATGAATACCACAGTTTTTTTGCGACTCCAGATTTACTAGATGAAAGCAAAAGCGATGGCATTCAAAACACGGAATAAGAGTCGCACGCGCACGCATTCGATATCACGAATCAATCTCGCGGATTTATTTCGGAATTCCGCAAATTGTCTACAGATTTACGTAATTCAGTTACGGTTCAATCAATTTTGCATGTTTATGTTTCTGTGAATTATCTTATTACTTCAACAAAAATGATGAAGGGAGAGAACACGAAATGTTTCGTCAAAAACATTACTTTTTCTTGATACGTAGCTACTTATAGTGTAATTTTAGAATGTCAATTGCAAAGGGTATAATAGTCATAAATGGCTAGCCAGTCGCCTAAAACCTTGTCTGAAATATATACCTAACCTTTTTTATTTATACCTAACGTAAAAGGCGACTAATGTTTCAGCGGTGGGGTGATTTAAGTTCGCTCGGCGAAAGTAGTGGGGGTAATCGGCGCATCGAGGGTATCACTGAGAGGTAAAGTACAGCCGATCTACCAATAACGCATGCCTCCTCTGATACTGAAGATACATGAAAATCGGTCACTGCGCAGTCCCTTCTACTTATGCCGAGTGATCTTACCTCACCGTGCGATCTAGGTACAAAGTCAATATGAAAACAAGAACCACAATTTTCACACATCCTTCAATCTGGCAAGCACGTAATAGTTACATCAAAAACTCGTACGTGTCGGGCGCGGGCGCAGATCGTGGATTTTTGCACGAATGCCTAATCGTGCGCATTCTTTGCTTGTGCGCGCTCGAGTCACGCGCTGTAGCGATCTAGATATGTATGATTAAGACTTAATTTGAGAATGTTCAACACGATGAGCACAATTAAAAAAAATATTTTGTTTTTTATTGAATCTTGAAGTTTTTTACACACATACAATGACAAACTGTATTCCCCAATGGGGTAGATAGTGCACACGAAATATTATAAAGACAAACCATGATCAATTTCACGTTTCTTGCTACTTTTAGCATAATTTTAGGTTTAAATCCAGATAAATAAGGCAAAGCTGCGACAGTTGTCTAATGAATATCTAAACCTATTTTCTTAGCAGTCTCTTATGATATCGACGGAAGAAATGGAGAGGTCGTATTCAAGACCCAACAGCGCAAAGGAAGATTTATCTAACATTTTGTCTAATAAAGACTCGTGGATAGCAACCGAAGGTTAAGAACCAATCCAGGTTAAATTTAACTCGGTGTTAACGTTACTCTAGTCAATACAACGGTCAAATTAAGTAATGGAAACGGGTGCAAGTTACCCAAAGGAATTAACATACATAACACGCCTGTACGAGAAGTGGTTTCGAAATGTAGACGTCTTCATTGTTTTTTTTTTTTCTGTGTAACGTTTTTGCTGCTCTGCCTTCTTCTCTTCTTCACTTAGATAATACATACTCGTACACGGTACGTAGGCTACATACATACATGTTTAAATTATGTTAAAAATATATTCAAAATGTTAGAAATCGCTACCGCTCGTGCCTTGAAACGCTAACGAGCGGACTCCACGGGAAAAGCGGCCCATTGTCCACAGTCGGTAACGTTAACGTCGTGATTACGCTATCTGTGCACGTGGGAACACGGTAATACGCTATTAGAACACGGACACGGAACGTAATGACTTGATGGAGTTTGTTTATCCATCAGATCAATTTTCTTCGCAAATCTTGGCAAATACGGCCTTTTTTAAAACACTGCTTCGAATACATACAACATGATTAAATTTCCAAATGGGGTAGGCAGAGCACACAAAACATTACGTTGATAACCGAGAGGTGATATTGACAGGTTGCTAGCCAGTTGCCGAAAGCATACCTCAACCTATTTCTCAAGTCGTCTCTTACGATTACGACATCCACGAAAGAAACGGAGAGGTGTTATTCTAAATTCGACACCACAAAGAATACAAACTTAAAAACAGTGTTTCATAATCATAACGATCCTGTAAATTTTAAGTAAACTAACCATATTCGAAATCTCGAACAAAAGCTAGTAGCTCATAATCGTAAAAACAAAAAGCCAAACAATCGACTCGAACAAACAATCAGATTCACAGAAAACAAACAAACAATGACATACTAGTTGCGTACTTGTTTTTGTAACAATCACCACCAGATGCTTTAGAACCGATTATTAATTAATTAATATTAACGACTGTATGCATTTAGTAATAAAGGTTAATAAAGATTGGTTAAATGGGACAATATGTAGGCAAAAAGTGAATATCGCTTTCATTGTATACAATACAATGATGGATGAAGTAGCTTTTATCAATTTAGTTTTTGTACTACGCAGAACTCGCAGACTTTATAGTCATATCTTTCTCTTGTCAATCAATGAGTGGATAATAATTGAAAGAAACGATAGATATCATATAATAGGGCAAGTAGGTATTGCATCGTGCTCTTTTTTAGGGTGAAAACGACTGTCTGGTCTAGACCCTATTACTGAGACCTCGCTGTCCGTCTGTCCGTTTGTCTCCAGGCTGTATCTAAAGAATCGTAAAAGCTAGGCAATTTAAATTTTCACATTTGATGTATTTATGTCGTCGCTATAACAACGAATGCTAAAATCAAAGTAATAATAATAATAATTAAGGGGGCTCCCATACAAAAAACGTGATATTATGTTTTCATGGTCACCATTCAGCGAGGTGTATCTCAAGAACCGTCATAGCTAGGCAGTTGAAATTTTCACAGATTATGTGTTTGTGTTGTTGATACAACAACAAATTATACTAAAAACAAAATAGTAATAATTATTAAAATGTGTTTTTAGCTGTTTTTGGAACGGAACCCTTCGTGTGCGAGTCAACTCGCACTTGGCCAGTCATTTTATTTACGTACACTGTCTCTTGCAGCCTCTCAGTCGTTGCGTATGGCATTTAAAATACAGCGGTAAAGTGACAAGGTACAAAAACCCTTCACTTATTTTATTTATATCGTCATTGACTGTACTAAGCCTCAGAAAAGTCAGAAATGTTAAATCTGCGTATGACATTACTGTCACGAAGGCATCAGATCGGCGCGGGCGCCGCAGTAGATATCGCGTTACAACCTGCCGGTTTAATTACTAGGGTTGTCTCTATTTGTCTTTTTAACCTCAGAAAATACGCAGATTTTTTAAAAAACACTTTTGTCATAAGTGACTAACAATAGGTTAAGGTACGTAAGGCTTATAGGTCAGCAACATGTGAATAGTATACCATTTTCACCTGTGATTAAGCCCAATATTCTAAATGCGGTTATAAAACTTGAAATACCTTGTCATGGTTTTGCCGACGTAGCGTTTTATGTGCTCTGCCTACTCCGTTTATGATGTAACTTAGTAAAACATTGAAAACGTTTAAGTTTAACTTTGGCCGTCCGCTGCCGACCTAACGATAGTGTACAAATTGAATATTAAAAAGTGTTTCTGAATGAGCAACAGTTTAACAGGAACATTTTGGAAATGTGTCTTGCATTCGCATACAAATAAATACCCATAGTTCCCCGTAGTTTTCAAACTGCCAATAATTACTTACAACACACAGTTAACAGCCAAGCTAGAAGGCAATCTCTTTTTTTATTCAACCATAAAAAATAAAGCAGTAGAACGAGCGACAACCCTACTGTAACATGTCGCGCCAGGGCAAGCCACGGCGTATTAGAGCGCAAACATCTGGTTTGACTGCGTCGCGCTGGTCGCCTCGGATTCTACGCAGCTTCACGTAAGATCATTAGGGCTGTCACAAGTCAAACACAACTATTTTTTATTTATTTTAGGACCATAGCTCGAACAAGTCACCGTAAAATGGTCGCAAAACGCAAATATAACGAAATTAAAATACTTTTAGCATAATTCTAGGTTTAAATACAGATGGAAGAGGTAAAGTAGTGACAGGTTTCTAGCTTGTCGCCTAAAAGTCCTAAAACACACATAAACTTCATCCTTAGTAGCCTCTAATAATAATTAAATCTTACCTAATAATTATCCTTGACAGATGTTCTGTTGAAAATGCTTATTCAATTTCATCTTATCCTTGACAAAAACAATCAAGCTCCTTATTTGAAAATGACACTGCCTCAATGCTCGACAGAGTCTATAGTTGGCAACAAAACCACAAGTCGCGTCAATAAAATTAAAGAGTCAAACATTGGAACGTTTACCTCCCTGACAAAGGTAAAAGACGGATTAAGTGACTCGCCGTTTTGATCCCGTTTTATCTCCACGTCTCAAACGGACGTTCGCGATAAAGTCTGATAGAGTTAATTGGAATAGCAAGCCTTCTACTTTCTATCGCGATTTGCATTATCAGGACAACATTCACAAGCAAAAGAGCAGTTGGATTTATGTTTCAATATCCTTTTTTTTTATAATCTGTCCTAATGCGTTTTTGCAGCTCTTACAAAGAACAAATACAACTAGTTGTTGTATGCTTTAATATGCATGTTGCTCCTAATCATTAAACAACAAGTTAGTAACTTTTGATTTTTTTCTAGACATTTTTAAACATGTTTTTGATATGTGTTTGAATCTAAAGTTTCTATCTTCCATCCTATAGGTACTAAACTTCGTCCGTCGCATGTGTTCTGCCTGGTGTCGGGTTTAGAATATCACCTATCTATATCTTCCGTGGATATCGTAAGAGGAAGCTAAGGAAATAGGTTAAGATATGTTTCAGGCAACATTCTAGCAACCTGTCACTATTAACTACATGCCTCTGAACTAAAACCCTAAAAATTAAGCTGAAACTAAAAATAGTTATAGCTTTGTCTATGTAACGTTCCATGTGTTCTGCCTACCCCATGTGGGAATACACGTATGTTTATTTTGTTTGCCTCTTACAAAACAGACGAATTCACGTGTTCTTATAAAATACGGATAACTCACGTTATAAATCGAGTTTAGCTCGACATGTTTCGGACTAATTCGTAGCCCTTCATCTAGGAGCCGCGGCAGCTGCTGCTGCCAAACGCGAACTGCGCGCCTCGGCTCTCTTCGCGCGACTGCTCGTGCTCGACGAAACTAACACTGGCTCACGACTACCCTCGTTATTATCGTCATTTATATTATTGTCAAAAATAGGGTAGCACACAACACTAACTACATCACTTTGTAAAGGCACCTCCACACTCGCTGTTGACGCAGTACGAAGATTCAAAACCGTCTTCCAACTCGGAGGCACCGACCAACCACTATCTCGATTAAAATTTGGACGTCTACTAATCTCTATAGCTTCACGTACTTTTCGTTGAATGTAAAATTTCTCCCTTGCTAGTACGGAAACCTTGTCAAAACTCGATTTATAACGTGAGTTATCCGTATTTTATAAGATGAGTGACTCTCACGGTAGTTTAATGTTAAATGAATTCACGTGTTGTTCCAAATCCACCACAGGGTTGATTAGGTTAGGTTTTAAAAGTATTATAAATCACTGCATGACCCTGATGTTCAGAATTATTTACACTATGTCGGTTTTCTAGCGAATGGATTGATTAGACCGCCTGTTAAAACGTCTTAAGGGCTAATGAGGGCTTTTTGCTAAGTGTTAGACGAGTTGAGTGCTCGCTGACTATTTATGTAATTACGTAAATACATCACACCTATTTTCCCAAATGGGAACACTAATACATAGACAGAACCCGTTATTTCCCGTTTTATAGCCACATATAGAGTATTTTTTAGGTAATAAGTTAGGAGGTAACAGTGACAGATTGATAGGCTGTCGCCTAAAATATTCCGACTTTCCTTAGTCGCCTCTTTCGACATCCACAGGAGAGATGGATATATGTGTGTAGCGCCCCAGCGCCAGCGCCAACATGCGTCGAACAGCCGAACTAAACGGGTCTACATCGCGCTAACGAAGTTTCGACGAACGGTTGCATAAATAAAACTTCCAACTTCCTCTCTGTGGAATTCGGTCCCCAGGCATAACATCTGCCTGGAGAGAGATCTCTCTATTGGAGTCTTTCCCACAGTGTGCTTCTTAAACCGAAACCGAAGATTTTAGTTTTACCAAAAGTTGTAGTTGTACCGAAGTTTAGATGTGAAAACATACAGAGCTACACTATCACAGATAGCCATGACTATACTTTGCAATATCAGGCGCACAAGCTAGTACAGTCAGGGAAACTGGATGTTTGGTAATTTGGCCCTATTACTATTTCCATCCTCTTACATGACATAAATAATTTACATTAATTTTCTTAGATAAGTTTGTCATTATAATACGCACAAGTTAAGAAGACGGTCAACCAGCTAACATTTAATTTACTCGGCTATACATCGGTATAGAAAACCGCAGCCATACCGCGCCATAGGCGCAGGCGCACAAAAAGCCCGGGTGTCTTCCCATCGCTTCCTGCACCGGCCATCGCCAATTAGAGACGAGAAAGCCGGTGTTAGTGTCGTACTAGTGATGGCCATGTAACGGAGAAATCAACCCATGAAAAGAGGCATATCTTTACTTAAGACTTTTTACTTGAAAAAAAAAAAACTTTAAAATTTTATCACAAATGGGTCTTTGTTAATATGTCTGCACTTTTTATTTTATTTGTTATGTTAATGTAACTGAATAATACATACAAAAATAGTTACTTACACAAAAATATACAGTGTAAGTACCTACTATCTACTTAAAATATCAAGAATTTAATTAGATCATTAGTAACTTTACGTACCTACCTAACACGCGTTTATCACGCAAAAAAAAAGAAACAGACTTCATTCATGTTGATACCGTTTTAAACGTAACCCCGTCCCTAAGGCGTACTGGTACTTGTATTAACATCTGCAGACTGGTATCGAAGTGACTACCATCTTAGAATCGGTTTTTCATCTTCACACGATGTTAGTTTTTCCAGCGTGAAAACTCTCAAGGCTACTAGTTTTGGATTAGGATTAGTAGGTTCCCTAGTTATGAACATGTGACGCTGTATATTGAGTTGAGACTTTATTCAACTAGGATTCCAACAATTTTCTAGTAAGGGAGTTCATAAACATACCTACTACACTATTGTTTTTTTTTATGAACACTTCTACAATCTTCTGTTTTTTCTATTATTGTCTTTTACAAAATACTCAGGATATCGAGGAACATGACATAAATCACGCCTGAATTCTCAAATGAGTAGGCAGATCATACAAAACATTGAGACAGAACTATTACTACTTCTTGTCTTGTTCCGTAGCAATTTTTACCATAATGTTTGATTTGAAGTTAGTTAAAAGATGCAGTGTTGTTATGGATATCCATATCCGTAACCGAAACTATCGGATATCCGAAATAAAAAAATATCCATAACCGTAACCGAATCCAAAAAGAAAAGTTTCGGATAGTTTCGGATAGGGCGAAGTCAATATTACAACCTACAATGTACAAATTAAAGTCAAATATAATCTTTTTTGTATTTCATTTTACAGTTCCTTAAAAATCTTATATCCATAACCGAAATTATCCGAAACTATCGGATATCCGAAATTATTTTAATATCCATAACCGTAACCGAAACCGATTTTATATTTTACCATTATCCATGTCCATATCCGAATCCGAAATTATAATATCCATAACATCCCTGAAAAGATGTATAATGGTGACGGGTTCCTAGCATTTCGCCTAAAACGTACCTTAACCTATTACCTTAGTCGCCTCTTACGACACCCATAGAAGAAACCTACACGGCCATACGGCCAACGAGGAACGCTAGAAATTTTATCTTTTTAATTACAATCCACGAAAATTCTCAAGGCGCTTCGCCGTCCAACAGATAAAATCTACAACCCACACGCTGAACAAATAAACCTAATAGTGTACGAACATAAAAACGTGACATCAATTGCCCAATAACAAGTCGTGATTTTTCATAAAACAAAAGTCAAGCGTGAGTTGTTCTTATGAAACGTCGCCCACGCACACATGTGAACATTAAAGTACAAAGACGGATCGTCTGTAGAATCCCACGCAGACGATGGCGACGTATAAGGGCGTATGTGTGACGGCCAGTGCTGTGGCACATAGGTACAATATTATGCAGCTTAAAAAAAAGCTAGTTGTTTGTTCTTTGACAGTATCACCAATTGATGCACCACTGTAAACCGTATTTAAGTTACAGTTGATAGCGACAGCACGCGTTTTCAATAGGTTTCAATTAATCTACTCAAATAATTTTTGTGTTGTCGTGATGGTTAGAATAATACCTCTTCATTTCTTCCGTGGATGTCGTTAGAGGTCAATAAGGAAATAGGTTAAGGTATGTTGTAGGCGATCGCCTAGCAACCTGGCATTTTATGCCTCTTTTGTCCAGGTTAAAACCTAAAAGAAATGCTAAAAGCTGGTATGAAATGTGAAATAGTCGTGGTTTTCTCTACATAAAATTCCGTGTGTTCTGCCTATGTAATTTTGAAATACAGGCGTGACGTATGCAGTTGTTAATAACATCTGTCACATTTGAGACTCTAGCTACGATGTTCTATAACAAAAAGTAACAGCTACATAACGTTTACGCCTTTAGATTCGATAGGTTACATTTGGACTCATACTACCAATTTATACTTCCATAAGTGACCGCTTGAAGTGCAGCAAAATTCCCTATACAAATTGTTTACACCATTGCTAGCGTGTTCGGTAAATAAAAACTCAAACTGATGGTACAGTATAGAACATAGAAATTCCATCTATTAACATTCTTCCAGTAACAAACTTACGCCATTATACTTTTGAACGGTAAATTAAGCTATCTTTTTATTGGGAACACGATAAGAATTGTCATTTTTAAGCACACGCATAAGATTTTATGGAGTTAGTAATAAAGTGAGCGAGTGGGTATGTAATGGTTTCGAAAATGGTTCGTTATTATAGTAAAATGTTTGCTTGTTTAGCATACAAACGAGAATATTTGGTGTCGATATCGATGCTGCTTCAAATCGATGGTGCTCACTATTTTCAATAAAAGTGTTTGAATATTAAGTGCAGTTAAATTCTTACGAAATCTTGATAGTATTTTCAATTGAAGAAGATTTAAGACTGATACATTTATCACTTTAACGTAACACGTGGTAGCCAAGCGGTTTGTGGTCTCTCTAGGATTGTGGATTCGAATCCCAGACTCACTTATCTTTTTTTTTTGTAACACACCACTGAATTTTTTTGTAACTTGTTCCCGAAATAGAACGTGATATTTATAAAAAAAAAGCTAATCGTGGGTGAAAGCAATGTTAGGAAACCTGTACACAGTGCTGAAATTCCATATCAACATTGGCCCTGCGAGACAACTAAAAGTCCAAAACCAAAATAGAGGGGAAGTTTCGTCAGTTTTTTATTTACTTAGCCTACAAAAAACATAGAGACTGAATAACGGATAAGATCTGTTTTACATAAACTTACTTTCTGAACTTTTAGGTAACTGTTATTTTGAGTAATGTTTTAAA
The DNA here is from genome assembly GCA_005406045.1 of Adoxophyes honmai. NCBI lineage: Eukaryota > Metazoa > Arthropoda > Insecta > Lepidoptera > Tortricidae > Adoxophyes > Adoxophyes honmai. The sequence goes on along the minus strand of BHDV01041119.1, from coordinate 209,466 downwards.
CTTTCCTGGTTCTCACTCATATTTATATCTACGCGGGATTTTATCACGTTTCAATTAAATAACTTCTCGACGTTATTTTGAAATCTATGCAAAATATTAACACTTTCATTGCCTTTGCCTCTTTACTGTTCCAAAACCCTCGGCTGATGTTTCCCCACTTGACCATGTTGAACTTGTGCAATCATTGCACTAAAAAAATGCCATCTTGTGTAACGTATCAATTGAACTATTAATAAATAACGGTATCTACAAATAACTGTTTATGTGCCATAAAACAAAAGCGGGCTGACGCAAGCCGTCAGTGCTCCTCTATGTCAGTCTATCAATCAATCAGCACGCCCACGTAACGAATTTTATGGTCAGACTGTACCGTTGAAGGTCGATATGCAAGCCACAAAAACCAGGTAAGTGCGCTTATCACCTTTTAGTACAAAAATGTATTTATCTGATTGATTGCTTTACGAATTCGTGGTAAAAAGCAGGGCATACCTATATAAACCCGTATTCTAGTAACCCGTACGTAGTAACTCGGAAAATATATCCATGATTTACCTGTTCCTATTTTACGTAGATTTAAAATTTAAATATCTGTTGATAGCCTGTTGCCTTTAGTTTACCTTAACCTATTTATTACAAAATCCACGGCAAAAATACAGATATGTCGTGTGTTTTTGTTAGTTTTTTTTTTACCTACTTCATTCTGAATTAAAAGTCCAAACTATTACTAGACACCCTTTGTGCAGAGCTTAAAATATAGTCTGTATTTTGCGTACAGGTCTTTTCATAGTCTAGCATTTTCTTGACGTGAAATAACTCGAGCAATTTAAATAATTGTGAAACTGTCAATATTAAATAGACACAAATCCCAAGTACATGTCAAGACATTTTCAAATTAAGTATTTGATGAATACAGTTCATTTTCGCCAACTACGGCGCCTTAACCCTGCACAGTGGGCATGTTGCCATAATTGTATAGAAAAACGTGCCTCGGTCGAAGTTACTTATTTTGTAATTAAATGTCTGCTAAGTTAAAAGTAGGAATTGAGAGGAAGCTTCGCACTGTGTTTAAAAAGTATTGCGTTTAGAACTTGTACCTTTAAAAAACTAACAAACTCCATTCAGCTTCTTTTTTCAAAAAACTTATCTGAGGCCTATAATACAATTCGGTCGGGTAATGAGGTAAGTTAGATCGCGAAATCCAAGTTTCCAATAACAGTTAACACATCCATAATAACTTACAAACCTCAATCGTATAAAAAATTATAAGTTAAAGCATAGATTTCCATCAATGCCCAATAATTTTCCTAGTAAAAAAAATGGCGTTCATAAAAACATCGTTAGAACTTCTAAATCTACTTAACATTGTCACAGACCAACTATAACTCAATTTATTCAATTAATCTACGTATAGAGCTTTAACTAGAACTATGCAATATCAAGAAGACCTATTACATTGTATCTACAGCGGTTCCTCGAAATCAAAAACATAGTTATATCTAGAGCTAGATAGCGTAGTTCCTCATGCCTTATGGCAGTGATTGGAGCGCCTTGTATGGGACAAGAATTAATTGCACAGTGGTTCAAACGCGAGAAAAACAGCTACAAATTTTAATCTATATAAATGTGAGTTTTTTCACATTGTCTTTGCAAACTGCCATTTCACATTGTTTTGGATTTGCCAAGTGTCGGGTTTAAAATAAAACCACTCCATTTTTACCGGATGTCGTAAGAGGCGACTAATAAACGATGTGTGTCTTCGCAAAGTCTCATTTTGAAAGTTTAAAACCCCGAAATTTCTCCCGATCTTCTATTTGGTAGCGTCTTAGCTTAAGGCAATTTAAAAATAAGCCTTTGGTTAAAGAATAAGCCAAGCAGAGAAAGCTTTGACATATAATAAGTCTGTTACAAGCATTTCTAAAACAACATTCATTACCACTTAACATCACCATCAAACCACGCGTAGGTGTGATTGTTCTGTTCAAAATATCAGCCAATTACTTAGATATTTAATTAAAATAATCATTAATTTGCATGTACGATGCTCTAAGCTGCAGTGGGCGGGTCGGAGGCAGTGCATTGTTGTTCACCTTGGGAGAAACAACCTGCTATTTATCTGTCTTTAGTTCGAGAGTACCTGTTTATTGTGAGTGAAGGCTGGCAGAAAATCCGGCGTTGTATAATCACTGTCGAGACTGGGAAGGCGAGGCAGCTAAATTGTATTTCGCAATTTGTACTTAATGGGAGAAGTAATTTGCTTGTTTTTTCCTAATTTTTTCTTACGGCATTTATTGGAAATCGCATAAAATCACCGTGTAGTGTCGGGTTCAGAATAACATCTCGTCGTAAGAAGCGATTATGGATAAATAGTTAGGCATGCATTAGGCGACATACTGTCACTATTAATTAGACCTATTAAGTTTAAACCTTTTGATTGTAATATAAGTAGTATGACATGTTTTGTGACCACTTTTAGCATATTTTTCAGGTATAAATAACACACTACTATGAAAAATTTGACGCGATTAGAAAAAATACTGCCTTTCCTTTTAATCATTATTGCAACATTATTTAAAGAGAACAAACTACCTGAATTACGTTATTTATACATAAAACCACAACGCAAGCTTGTTTGCTGACACTTGGACTGTCTCATAAAAATTTCAAATTAAACAAAAAACATTGCTTATAATTTTGTCCGCTTCGTTTTAAAGCTTAGACCACTGTGCGTCCGCAAATATGGTTACACTGCGAGTCCATAAACAGAGTATTATAATACACTGGGCATGCTGTAATAAGTGCGTAACTCAGGAACCGTGATTTACTGTCCTAGGCTACCTTACAAACGTAAAAGGGCGTATCTGCTGAAGTAATTAACTGCAGTTACGTCTTTCTGCGTTAGCAGGGTAATAAATGCTGTTATTTATGCCTTACTGGAGGTTATTGCGGTTGGAATAAAAGTAAGCGTGTATTTTATAAAATTGGAAACAACTTCACATGTGTTTATGTAGATGAATTCTTGTAGATTTGAAATTGGATATATGTATTTTGGTTTCATTATTATACCTCTAAAATTATGCTGCAAGTGTCTGCGAAGCGTGAAATAGTCATAATCATGGTTTTTCACGTTCCGTATGCTCCGCCTACCCCGTTTGGGAAAATAGGCGTGATTGTTTGTTTGTATGTATGTAGTTTTTGGTTTAGCAACATGAAAGAGACAAATTTGAAGGATATCCCTGTCCGACGTAATTGCCCGACTGCGCAGAGAAAGCGCGGTCCTATGTTATCTGCGCCCGCGCAGCCCGCAGCCTAATCATAGTGTTTGTATAGAAAGTGATCTACCTGCGACTGTATGAGTATTACGTAGGCATAATGTCAGGAAGCGTTCTTCCTGACATTATGCCTTTTTTTTTCATTATGCTTGTCTATGTATTTTATGTATTTTGTCATTATGCTTTTTTGCTGATATCTTCCGTTGAAGATCGAAATTGGAATAGGATTTTTGTATTTTAGGCCCTAGACGACAGACTATCTGTGACGCACTTTTTAGTTTGTCAAAATAGAACCTATGAAATTATATGCAGTAACGTACACACACAAAAAGTCCGGCGCACAATGCGGCAATCCATGCAGACTTTTTGTGCGCCCCCGACTTGATCGCAGAAAAAGTCGGTCGTCTGCGCTGCGCCTTAGTTGAAAATCTGTTTGTGTTCGACGGTGCGTAGTAGTTTGGCAGCAGCCGCCGCGGCTCCTAGATGAAGGACTATGATCTAACCAGAAAAGATGTCGACCTAAGTAGCCAGTCATTACTTATACATCCTTACTAATATTATAAGATTTATAAGTCAGAAAGTGAGTTTGTTTGTTTGTTTGTTCCGCTTTCACGCCGTAACTACTGAACCGATTGCTTTGAAATTTTGCAGGCATAAAGATAGAAGTCCGGATTAAATAATAGGGTACTTTTTATCCCGGAAAAAAAATGATGTTCCCGAGGGAAAACAAAAATATAGTTTGCTTGATAGATCGATATCAATTGATGATAAATCGATATCGATCGATGATCGATCGATAGATGATAGATCGATGGCGCTGTGTGTCGTTTGAAACGAGAAGTTTTCTTATAGTTGTGCTTTATACCGCAATATAACCGAGTTCCACGCGGGCGAAGCCGCGGGCGGAAAGCTAGTGTAAATATAATTCTTTTTAACTTGCTTTGTGTGTCTCCCTTATATCTCTTGTTCGGTCAATCGCTCGAAGGTAAGCAGGAAGAGATCCCTTAAGGGTCATGTTCGCCTTTGTACTTTTACTTCCGTGTAAATTACACTACTCCGGTTCTTCCGTGGACGTCGTGAGAGGCGACTAAGGAAATAGTTTAAGTTATATTTTGCGCGACAGACTAGCAACCTGTGACTCAACTACTTCTTCTACTTCAACTACTGCCAACTCAAAACCTATAAAAATATGCGAGAAGTGACTTGAAATAGTCAAGGTTTTACCTATGCAGCGTCTCGTGTGCTCTGCCTACCCCATTTGAGAATACATGTGTGATGTTTGTATGTATAGTAAAGTTTTACGTACATACACAGCAATCGATAAAATTTCGCTTCTCTAAATCCCGTTTTACGAAGGGCTACATCGTACCCGATGGTAACCATGGTTTCCCTATAGCTTTAAATTCGTGTTTAGGCGATCACGCGTGACAGACAGACAAACATTAGTCCGTCAAGCGTAATTGTGGACAATTGGACAGCTTTCTAGGATCCGATACAGATCGGAGAAAGTGACTTCGAAAACCAGTTTTGGAAAACGCGTGGTATTTTGCATTTTTATAATAAGTAGTATTCTTGATTAACCGTGGTGTCTAGAATAAAACCTCTCCATTTCTTCCGTGGATTTCGTAAGAGGCGACTAATGGAATAGGTTTAGGTATGCTTTGGGCGGCAGGCTAGCAACCTGTCACTATTATACTGCCTCTTCCATCTGTTTTCAAACCTAAAATTATGCTAAAAATGGCCGCGAAGCGTGAATAGTCATAATCATGGTTTTGTCTATGTCACGTTTCATGTGCTCTGCCAACCCCAGTAGGGAACACAAGCGTGATTGTATGTATGTCTGAGAAAAAAAGAAAAGGATTTTTTTTTTCATAAAACGACTCTAAGTATATTCTAATTTTGACATCTCTCACGTTAAGGCTTAGTTACTTATACAAGCCCACGCCATATTTAAGAAGTCTTACAATTAAATATTATCCGCCATTGCGACAGGTCCCAAACACGAGTGTTGCCAGCCTCACAATTATAGCAAGCCTCTTAAAGCTGTAGGGTGACCACGATAAAGACAAACGCAAAATGTTTTTTTATACATTTTTAAGGGCGTTTAAAATATCCTAGTTATTCCGCGCGTGGGAATATAGTTTAAGGTATGCTTTAGGGTGACCAATTAACTATCTGTCACTATGAAACCTCTTTTGTCTATATTTAAATCGAAAATTGTGCAAAAATAGATAAAAGACGAGAAATACGCGGTTTTTACTACTTAACGTTTCGCGTGCCCTGTCTACTCCATTACGGAACATTTCATTAGCCATTTTTTAATATAGCTCCTTTTATTTCCTCATCATTTTGCTGCTGACAAGAAGAAATACTACTACTATGAACATCACTCATACTACGACATAAACTACGACTTTTACGGTTCTTCTTGCGCAATAAACAATTACAAATAAAACTGTTTAATAATAACTGTTTTGTCACACGAGATCATTAACCTTTCTTTACCTACACGGAACCTCAAACTAGTGTTAGTACTTCAAATTACACCCTATTCCAGACATCCAAAAGTATAATTTAGAACAACTCAATTCTTAGATATATGACCTTTCACTCAGCCCTTCGTGTCAATAACACTATGTTATCTACCGCTCATACAAATTTGAACTAGTCGCATTTACAAATAGTACAACTGATTAAAAATAATATTCAAATTTACATCTTAAGCTGAGTAATTATGGTTTAAAATTGAAAGCAAAGAAGTTGCAGTTAGGTCTTTTATTACACGTCAAATGTAACCACAAGAAATCTCATCCTTCCGTAGGGTGACTGACATTGGTTGCATGGAACAGATAATACGCGAATGTGAACTTTATTCCGTTTTTTTCCGTTTCCCGACCCGGTTTAGAAAATAATACCACTCCAATTTCTCCGTGGATGTTAGCTTATATTTTAGGCGACAGGCTAGCAACCTGTCACTATTGTAAAACACAAAACCTAGAAAAATGTGCTGAAGTGGCCACGAATCGTTAAGTAGCAACAGCTTTGTCTATATAACGGTTCGTATGCTCTGCCTACGCCATACAGGCGTAATCTTTACGATTGTGTACCTACAGTTGGCAACTAGCTGCGACGCGACCTTTTAATATATTCCATTGGTCACTTTTCTTGTTTTACTTTAAGTCAGTTGTGTCGTGGTATACAATCTGTCACATTGTTTTATTGTAATCTATTAATTAAAACCTTTGCTCCTACTAATATCATATAGCCTTTCTACAGTCCACTCAATAGGTATCATGTACTTTCCCACACATAACCACAACCACCCGCACTGTTCTTTACGCCCTTAACTCCAAGCATGGAGAACAAAAGGGTAGTACTCTACACCATCCTGTTCATCCGCTCTTTTGTCACGCGCGTGTTAGGTGTCATAGGGTTACAGTTGACGTAGTTCGTGCCTCCGGTTGGCCTTCGTACGTTACAACCCTGTCGCAATGAACCTTATCGTTTGTTTCCGAAGTGTTTACATGACTGAACAACTGGTTAGCGCGTCAGTTACTTTATTTAAATTATTTAAATTATTATACACGTATTTTTCTATTGTTTGACAAAGAAAATATTACGGGGACACAGTGCTTAGAAGTTTGGAGTCATTCGGGTTCGAATCACACCTCTCCATTTCTTCCGCGGATGTCGTAAAAGGCGACTAAGGAAATAGTTTAAGTTATGCTTTAGACAACAGGCTGGCAACCTGTCACTATTAATCCTCTTTCATCAATGAATAACCAAAAAGTATACTGAAAGTAGCTACCAACCGTGAAAAAAGAAAAAGGGTTCTGACTTAGCAGCATTCCGTGTGCTCTACCTACTTCATTTCGAAATGACGTGATGTACATTTATGTTTTTGTTATAGAAGAGCAACGTTACTAGCTAAAGTCGAAGATAATCCATAGAATTTAAGGAAGAGATCCCTTAAGGGATATTTTCGCCTTTGTATTGTTCTGTGCTTTTTATTTCGTCATGTTCTTTAGTACAATAAGAAGTTACATACACACAAAATTTTGACGCCACTGGGCGTCAGTGGCAATAAAGGGGCTAGTCCTCGATCCAGTCCGCGCGCGCGCCGCCGCCTGGCCACCGCAACTGGGTCGTATCGTTTTATTTCGACCGAGTTGCGCAAGCGCTTGTGTTGCGGTGCTTTAGTGTATCTTAGAGTAACTTGTATTGATCTGCTGAAGAACCTTTTCACAATTGATTTACAGGGTGTAACTTACCCGTGCGATAATTCAAAGCGGCATTTTATCCGCCGTAAGAGTGGATGTCCTAACACGCGACTAACGATATAGGTATAGGTACCTAAGTGTACTCATTATTTGAGATATCTTAACTGAAAACCAAAAAAATATGCTCGAAGTAGCTGCGAAACGTGAAATACCTAGTCAGTTTTGACTATGTAGCATTTTGTGTGATCTGCCTACTATATAGTGGGAATAGAGGCGTGATGTACCTATGTACGAGTATGTATGGATCTTTGACCCGTGTGGTATCGGTTTTAGGATAAGACCTCTCCATTTCTTTCGTGGATGTCGTAAGAGGCGAATAAAGACCAATAGACGTAGATATAGGCTTTGTGATAGACTACCATCCTGTCACTATTTTATTTACACATTTACTTAAAACAAAAAAATATGGTAGATATTTTGAATAAGTATCTAGTGTTTAGTGTGCTCTGCCCAACCTATTTGAGAATACAGCTGTGATGTTATGTATGTATGTACATATCTTTAACATAGTATAGTAAATATACCCAAAACAAAGCATTGCCAACGTCCAACTCGCACTCTACTTAACTATACTTAATCCGGCACTCAGAGAAGTCCTTTAACTTTAACAGTCGCTTCCACAGATTTATATCGAACTAGATGACTCAAGTGTACGTACTTTGCGTGCCTAAAGGAAGAGCAATGCTCCTCTTTTGACGCGATTTTATTTAGTTTTATAGCGCTTAGATTAGGTTTAACTGCCTAAAGACAGGATAATCTGACTAGGGCGGCATCACCTTTGAATGGGTTTCACTCGGACTGTCAATTCCTATCACTAAAGAGCTAATGTGACGATACCTAGTATACCTACCGTTGAGAAAAAGTGACACGCTTGGTTTTCATACAAATGTAGGAACTCGCGGTATCTAGTTCGATATAAGTCTGTGGTCGCTTCTCAAAATGCAGAATCGACCATTAACGCTAATTGCCGACTCAGAGTGCGGCGGGTATTTGTTGCGATATCGTTCATACAGCTCTCGAATTAACCTGAATTCGCCGACAATAAGTGACAATGGCGTCTCGTTTCACAAGAGAAATGATACCGTATCATTTTCATTTGATGAGATAATGATTTTGCAATGAATTGTTCTGTTAGAAACAGCTCAAGTCAGTTTCGCGCTGCAGTTATCCACTGAATTGCTTCATGTTAAAGTCCAAAATCGTTCAGCATCGTTGTTGGAGTTAGGATGAAATGGAAAGCAGTCGTCTTGTTTTGTATTTTGTATTCAACTGTCAACATTATTGGGTATCGTTTAAAGTAAGTTTTTCATGTGTTTGAACGCCATTACATACCACTGTTTATGTTTCGATGCAACAGTGTTGTTTTGCTAAGACTTGGAGAACTGCGTAATATTTTGACGTGGTTATGTTTTAGTCGTTTTGTTTGTAACTTAACCCGTGGAGCGCCCCATAGTACGCCTTTTTCCGATATTTTTTTAGGTTCCGCGCGTCCTGTGCGCACACAAGTGCGCATAAAGCTACGTCGCTGAATAAGGGTCACTTTTATTCAGAACAAAAACGAAAAAAAAGAACGTGTGCGGGTAGGAAGCGCGAAAGAAAAAACCGTTACGCGCACACCTGTGGCCGTAGGGCGCTCCACGGTTGCTAGATAAGCCGTGTTGAAGTGCGAGTTTTTCCATTGACAAGCTAACTTATTCACTTACATAATTTTGTACCTAGATAGGATAGAATAGCACCACTCCATTTCATCCGGGGATGTCGTAAGAGGCGACTAAGGAAATAGGTTTAGGTATGCTTTAGGCGACAAGCTAGCAACCTGTCACTATTATACCTCTTCCATCAGTTCTTACACCTAAAATTATACTTGAAGTGGCTGTGAGGCGTGAAAGGATCCTTAGTCGCCTCTTACGACATTCACGGTAGAAATGAAGAAGTGTTATTCTATCCCTACACTACAAAGGAAATACAACGTAAGCGTAGGTCATAATGAAAATACTGATAACACGGTTCTTAAATCAAATTTAGGTCGACATGTTACGGGCTACTTTTTCACCTAGGAGCTACAGCGGCCGCTGCCAGACGCACACTGCACTCTATGTAGAGAATTGTAAGAAAACTTCTCTAATAAATAGAAGAAATTAAATTACGTTGGACACACGATAACTGGTACAAATTAGTTGTTAACACAATATTCGAATTTGAATCTGAATATATACTGAAAAAGTTAAGTGTTGCCATATCACAAAGTGACAAAGTAACGCTCCTATGCACGTTATCGTACACTCTATTAATTCGAGTCTCACGGTACATTCATGTCCAAAGTTTAGGAATTAACTGAAGGCACTAAAATGGAGATTTCAACGAAAAATGCGTTTAAAAATGAGTCCGTTAACCCTTTCCGTGCATCATGTTACGAAAACTTTTACGATCGACACGGCACACAAACGCTTCCGCCAAGAAAATCTAAAATAACGTAATAACTGTAATAAAGTTGCAAGTCGTTTCCCCTTCGTTTTGCGTTATGCTAAATCGCAACGTTTTCCGTTACACAATGTTATTAGCCGTAATCCAAATAGGATTGCGACAGATTTGATGTTATTGTCTTGTTAATCAAGGTCCGAATTTGTAGCCGACCGCTGCAGATTGCGGTGGTTTTTATCCAAGTTTGAAGACTAACTAATCTTAAAATATGGAACTTAAAAACGTAATTTGTGACAGTTTTCCAAAACACGCAGTATATTAACATACATCGGGGTCTCTCTATTGGTACAAATAATACTTTTAATAGGTTTTTCACAGTAATTTATTAATTTTTTTACAACACAAATCCAAAATGTAATCACATCCGACACCTGTCTGTCTCCCGTCCCTTGTTTTTTACGTGTTTTACGTTTCAATTTCCTATAAACAACTTCCTTAAAACTTTTTTGCTCCCACATACATACATCACGCCTGTATTCTCAAATGGGGTAGGCAGAGCATACGAAATGTTAAATCAAAACCATGGCTATTTAACGCCGCGCATCTATTTCTGGTTTAATTTTAGTTTCAAAAACAGATGGAAGAGCTAAAATAGGCCTAAATTTTACCTAAATCTATTTTCTTAGTCGCTTCTTACGGCGTCCACTGAAGAAATGGAGATGTGTTATTCTAAGCCTGACAACCACAGAATGTGTAAAAGGCAAGTCGGTCGAGGGCGCCCTCGAAAAACTTTAATCAGATCGGCGATATTCTGAAAAGAGGCCAAATTAGAAGTACCCAAAACTGTCGAGCGAGTATGACGAGAACTACGACAGGGATGAAAGTAGATGAAGCAAGAGAAATACGTCAGATATATGCGAATGGAGCTGTCTCTGCCTACCCCGTGACGAATGAGACATAATGTTTGTTTGTATGTAACTACAACTCATGTTCTAAGTAATTAGCACAGTAAGCTACAGCGTGTTCCGTTTGAGAACAATCACAAACACGAGTCCGAGGTATTTGGAAACAAATACAGGATGTTTGTAGAACGCCGCTGCTGGGATTCGATGCGAAAGATGAATAACCGGATGTTGCGTCATTACCTATTCGTTACAAAGCCTTTAGAATGTTTCAATGGAAGTTTTTCAAAAATCCGACATAACCGAAAATCTCATTGAATAAAAGAATAGCACCTTCTAACAAAATTTGGTAATCGTGTTATTTCATTTCTCCACATTTTCATTCATTTTAATGTCGTGAAAATACGGATAACTCACGTCTTAAAACGAGTTTAGCTCGGCATGTTTCTAGCTATTCCGTAGCCCGTAATCTTCTTTCCTGCCAAACGCGTACTGCGCGCCTCCGCTCTGTTTGTGCGATAACGTATCGAACATTTTTCTGTTTTATTTATCTACTGGCTTAGCACGGCAAGGCACAAATCGAGTCGCGCGCGAGATAGACTATACCTGTCACTGTCTAACTAGAGACGTCAGAAAATGACAGGTAGTCTATCCCGCGCGCGAGTTGACTCAGTAAAAGGCGACAAATGCGTTCTACTAACTCATTTTCTTATCAACCTTTATCAGTTTCTAGAAATAGATATTTCAAATACACTCCCAAACAAATACATTTGGTGACAAGTGAAGCAATTCTATTAAACCAACTGTCAGTTTATCAGATGCCGTAAGATTATGCTGTCAGATTACCTATAGTTATCTGTGTTGAGTCACAGCGAGAATTAAACACTTAACTGTTGCGAGACTCTTATACAATCTGTCAAAAAGATGGCCAGTCTATCTGACTGTTACATTGGGCCAACGCTCTTTGTTTGGCATCAGAATTATACACAAACATACACACATTACGACTGTATTCCCAAATGGAGGCGGCAGAGCGCATAGAGCGTTTCACAGATTAACTATGCCACTTTCAATATAATGTTAGAACACATTCAGAACCAAGGACCCGGCTCCCGGGTTCTTCAAAACATTCGCTAGATATCGAGAACCCGGGAGCCGGGTTCATTTTGTACTAGCTATAGACTACTCGGTTCCGCGCAGATGTTGTGATTTTAGGCTTGGTCGTGAATGTGTTAAAAACAGATGATAGAAGTGTAATAGGTAGTGATTGCTAGCCTGTCGTCTAAAGCATGCCTAAGTCTATCTTACTTAGTGTCTTTTAACATCATCCACGGAAGAATTAATGGAGATGTGTTATTCTAAACCCAAGACCAGACAGGACAAAACATGTAAATAGGCGCGAAAGTGCTTGTTGCTTATTGATTTAAACATACATATTTTTAACTTAAAACTAAAAGTAAAATAAAATGGACACGATCACATCGAGACAAGCTCGCCATGTTTCGGACCAATTCGCTACACATTTAGCTCCAGATGAGTCACAAATCTGTCCGAAATATTTCATATATCCATATTAATTCACAGCTAAATCCTCAGCTTGCTATATGTTAATTACAAACCCTTTATTCCAATTAATCAGACACTTCCGTCGCTTGCGCAACAATTATGTTACGAAAGTTGGACATGATTGTTTTAATTAAGTAATGTGTAGATTGTAGAGATTTGCGTGTAACAATTTATTTAATTTTGTAACGTTTCCTCAGTTTTGCAATAACCCACTACCGCTTGGCTTGAAAAACAAAATAAGCAAAAGTATACTGCGGTTTCTTGATGCTCAAATGCTCATGAAACAATGTGTGAGTGGTATGCAAAGCATACGTAAATTACCTAAGTCACCACTTACGACATGGAAGGAAGAAACGGAGAGGTATTGTAAACATGACACCACAGGACTTAATATATTATTTAACGACCAGGTAGAGAATAGGATAGTGGTTAGAGAATCTTACTGTGAGGCAGATGTTTGAGGAATACGAATGTTTGCTCTCGAGTCTTGAATGTTTATTAATATAAGTTTATCCGTCGTCTAGGACGACACAGACATTAAATTAGCTAATTTGAGAATAGGTGATTGATGTAAATTAACCAATGTCATATTTTTTTCTTAAACATAAAGTAGGTACAATGTAATAGACTTTACAAAGTCTTCGTCACTTATTCAATAGATTGGACTTTAATAAAAAAGTCCATGCAAAGGTGGATTTGGATAATAAGTAGGTATTTCAATTTCAGAATATTTTCACAATAAAACAAAAGATCTCGAAAATTCTGTGAAAATCCTGAGTTTACGCTTACACATGGACACCACATACAATATACATGTTAATTTAATATGAATTCCACCGATTAATTAGAAATGTAAAGGTCACGGCTGCGCAAGCGCATGAAACCAGAGCGACGCGCTCGGGGGCGCTCGTGGAAAGTCGGTTTCCCTTTGAAACCGATACCACGGAGTTCGGAACCTTCTTTTTGTAAGTGACGGATGTCAGGTCACCGCAATGGGGATAATCCTTGCGTTGAAACCACTCTGTTTACTCCGTCAGCCAAGCCACTGGTAGATGGGCGAATAAGCACGCGGACCTGTGTCTCGGTGACATTTTGGCTCTTATGTCGTAGGCCTCCTCTCAGTATGAGACATTTTGGGCCGTTGTTTCTACGCAGACTCAATGCAAATTGGGAGCTTCACACACAACGTGTGATTTACTCGCGATGTTTTCCGTTACTGAATAACTCGTGGTAAAAATCAAAATAAACTACGATTTCCCATATAAATTCCGAAATATGGGAGCCTGGGCTCCGAACCTACGACCCACTGCATGTGTCAAATCGCAGGTCTATCTTGGATCATGGCCTTTTCTACATATATCCATGGTATATCTGAAGAATATTGTGTACAATACGTCAATAGATTTGTATCAGTACGTTCATGATACTTGACCGTGTTTAATCTCGTGTTTAGGATCCCCTACGTAGAACCTATTTACAATGACGTCGTAGAGACATTGCTTTGCTGCACAAAGGAATTCTTTATTACGTTTACTGTGTCAGCATTCTACGTACGCTCAAAAATCACTCTATTCCACCATACACGGTCCCTTAAATGGCAACCAGCCATAATAAAACAACCTAAGAAAACAACAGCCTTGAATCATAAAGGTATACTGTCAATAATGATGTACTTTCAACGCTTGTTACACTATGACGCAAAAACCAAATCTAATTATGTTTACATTTCTTAAGCTAATTATATCTTTTTCAGTAGCTCATACTACGTCAGAGCTTTGTTTGAGTTAGAACCTTAAGAATAGAGGCTGGAAGTCCATTTTAGTTTTGTTCTTGCTTCAGAAGCCTTGTGGTAGCTGACACCTGTGTCGGAACGATTTGTTAGGGAACCAATTGGACATCTTTAAGGAGCTTATTGTAAGGGTATAAGGCTCTTTTTGCTTTGTTATAAAGGCATTTCTTCGTTTTGACATGTGAAGGTTGCGAAATCTGCGTAAACATTGCTATTAGCGATTACATTTGGGTATATTACATGATGTAAGGGTTTTATAAAGTCTTTTACTAATTAGGAGTATTTAATTATAACCTGGTCACGGTCAAACAGCTTTACTGTCAGTTGTTTGGTAAAGTGAAGCTTCTTATTTGGAATGTTTTGAAAATCCTAGGGAAACCTACATAATACAGCCCATCGCCCACAATACACTAACCCAGAGTCGACATCTTACGACACCCACGGGAAGAAAGGGGCAGGTGCTATTATTTTTAGTAAGAAATAAACAATTATGGATATTATGCATGCATGTAGTAATACATTTAGTTTGGCTGTAGGTAAAGGTAATAACCATTGCAGTAACAATATGATATTGTCAAAATGTTCCACGCGTTACACAGTTTCGCCATGTATTACAAATCGAAAAATCATTATATTCTAATATCAAATTGTGTAAGCGAGATGATATACGGCCACCGAAGGGTCGATTACGATAATCGAGTAATCGAGTCGTTCAGTCTCAGCCGATTGGTAATTTATTCGATTATGGGATTATGCCACTAGTTCATTTGTAAATTGCTGTGTCGCAATTGATGCTTACCGAATATGTTTACTTAAGACATACAACAATACATCACGTCTATACAGACGTTCTCAAAGGGGTAGGTAGAGCACATGAAACGTTACATAGATAAAGTCGTGACTGTTTCACAATTTTAAGTTTCAATTTACACAAAATAAGTATATTAGTGATAGATTGCAAAAATGCCTGTCATCTAAGAACGGTCGGCCAAGAAAATGATCTACCACTTTTGACAAAAGTTTCTGTGAGATCAAATTAGCACTAAGGTTGACATGACACACGACGTGACGTAAATACAATAATAATAATTGTCACTGTCGTAATATTATGGGAAGGGGAAATCGATCTTGTTGTTACATGAGGTTCAAATGAACCTTAACCTACCCTTAGACATCCATGGAAGAAATGGGGAGGTGTTATTTTAAACCCAACACCATACGGAAACTAAAACAGGGCATTATTACTTTTCAAAGCAACGTTATAATAAAAAAATAAGATTTCCGTCGATAATAAATGACCTAAACAGAGTCGGCAAAAAGCGAGTGACATTGTTACAGCACTGTCAACAGGCTCCACTATCGGCCACCAATCGATTAAATGGAGTAACAGGAACTGGAACCGAGCTGCAGTAATCGATTCCACTATTATGTTAATGTGTTGCTCGATTATGAGGCATGGCAGCGATTAACGCAACGACGGCATAAATTACTTAACTTCATATCATAATGTCAAGTGCACGGAAGTCAGTAAATGGAATTTAATGTAAAGTCTCATTAATAATTATTATTCAATCATTTTACCGAGTTCGATTAAACAAAATAGAATTTGGTGTCAACTGTCAAACTGTTTCTTTAACCGATAATGTCATTTGTATCGATCATAGATGTCACATTTAATCGACTAAAGAAACATGAAAGATTGTGAAGAACAGCAAATTTATTACGTAATTTACGGAGAAAAGGTTCCCAACTAGGTCGCGATCACGATTGAAGTCGATATTGACAGATCTAATCGATTTTCGATGGTACGATACGGAATCCTGCGGCTAACCTCGTGAAATGTCAAGTTTTGACAGGTTTCCATGAACTTTGGGTAACATGTATAATACATGATCTAAATGTAAATCGACTCTCACTATATGTCTGATTTAAAACAAGTTTTTCGTTTAACTTGCAATGCATGCACGTAGGTAGGTATACTTTTTAAGTAGAATATTGCTCCTCAATTTTGAGGCAAACATCTTGAACCAATTGAGCTATTTTTTTTTTCGTTTTGATACATTTTTGTAGAGAGTGACAATGACGCTTAATGCTCGTTTGACTGTCAAATTATGGGTTAAAATTGGTCTTACAATAATCACGCTCCCTCTGAACTGATTATGACATCAACATCTTCACGTCGCTACTACTCTATGAGAAGTCTCCTTTAAAAGGAAAAGGAACTGAATAGAAAAATATTTCTGACAGCTCTAATTTTACTCATATAATATGTCAACTAATATATGTTCATGTCATTCAATAGACCGTTGAGTTGTCGACAGATCCGTCACCACTCACCCGTCCTTGTACAACACAGTGCTATGTAAAATTGCGAATGTATTAATACATTGCGCGGTATTACAACTATCTTGTGGATCTTAACTGAAAGGTTACGCTTACGACTAGAAATAGGTACAGTCGAGTTCATAAATATATGAGCAGACAAATGCCCAATATGAAAACTTTTGCACCTTGTCAATGTCATAAAGGTGTAGGTACAGATATTTTTGAACCCTCAGTTTTGCTCATATATTAATGAACTCGACTGTACGTCGGGCTAAACTCAATCTAAGACGTGAGTTATCCGTATTTTTCATTATGGCTCGGTAAAACCACCATGAGACTCGTATGATCGCGCGAATAGAGCGGTACTCTATGATTGGGGTAGTGATTTTTTAGAATTCCCACAAATATCGAACACAGCAATGTAAAGAAACATACTACAATAATATTCGTTACCGGTGACATAGCAAGCTGACATCAACTCAGCAATGCCAAGGCCGCCTACAATCACAGAATCCGAGCAACGACGCGGGCGCACCATTATGGGCTGTTTCTGTTAATTTGTTGCATCGCCTTGGACAGATCGGTTTCAGATAAATCAACTTTCATATCGTACCTGATTTGCAGTGATATTGCACATACGTAAAAATATAGATAATGTCTGTGTTCGAAATGGTACTAAGGGAAGTCCACCCGGGTGAATATTTTCAAATGTACATATTACGCGGCCTTCAGTAAAGAACTATCTAAAACGGTCTAAATTGCTCTAACGATAA
>BHDV01041119.1:163831-180768 GCA_005406045.1 Adoxophyes honmai | reverse complement strand
ACACAAAAAAAAAATAAAAAAAAAAAATAATAATAAAAAAAATTAGGTCGAATTGAGAACCTCCTCCTTTTTGAAGTCGGTTAAAAAATAGAACGTTGATTTTTGAAAATGTTTCAAAGGGCAAATTCCGTTGATATAAATCGTAAAGTCGTTAATAAATGTTCATTTTTCATTTCTTCGGTGTTTGTAGTTTTTTTTTTTTTACTTTAATGATTTATTCGTATTTTAGTGTTCAGTGTGGAAGTTATTGCTGACGCATGGATGAGTCTCTTAGTTGGTTCCCGGTAACGTCATCTTAATGCATTACTTGGATAACTCACAGAATGCCCCAGAGTGACGCAGGGGCAATTAAAGTGACACGAGCATTTTTAATTGGTAATTATTCTCTGCAGAGACTAAGGACGTGAATTAATTGGGAATTATGGACGGTATTCCTTTGCCTCTTGTCAGTATTAAAAAATACATAGACAAAATGAACTGGTTTTATAATAAAACCGGGTCCGACTTAATCAAAAGTTCAAAATTAGAACTAGCGAGTGACAAACGACAGTGTCGAACGCCGAACTAAGTCGAGAGTTCTAAATTTAAACGCCATTCCGAACGGAAATTTAGAACGCTCAACAGATTGCATACGTTCTAATTTTGAATCTGACTGCAGCTGCCAGTCTGAACTTTGGATGGATTCCTTTCATTTTTAATCTGTTTAGAAAAAAGTTTGTTTGTGTACATGTTCTTCAATAAGTGAACTGAGATTAGGGAGCTTTCTTCGGTGATTTATCTTGTAGTATAAATAACATTAAAGGGAAGTTCACGGTTGTTTTTTACCGGATTTGCATGGTCTGTGAGCACGGCGTTTTGATTGTACGTTTTGAATAATTCTCGTAGTTTTGTACCGTTAGGAACGGTATTGTTAAACTGTAAGGTCGTACTGGCCAGTAATTAAATTGTTTTATCACGGTTAAAGTACTTATTGGGCGTGGAGGAACACCAGCTTTTTCTTTATGTGTACTCACGTACATACGCATAGTGTTGGGAAATTGACGAGTCAATACTTCCGTGGCGTTTTGAGGGCCTATTTTTTTTTTTGTTTATTGTAAGCCAGTATGTGCCAACAATTACGCCTGTTAGAAAGTCAAAATGATGTCTAAGGTGAAACAAACGTACCTTGTGTTCAAACAAAAGTTGTTTTATCTGCGTAGTTTTTTCATAGCTGCACGCAGTCTCGCTTAAATAAATTGATTGATCTTTTCGTATTTATTCAAGCATAAAGTTTTACTTGTACCTACTCTAGTGTCGCTGTTCAATCTGGATTAGTATAAAACCCACGCATGCGCCTAACACTGTAATCAAGGCTATTCTCAGTTACTTTTTAATAAACATTTTACTAAAAATGAAATTGACATACCAGTGTCTCAATGAAAACAATCCAATAGTCAATCCAAGATCACAAAAAACACAACATAGACTTAATCTATGTTTTTTTTCCACCGTAAACTTAAACTTCGAATACGTTCCATTTGACGCAACGCGAGCCGTGTGCCGAGATGAACTAAGTAAGCAACTTTCGCGCGTTTTCCAGCTAGGGAGGGGAAAGTGTTCGGGTAATTATAAAAACGGCATTACTTTTTAAACTGGCCACTAATAAAATTCGGTAAAGAAAACTTTATCGTCTTCGTCTTAAGATTCGATCAGAATTTCTGTTCTGATCGCGTGTGTGAGGCAATTATTCACTTAATTTGAGCCTGGTCGCGCTTGACAGATGAGTTGGGATGGTTAGAAGGAGAACGTTGCTGGTTCTGGCCCCTGACATCTGTCAAAATACGTCGTTTAATTGGTCGATTAATGTCATAGTTAATTTGTATGAGACTACAATTGATTTATGTGATTGGCTCTGGAAATTGTCGTTTGGTGACTTAAAGGTCAATGCCGTTCGAGTAGTTTAAATTCTTGTTATGTACTAGGTAGTTTTGACATTTTTGTAAGAACTTGGTCCAACGTGTAACCAAAGTAATTAAATAAAACTATAGGTTCTCAGAAATTAATTACCTACTATGAAGGTTTATAGTATGCTTAGAGAACGAACAATAATTACTGGATGGATACATACAATAGATTTACTCATAACTAAAACAGATAAGTATCTATGCGTTTACGATTACACATAATTATTGAGTGAAGTTTTTTTTTCATCTAGACTAAACGACGGCACCGTATGCTAAGTAGGTATGACATTATTTTTTTCACAAGAGATTATTCTTTAAAACAATGTGACAAATTATGTGTACTTAATTTAAAAATAGTAATTCATTTCGTGCTACGATAACGTCTTATTTTCTTTAAAAAGCGAGACATTTAACTTTTTAATTAACTCTCTAAGAACTCTGTAATAACAACAATTAACCCACGAGGAAAGAGTTCAATATTTTAATTATCCAAATGAATAAATTAATCATTTGGATATTTAGCTAATAACACGTAATTTTCCAACCCGTCTGCCGCCATGTTTCTTAATGAATAACTTTAATATAGTAATTCCCCTTTGCCCTCTTGATTGCTTCCAATATTTTCTTGTGACGTTAATGCTGCTTTGACATTTCTATCACGCAATGTTTATATCAATTTGAATAAATTAATTTATCATGGAAATATCACAAATGAAATGTTATGGCTTATGGCAGTATAACATCTTTCCTTTGCCGCATTCTTTTCAGCTGATTAAAAAGTAACCTAATAGTTTTAATTAATTCAATTACGAAAAATCTTAAGAACAAAGTACCAACACTAATCGGAGAACTGCGAGGATGTCCACAGAGCATTGTATAAATTATAGTCACATTTAAAATTATGTTCACGTACTTACTAAAATTTCAAAACAACTAACTTGAAATAATGACGAGTGTTAACCTTTACATGTCATTATCATCGATAAATAATATGCATTAACATGTCTATTATGGCTGTGTTGCCACACGTGACATACGCGCGGCATTACAGTGTTACCAGTTTATTGACGGTAATGTGAGTTTACGCTTGACCTCTGTACGATAAAGCAATAGCGTATGTACCTACATATGTAAAAAAAATATGACAGGAGTAAAACATGTGGAAATTCAGTATCATTTTTGATCGCTTTTAATTGAATCCTATAATTTTTCAGTTACTTACTATGGGTAACCGAGCATCACTTTACCTTTTATTATTCCAAATTGTTATTAAATTACAGACCTAGATTTTCGAACTGGCTGTTAACACACTTCCTCGGTCACTTTTTAAAAATGAAGATTTGAAAACTTCTTCAAAAAAAACTTTATTGTTTTTTTTACTGGCCAGTATCACTGCACTCGTACCAAAGAAGGCCTAATGCACACTACGTGGTTTTCGCGCGTTCACTCCACAAAATGCAAACTTTCTCCAAAAACGTGACGGTTTTACTAAAATCGAATCGCAATTGCCGTTTCCAATGTTAATCGACATGTCTTCAATCTAACGTGGAATAAAAGACTACATCTTCAAAGGTGTACGGTCTGTATTTGTTTGTATACCACCTGGTTGTTACGTCCGTCAAAGATAACACCGTGGTGTGAATATAATAATAAAATCAAACATTTGAATGCTAATGTAGTAACATTGAATGTCATATTAACTATTTTTGTGTTTTCTAAGACGTGATTGTAATTTTTTAACGTCTTATTATGACTTGCTTCTGATTTCATAAAGAAAACAGAGTATCAATCGGTTAATCGGCGAATTCAAAATTGGAACGGACGGTTTGATGCACTATTCCATTTTTGAAAATGTTACTTAAGGCATACTAATTCGTGTTCTTGATTTAAATAAATAAAATGATGCCGTAGCCGCTTTTAGTAGAATTTTGGTTTAATGGAAGAGATACCTACAATAGTGACAGTTTGCTAACCTAAACCTCTTTCCTCAGCCACCTCTTACGACATCCACGGAAGAAATAGAGAGGTGCTATTCTGATGTACACACTGTCAAATAAAGGGTTAATTGTGTTTATAGTGTGTAGTGTATGCCAGTAACAGCGTACAATCACCACGCACTCTGCGTCGGCATTTTGTTAATCAACGCTTGTTGGATCTCGTTAGAAAGTATGCCGTCGACGTAACGCCGCGTAACATGTGCTCGGTGCGCGTGCGCGACGGCAATGTGCGCTGGACATAATAAGTATGTTTTCGAGTTGTATTTTTAAGTGACTTGACCGATTTTACATACATACATAATGACTGTATTGTCAAATGGGGTAGACGAAACCAAGACTATTTTTTAATGTTATTGACATATTTTAGGTTTGAAGTTGGCAGGTATATAAAATATAGGGCTTCTAAAATATAAAGAGTATAGTAGCTCAAAGTTATAGTAAAAAAATAAATAAAAAAAGAAAGACTCACTGTATACCGGCATTGCTGATAATAAATGTCAAATTGCAAATGGACATGATTCCCGAGTATCTTGCATCCATAGAATAAGAAGAAGAAAAAAGTGTTTTCTGTCAAAAACATTGAAACACTTTTTATAAATTCCATAGTCAACAATGTTTTCTAGGTGGAACCTTATACACTGAAATGTATCGTGCCAGCATTTAAATTCTATTTAAAACCAACGTGACTGTATGGGCTTTGTTCCCTTTGCCTCGGACTAAATAAAAAACCTCGCTATGGTCATTCAAAACTCACGGCAATGGTAAGGTGACCGTTACAACTACCTATGGCTATCCGACGACACCGGTCCGCCCACTGTTGGGCGAGATGACATCATCATTACATAAACCCTGCATTTGAATGAATTTGAATGGATAGCAAAAACTACTCGAGCGTAAGAGATGTTTTTTGTTCTTTATTCATAAAGTTAGGTTATGTAAAATGCACCTC
Organism: Adoxophyes honmai; assembly: GCA_005406045.1. Classification (NCBI taxonomy): domain Eukaryota; kingdom Metazoa; phylum Arthropoda; class Insecta; order Lepidoptera; family Tortricidae; genus Adoxophyes; species Adoxophyes honmai. The sequence continues at coordinate 175,879 of BHDV01041119.1, read as the reverse complement.
GTACGATACCAAACGGAGTGAGTAGACAAGACAGATTATTTCTTCGTAACTTTTAACAGAAATGTATTTGACACCTCTGACGGCACGTAAAAATACCAACATACACCACGCCTGTATTCCCAAAAGGGGTAGGCAGAGCACACGAAAGCTACATAGACAAATCCAGCGTTTCTCATTTCGTGGCCACTATTTTTTTAGGTTTTGAGTTGGCATGTAAAACAGTGACAGGTTGCTAGCCTGTCACTTAAAATATACCTTAGCCTTTCCTTAGTCGCTTCTTACGGCATCAACGGAACTAAAAATTACCACTATAAATAAAAAAGCACGCTCGTTTTTAAAAACAAAAAGACAAAGTAACCTTACCCCATACAGCCAACAAGTTTATGTGTAGCTCTCTTAAAAGTCATAGCAAAGTCGACTGCGCTGCTTCTCAGTAAGGTCATGCTACTGTTATAGTGGGCTGCGGTCACCGACCCGGGCTATCGGACGTCGTGATAACGTATCAGATGGCGATCGTGGTGAGAGAGAGAGAAGAATGTGTCATGGTTTCTTGGAGGAAATTATTGAGAATATTTCTGAGCCTTTTAAAAAGCTAAACTTGAATGTTTTCAAACCTAAAATTATGCTAGAATTGGCTACGAAGCGAGAAAAAGTCATGGTTTTATCTATGACACGATTCGTGCGCTCTGCCTACCCCATTTGGGAACATAGGCGTGATTGTATGTGTATAATAAAAAAGGTTAATACTACGCAGTGTAGGATTCTTCAACAGTTACTTGATATGTGTTACTGTACACACATATTTATGTGATAGCAGAATGAAATAAAGTTTTTATTTACATAACTGAACGACAATGAGCACAAAACCGAATTACAAATTCCAAAAGTCGACTCATTACAATTTATTCCACGTAAGAATTCGACATCGAAACCTGTGCGCGTGATTCCGAACGACAAATCTCTTTACTCAGTTATATCACCATTTTACACACATTTATAAACAATTTGTTTTTGATTCACGTTGTAAATTTTAAAAAGCAGTAGGTAGTTGAGATCCTTTGTCAAGTGATATGGTATCGAGTTTCGAACAACCTCTCCATTTCTTCCGTGGATTTCGTGATAGGCGACTCAAGGTAAGCGTCCACTTATCGGTATCGTACGCAACGGACGCATCGCACGCAACGGATCGTAGTATTATTTGTATAGAAAATCATATAAGTGCGTCCACCTGTCCGCATCGTACGCATCGCACATCGCCATATATCTGATTGAATGCGATGCGTCCGATGCGTGCGATGCGGACCCGTGGACTCCTACCTTAAGGAATTAGGCTAAGATATGCTGTACCCGACAGACTGGCAACCTGTCACTAATGTATCACTTTAATTTCATCTTAAACCTAAAATTGTGGTTAATGTTGCTGTGAAGCGTGAAAAAGTCAAAGCTTTGTCTATGTAACTTTTAGCATGCTCTGTCTACCCCATTTAAGAGTGCAGACGACTCCACTTAGGTATTTACAATTCATACATAGGTTCAACATACATCACGCCTTCCCAAATGAGGTACCATCGCGAACAGGGATTGTTGAGCCACTTTCCTGTGTTTGTAACTTGGTCGTGTAATACTAATCCAATAGCTGACATCTAGTCGGTCACATCGGTCATTGATTACACGTCTAAATTGCGAACAGTGGCAAGTGGCTCAACAATCCCGGTTCGTGACTGTACGCAGAGCTAGCTAAAACCGTGAGATACCTACGTCTTGTAGCCACTTTTCGCTTTTAGTTGTAAACATAGTTGAAAGAGGTATAAAAGTGCCAAGTTGCTAGCCTGTCGCCTAATGCATACTTAAACCAATTCCTTCGTCTTTTACGACTTTGTTTCTTAACCTCGGGTCGCAACCCAAATTTGGGTCGCGGGCCATATCAAGATGGGTCGCAGGACCAGCGGGATTTTTTGAAAAACAAACAGCAATCACTGCATTTCATTTGTTTTTAATGTTTGATTGGGTCGCGGGCTTCTAATATTTTTGAATTTTGGGTCGCCAGGCAAAAAGGTTAAGAACCGCTGTTTTACGACATTCCTGGAAGAAATAGTGGCGTTATTCTAAACGAACAAAATCATAATGCGAACAAAATAATTTTAATAACATTTTACATAAGACTTGTGCAAACTGACATCTCATTATAGCAGAACTATTGCATAGCTCATTATTTCAATTTCGACAATGTCAGAGTTCATGTAATAATTCGGTGCAAATAACATGCTCATGCGCATAGAAAAACTGAACGACTTAATTGGCTTCGAAGTTTTGAAGATATACTATAGAACAAGTGATTCCTGACCCATCATGGAACGTATTATGTTAGTTAATGTCATAGTGACACTGCATTGCTCTGCAAAATAAACCTTTATTACATTTATTGTGAAAAAAAGTATATGCTACACCTTATCGGTTTAGGTAGTTAAAACAATGTAAACAATCTTGACGTGTCTTTTTATTTAAACGTACACTTTATAAATCGAAAACTTAACATTTTACAATTTAGGTATGAAAAAATCCTTTACTTTCATAATTGAATTGTATAGTGTAACGATTTTCATTTTTAGACTGTGTATTTCAACAAAAAGACATGTCAAGATTGTTTATATTGTTTTAACTACCTTAACCGATAAGGTATAGAAGTGACCACGGAACGTGAAGTAATCACGATTTCATCTAAGTAGCGTTTTGGATGCTCTGCCTACCCCGTTTGGGAATACAGGCGTGATTTAGGTATGTACGTATGTGATATAGTTTTGCGGTGGGTTAGTAATCAATTAGTTCGAATGTACTGTAATATACTCAAAACCAATAAAAAAAAAATCTTATAAAATACGGATAACTCACGTTATAAATCGAGTTTAGCTCGACATGTTTCGGACTAATTCGTAGCCCTTCATCTAGGAGCCGCGGCAGCTGCTGCTGTTAAACGCGAACTGCGCGCCTCGGCTCTCTTCGCGCGAGGGCTACGAATTAGTCCGAAACATGTCGAGCTAAACTCGATTTATAACGTGAGTTATCCGTATTTTATAAGATGAGTGAGTCTCACGGGAGTTTAATGTTAAATGTAAAAAAAAAATGCTAGAAGTGGCTACGAAACGTGAAATAGTCATGGTTTTGTCTATGTAGCGTTTCGTGTGCTGTGGTCACCCCATTTGCTAAGAATATCTGTGAGGTGTCGGGTTTAGACCTCCTCTCCATTTCTTCCGTAGATGTCGTAAGATGTGGGATCCCGTTTGGGAATACGGGCGTGATGTATGTATGTATGTATGTATGTGTCATTCCAAATTAAAATATCTCCACGAAATTCAAGGACTAATGAGAATTAGTGATTTAAGTTAATTAGTCTTTAGCTAGTTTGATAGCAAAACTAAACTCTGGCAATTAATTCAAAGCGACTAATTAAAAGCAAAAGCCGAACGAATCCGAAGGGAAAAGAGTTCTCATAAATATTTTCTAATATGAAAGCGTTATGAATAAACATGTCTGTCTGTCTTTCAACTCGAGAACAGAAGGTCTTTCACGGCGAGACGTTTAATGATTGTAATAATTTTTAACCTTTTATATCTATATTACATTCAGTTTTGACATTTATAGTGCCAGTTATACTTAGTAAGATAACTCTCAGTTCCTTTCATAGATGACGTAAGAGGCGAATAGAAAACATATATTATCTTAGCATACCTTGATCTAATTTCCTTGGTCTTCCCTAACGATATGCACGGAAGAAATGGAAAGACGTAAACAGGATTTTTCACGGCGTACTCATATTTATTAAGGACCTTGACATGCTTACATACATAGTTCATGCATCTCGCCTGTATTCCCAAATAGAATGGGCAGAGCACACAAAACGCTACCTATGTACGGCCACTTCAAGCATATATTTCTTAGGTTTTAAGGTGGTAGGTATACCTAATAGTGACAGCTAGCCTGCCGCCTAAAATAAACATACATACATACATACTCTCACGCCTGTATTCCCAAGAGGGGTAGACAGAGCACATTAATTCAAAAATCAAGTCCACGTTTAGCAATTTCAGGGTAGCGTTTCGATGATTAAACGTGACATTGCAGTGACAGGTTGCCAGCCCATCGCCCACAATACACTAACCCTTTCCCAGAGTCGACTCTAACGACACCCACGGGAAGAAAGGGGGAGGTGCTATTCTAACCCGGCACCACACGGGTCTAAAATATACCTTAACCTATTTCCTCAGTCGCCTCTTACGACATTCACGGAAATGGAGAGGTGTTATTCTAAACCACGCGAAAAATACCTCGATATATACTAAAATCCTATTTTACAGAAACGGCAAACGAAATACTTAAACGTCCAGACACGCGTCATTCATCCAATTACTGCAGTTGTATGGGTTGTATGGGTTGGTGACAGAGACAGACGGTTCAAGGCGGGTTACGGCGCTTGTTAATAACTAGGTGGAGTTTTAGAGTAGGTAGATTGCGAACTATTAGCTAGATATACTCGTACAATCATCATCATCAACATTATAGACCTACATCAATCAGTTCAGTAGATATTGAAATAACCCGCACAATAGAAAAGGCTCGGCGGCTACGTCCCTACGTCTGTGACGTCATAGCTACTCCCCCCATACACTTAGGAAGTGGCTACCACACTTTTTATGTTCAGAAAAATATGCCAATTAAATAATAAATATTTGAAGACATTTTTTTTCAAATGGGTCTCGTACTATAGCACCAAAGACACTGCCGAGTCCAACACAAAACCCCTCACGTAGTCTGCGGTTTGAAGTGCCCACCATCCAAAGACTATATGTTATGTAGGTACTTTGTAATTGTAAAATTATCCTACGCACATGGGACCATCCTGTCAAATGACCAAAGATGGCCGCCTGCAAAATACTTTCCCCCCGCAAGGTCGCGCCAGTGTGTCACCAGTGCATTGTGCATTGTTCACTGGGAGTGCCGTGAGAAGCCACTAGTGCTATAATTAGTGCATTACGTTACATTGACAAGTAATGTGTTGACATGTCTGTTTGCAAGATCGTTGGGTAAATTTTTAAGTTAATTTAGTAAGTCAGTATTGTATAGTTTTAGTTAGCGGCCGATAACTAACTAACGTAGCAAAATTTTTTGCAGAGGGACTAAGTTCACGCATAGTTTTTTTTTTTTTTTTTTCAATTTTCAATCGAACGGCGGGCCGATTTGAGGTCTTGTATATCTATAATTATTTCTTTAATCGTTGACTTTAACCGGTGTAGTTGTTGGGTTTAAAATAACACCTATCCATTTCTACCGTGTATGTCGTAAGCAGCTACTAAGAAAATAAGAAAATAAGATAATTATTCTTAATTGTTTCTTAGATATCCACGGCAGAAACGGAGAGGTGTAGTTTGAAACCGTCACCACGTGGGGAATTAGTACAGCACTATAAAATAAAAAGGCTGAATGAACAGCAGCCCTTGACCCCATGATCTATTTACGAATGCAATCCACAACCACCTGTGATTGGACAGGTGTTTCGAGATTCGAAAGGAAGTCATTTGAATTAAGAAATCGGTAACGGTGAAAACACCAATTACCTGTATTAGCCTGATCAATGGGTAGTTTTGCCTGGAATGATTTCCGGGAGTTTTGAAAATTGGTAATATTATAGATTTTGAGGTGCTCTATCTGAATTTCTACTTTGCCACCTCGTATCTATGCCGCTACCGCCGCCATATTGGAAAAATGGCGCGTAAAATCAGTTTTTTGACAATATCTCCTGTCTGACTCAATTTACAATAAAACTGTGTAGTACAAAATAAAACTAGAGACAATTTCCTACAATTTATGTCTCAATGTTTATTTCATAAAGTCAATAGTTTTGGTGTACGAGCGCCACAAAGTGTACTCCAACACTACTCAACGAAAAACTCAGCTTGTCTTTTGTCATTCAATAGAGGTTTCGCCAGCCGTATCTTATGGATTAATAAATATCTAAGGGCTAATTCATTAACTATATGTAAGAAACGTAAACGAGTTTTAGTTTTTTTTTATTGTAGTTTTTTTAGTGTGCCAGTGTTTATGTTTATTTTTAACTTTAGTACGAGATTCGAGAGTGATTTTTTGTCTGTGATGATCTGATGATGTGTGTAGCTCAGCGATACTATCTGAGAGCGATACTGCATGTTCTATTAGATAGATTTTTTTTTAATTAGTCTGTAAAATAGTGTCCCAAGAGGCAAAGGCCTCCCTTTTAAGGACATGAATGGACGGAGCATACTCGATATAGGGAGAGACTATTAGAAGGGAAATAGTATACTTAGATTAATATAGAGAGGGAAATGTATTTTTGCTTACACTAGCATCTTACAGAGAATTCTCATGCAAAGGGTCGTCGGTTCGAATCCCACGCTCTCACGTCAAAGATGAAGTTGTCTCACTATGTGTGTGAAGTTCCTTATCTGTACTGGGCCTGCGTGTGAACAGCTCGATTGCTGAGGCCTGTACCAGTATTTATACTAAGGACTTTTTTTTAAGTATGCAAGTCAACAAAATGTTTAAGATAAATTCACCTAAAACATTACCTAAACCTGTTTCCTTAGTAACCTCTTATGACCACAAAAGAAATTAACCCTTACAATGTACCCTTATAATAGGGTAACATAGGGCTATGTTACTTTATTGAAAGGGTTAAAAAGGTTTTCTGGTGTGTGTTGAAACAATACCATAACTTGAGTCTCAATGCAGTTACGTTGTAAGGTACCACAATACCGGTCAGCACGGAAGCTAAAAGTGAATAGTGACCTAGGGCACGACTGGATCTGAGAGCACTTTCCGTGGCCCAAACGGGTTGCGGTGAAAGGGGTGCAGACAGACGTACATACGCCTGTATTCCCAGAGGTAGGCAGAGCATATGAAACGCTATACAAACAAAATTATGACTATTTCACATGGTATTTTTAATGGCAGGCGTAATAGTGACAGATGGATAACCTGTTGCCTAAAATACACCACGAGTTGGTAATCTTGTGAACTGATTTGTCCATATCTATGAACATTTTCATGACAACTGTAATAAAGATACCTATACAGTTTTCAAACGTGAAACTCATTTTGATTAAATTGATTATCTTATTAGGGAATACAGGGTGTGTACCTATGTTTGTTTAAAAGTAAGAACAAAAACTTCACTGCAATGTTTTTTGTTACAGGACCAATCTTTGTCCATTAATTTTAACCAGACCATAAGTCAATTCTGTCGTCTCCGTCTTTGAGGAGCCGACGGATGTCAATTGGACGAGTGAACGTTTCCGTGCATCTGTCAGTAACTACTAAACGAAAAACATGTCGTAATTAGAACTAACCCAAATTCTTTTGTATCTTTAGCGTTATTTCTAAACGTTTCTGTCTGTAATCTTTTGATGCCATAAAAAAAACTACACATAAACCATCACGCCTGTATTCGCGTAGGTAGAGCACACTAAATGCTGCCTAGACAAAAATCGTTCTAGCCTTTTAGTTAAAGGATAGTAACGAGTTGCTAGTCTGTCGCCTAAAATATACCTTAACCTATTTCCTTAGTCGCCTCTTACGACATCCACAAAAGAAATGGAAAGGTCTTATTCTAAACCCAACAACTTGCGGAAAATTATCCAACTGCGTAAAGTGTGTGTGATTGATATGATTGAAATTTAGCAACTGTTGAAAAACAACCACAGTCCATGCAATAACAATCACAATGAAATAAACAAACAACGTTAAATAAACACGTCTGTGATAAACCTCAGACGAGTACAAACCAAACAATAATGAAATAACAACTCAAGATTAAAGATATACAAGGAATGTTCATACAATTATATTGCTCATTTAATCAGTTGATATGATCGCTGAGAAATGACATTGTATTGTGCGCGAAGGCCAAATGTAATTGTTAAATTTAAACTTCTTGTTTACAACACGTATTTACTCGTATTGTTGGGACTAAACTTCGAAAACTAAAGACGTGATACCTAACTATGAATGGCATTGTTCTTCAAGCATCGGTTTCTGGAATAGTTGTTAAAGCATTTGCAACAAAAGATTACATTGTAGCTGCTAAAAACCTAAAAGGTTAAAAGATCCCAATTAAAAATAATATCAGCTTGTCATGATATTTTAACAAATCACAATATAGCGACTTATCTGCTCAACCTTTAAATCCTCATGATGAAATTAAAGAAGGTAATCTAGACCTTGAACTTATTGTTAAGCTAAATAACTATGCACTTAACAATGCAGAAACAGCCGTAGGCGATTTGTTTGATGAAGAAATTACTCATCTATCTAACGATGGACAAATTTATAAATATAGCTTAGAGCGACAGCGGTATAAAGGCACGCGCTGATATTGACACAATCTACAATTAATGGTTCAAAAGGGTAAAGATATTGCTGTACGTGCCATGCTATTAACAACATCATATTTAGGAGAATAGCTATTATATTGCAGCGAAATTCATTAGCAAATTCGAGATGCAGAGAATAACAGAAGAGTGGTTACCAAGGGACTAACTTTCAACACAGCTGACTGTAGGTAGACGCATGATTCTAGTCAAAGAAATTACTCAGATAATTAATATTGTACGGACAGCTGCAGAGAAAAGTAACCCCCTAGTAATAAAACATTGTATGGGCGGGGGGTTACCTTTCTCTGCAGCTGATTGTACTGTTTCGAGTGAATGAAACAAAACTTCAAGATGTAGAAAATTTGTGTAAAAATTTTGGGACACTTTTCTCTAATTGAAATAGATTGAGCTCTTTATTCTAACTAGAAATCATATATTATAAAAACTGCAGTAAATAATACGAAAATGTAATAATAACAATTTTGGGAAATGTCCAGCATCGCTTACTTGACTTATCTTGTGAACGACAAAAACTTGGAAACAAAATTACATCCTTAGAAGGAAGCCTCATCTAATGAAAGGTAATTTTCTTTAAAACTACACGGGACCTCTTACCCTATTTCTACTTCATTTGTTTCAAACCTTTCGACAGAAAAACCATCGCCTTAACACGTTACTTCTTTATATGTACGTGATAGTTGACTTAGGTTTGACTGACGCGAAGGCCGTGCCTTTTTTTTTTTTTTTTTTTTTTTTTTTTTTTTTTTTTTTTTTTTTTAATGGCGTCTGTCCATTAGTGGTTGGACAATTTTGCCAGCGTCTAGGTTAACCGTGCCTTTTAATTATTGGCCCGGCCACTGACAGGTGTCAAGTGTGACTCGCTTGTAATTGGTCATTAGTTTGCGATGGGATCTTTGACCTGTGACAGGGGCACAGTATGGATGCGGTTTGAGTTGAGGTTCATCTTGCACAACTCAATGAACTGGGAACATTGCTGGATATAAGGCTGAAGAAAAATTGAGATGAGGTCGCTTAGATTGGGTAATTCCGTGATAAATTCAGTTGCAGGTTGCAGAATGGGCGATTTGGATGAAGGCGTCCACAAAGAACTTATATCGATCAGATCAGCGATGTTCAGCAGAGAGTATAACGACAGATAAATGTGAATGAAGCGAGAGAAATAAGTCAGAATAGAAGCGAATGGCGCTCGTCTTTGCCTAGGGAATACAGCGTGATCTTTATGATTTATGTGAATTGATACACTGAGTATGATAACTACCCGTGTGGTGCCGGGTTAGAATAGCACCTCCCCCTTTCTTCCCGTGGGTGTCGTAAGAGTCGACTCTGGGAAAGGGTTAGTGTATTGTGGGCGATGGGCTAGCAACCTGTCACTGCAATATCACGTTTGACCATCTGGTTACCCTGAAATTGCTAAACGTGGCACTGGATTTTCGAATTCATGTGCTCTGCCTACCCCTCTTGGGAATACAGGCGTGAGAATGTGTGTGTGAGTATGATAACTATAATGAATTCAATCCTGAACTAAATATTCATGGCCATGAAGCCACTCTCGTCGCTTGTTTAGTCCAAGAAAACAATTGAAAACAGGGAAACTGTTAATGTTAACGTAATTTAGCAACATTTATACCGCCGTCTAGTGGAACTCGGAGCAAATTACTCAACTAAGGAGAAAGGTTCGTTTTGGTCAAATGTAACGCATTCAACAATTTGAGGAATCTCTTTGTTTTGACCGTCCTTCTTCGGACAGTCGATAAAGACGGAAAGAACATTGAATAGGTAAATAAAATGCAAATACTAATTGTCTATTGTATTCAATAGCCTTTCACGGCCTCGGAGGACAATCATCGGGGAATTCTTTTGTCACGCAACGCAAGCCCCGGGCATGCGAGTTAACGTAATGGGTGGAATTTTATATCTACTGAGACTTTGGTGTATCCCCTTCCAACAAATTAGGAATATGTTGTTGCTAACTCCGACAAATTGCGCAGTCCCTGGGAATTACATTGGCGGAGGTACCTCCGCATTGCTTGCTGCTCCTTATTGCGACACATGACGTTGACCCCCACCCCCGCCTCATTCCCATTGACGGTCGCGCACGAGGTTGTCGGATAATAGGCGCTGCTAGAGTCGCTGTTCATTTGTCTATACCTACATACATACATACATACATACATACATACATACATACATACATACATACATACATACATACATACCCTCACGCCTGTATTCCCAAGAGGGGTAGGCAGAGCACATGAATTCAAAAATCCAGTGCCACGTTTAGCAATTTCAGGGTAACCAGATAATTAAACGTGATATTGCAGTGACAGTTTGCTAGCCCATCGCCCACCCACAATACACTAACCCTTTGCCAGAGTCGACTCTTACGACACCCACGGGAAGAAAGGGGGAGGTGCTATTCTAACCCGGCACTACACTATGCTTACACAGAATTGGGTATTAGTTGGAGAGAGTAACAAATGAGACAGACCAAGAAATTGTTAGGGAAACAAGTACGCGTATCCTATATGTCGAAGAAAATATAGATGATGAATCTGGTGTTAAACAACATCACTGGAGAAAGAAGAAAAGTCGATAAGTGAAAAAAGATGGTGACGATGATTAATTGAGGTGCCATAAACATGTGTGCAGTCTTCCTTCGTGAAAAGTTACTTTCTGTCTAAGGGTATCAAGAGCATGATAATTTCTCAATCAAATCTAACACTAAATTGAATCCAAATATCATGGATAAATAAACACTTACCCAACAAATTCCTTTAAAAATAATAAGACGGAAGTCCCCACGTTGTTCTGTTCAGCGTCCGTTGCAAGCAATGGCACGGGCAGTTAGCGTGCCTCGGGACAGTTTGTCTAGCGAATACTAGACAAGGGTTCCGTGGGCAGAAATTCTTGGTTATTTCTAAATTATACCTATATCCTTTTAAGACTAACTTTTTGACTGTAGTCAAGCAGTACTAAAAAACCTAGGCCTGTGAGGCACTTGAACATCACAAAAATCTTTAAAACACGGTGTGCCGTAAGTCCTTTGAGATTCAAATTTCGAATAAAATTTAAACGGCTCGCAGAAATAGCGCGCGGGGTGCGGGAGAAGCAACAACGGTCTTTCTGAACGCTCCATAGCGACTGAATTCCGAAAGACCGTTTGAATTTTATTTGAAATTTAAACAAGGCATTAAGTTTTTACATAAACGGTTTCCATTAAGGTGCTTGAAAGAAAACGGAACACGACCAGCACAAACGGCTCGCACTTGGCCATTTTTTTCTCAAATATAATTGCATTCATGACTGTGCCGGTAATTATCGATAAGTCTGGAACCGGTTGGATAATTATAGGTACATGTGTTTACGTGTTTGATAATTCATTAATAATTGACATATCAGTCACATTAGCCGAGTATTTGAATGCAAATTTTGATGTTAACTACAAATTAATTATGCCGGAACTGTCTAATTATTAGATTACTAGCTGGCCCGGCGAACTTCGTCCCGCCTTTGAAAGATTTTTTATTTCACACGATTTCCAAATTTATCAGCCATATCGGTACAGCCGTTCTTGAGTTATAAGTGGTGTAACTAACACAACTTTCTTTTTTAAGTTTGAAACACC
>BHDV01041119.1:115952-163092 GCA_005406045.1 Adoxophyes honmai | reverse complement strand
TATAAAGTGTACGTTTAAATAAAAAGACACGTCAAGATTGTTTACATTGATTTAACTACCTAAACCGACAACGTATAATTGTCTATATTTTTTTGGAACAAAACAAAAGACTTGCAAAAGAGCCTCCTACGGCCTACATATCAAAATAAAAACTCGAGTTTTTGGTATATCGTAAACCGATTGAGCTGCTGCTGTCATTTTGCATTTGTATTAGTGTAAGTCGACTGACAATACAATAAACTGTAGGCTTAGCACAACAATACGCACGAGGCGTCACGCGCGCGGGATAGACTAACTACCTCTCACTGTTTTACGACTTTAGTTAGACAGTGACAGATATAGATCTCGCGCGCATCTCTACTCTGCTGTGTTAAGCCGGCATCGGCAGGAGAGAACTCTTCAACGGTTGGTCCGATTCTCCGATTGACTTAAAATTTGGTACACATATTTAGAACAAATGACAATGCAACTACAGTCGGCAAAGTGTACAGTTGTTTTACACCTCGAACCATATTTGGCGACACCCTATTTGCGTACACTTTTGGAACGTCATTTTACAGCCGCTTCGGCACACGTCGTGTCCATTCAGAAACCGAAGTGCTAATATCCATTCACGAAAACGTCACCAACACACGTACTGTCCTCTGATACTTATAACCTCGTAGATAGAGTTCTGTTTGGCGTGATTTCACAAGTTGTGGGATGGTGTTATGTGTAATTGAAGAAGCCTTTTTGGGTGTGCAATTGCGGCTGCGAGGGCAAAGTGAGCTAATTAGAAGCACAAAGCGAGTGTTGCAATAAACGCTAGCAAGTATGGGAAGGGAGAGAACGTTGAGAAGTCATTTGTTCAGTTGTCGTTGATAAGTATAAAACCGGGGAAAAATTCTAGCTGGTTTTTTCGTTCTACAGCGCGCTAAATTGTAATGCAATATTAATAAAGGCATTTTAATAGTTATTTTTATTTCTGTGACTTTTGTAAAAAAGTACAAAGAACAGCTAAAATGGCGAAAACGAATTCCACAAACAAAAGCAAATCGGCGTCACAGGCTCGCGCCGCCCGCGTATTCCAAATTTGAAATAATTTGTTTTCTTTTTTCGATCATCACCTGGTTTATGAAGTAAGTTAACCAATTTGAATGTTCAGTGCAGGATGCATTTTGAATGCATCTGCTTATTGCGTATGAACGTATAGTAGGAACATGTCGATGTAGATACTCCAAAATGACGTTTAAACACAGAATAAGTACTTAAATCAATTACCAAACAAGTCCAAAGAGTGGAAAAACTTTTCACTTTTTTCTATCGCCGAGTATGACAGCGTGATCCAGTTTTTCATGAAAGACGTGTGTTTGTGAACCTCATATTCACTGCGCTAAATATCCTTGGTAGGACGTGTGTGCAGAAACTAGGCTAGTTGCCGTTAGGGCTGGCAGGTTATAAAAAATCTGACGGTGAATTAAAATGATGAAGATGGAACGACAGTAGCTTGTCAGATTAAGCGAATGGAGCTTCGTCGGATGTCTGCTGAAGGTGTAGTCAAAACTATGTAGATACCTACATTTCATGTTTCGTAGCCTTTTTTTTTAAGAATGGGAAGCTTAAAGTTGAATAAAAAGGTATTATAGTGACCGTTTGCAGTCGGTGCGTGCCGTTAGAGATATACATTCCCCGGCCCATAACGTGACAATATTTTAAGTACTTGCCCCCACTACTTAAACCTTGCCAAGATTGAACCTAGGGATTATATTTTTTAGTGTTGTGTGCTACCTACCCTACGTTTGACAATAATAGTTAATGTGAATTGTGATGCGAAAATGTGAATAGTTGTGGATCTGCGTCAGTTGCGTCTAGTAGTCGCGTGATGGCTCACGAATGGGCCCTTCAAGCCAGTTTATCTCCAAGAGTGTCCATTTTGTAAAAAGTTAGGGTTTTTTTTAATAACTGGCAACCCTGTGGCCTAGTTGCGTACGCGCGGCCGAGTCAGCAAACGCTGTGAGGCTTCCTCGCCTCGGGTCACTGAACTGGGACATAATTTAGGCTTTGCTGTTACTTCACTACCTTCAGCCTGTCTAGCACAGCTACGTGAGATACTACTTGTATTTTTTTAGACTTAGAGCTACTAGGGTGTTTTCAACTCGTAAAAATTCTGTCTCTATTCGCTTGTGTAAGCAGGCTCTAAAAAACATACACGTAAGTACATAAACGTCACGCCCTATTCCCTGCGGGGTAGGCAGAGACAACATAGCGTTATACGTCTCTATTCTGGCACACCTTCATTCACATTCTAGGATTCTAATTTATCCTCGTTAGTTATTATGTGTGATGTAAAATGTGTACTGTCGCCGATCATTAGGTAAATATTTATTAGGTGTTATACCGAGGTAGTCAACCAGTTTGACCTGCGATCTCTCATGCTGGAAGTCGTGGGTTCAAATCCCGACTCACGCCTGTAAATTTTTAGGAATTTACAGGCGAAATCAAATTAGATGTTTCATAGTAAAGGTCGAAGTAATTCAATGTTGTGCATGAAGTGACACAGCTCTAGTCCTCTCGTACTGAGAGGAGGCCTGTGCGTATGAGACGTAAATTTACTGTATTTTTATTATTATCCATTCACGCCCACACAAAACAGCTTGTTTGTGCTCGTATGTTTCTTAAAAAATTACGTAAAGAAATAAAAACGGACTATGTGCTTGTACAGTTACCTACCGGTGAAAGTGGATCAATTGATAGCATTAAATTAAAGGATATAATCTCAGTCGTGTTTTAATGTGCATGCATTGTGAGTCACATATGATACAAGCGAGGGTGGCCATCCGTTAAAGTTAAAGTCAGGACAAGATCAGATTTTTTGGTTTTCCGTCAGATTTTTTCTTGCTTATCTTTCCATGTATATTATGTACACGTATACTTGTACAATGATTCACGTTGTTGATAGTTGAGTTTAAACCTTTTAATACACGGGAATTTTCCGGAACCGACGATCATTTTGGCGAGAAGGATGAATACGAATGAAGGAAGAGAAGCATGTCAGATTAGAACCGAAGGACATTTATCTGCCTACTCCGCAAGGAGCAGGGTGAGATATTTATGTGTTGCTTTACGTAATCGTATTATGCGTGTATAAAGGTAGGTGTATGTTGTAGTCTCTCAGTAGGCTGCGTTGCGATTTACAAATAATACAAATGCAAAAGAAAACCAATCACAATTTGCCTGGCGCACGAAATTAAATTTTGTGTCAGATTGTCGACCTTTGTAAGATTTTAGTGGCATGTCAGATTTTTCGGCAGTCAGCAAATTGCGGAATGGTAACCCTAAATGAGTCACATTTCACACCACGCGACCTGTACCGGTTTTCGGTCCTTTCTCCGGGTGTCGTTCACCTTTGTGTTTATCATCTTTGCATGCTCCGGTTGTGATCCGTGTAAACAAGTATGGTCGCGAAAATTTATGGTGTTAGCTATGTCTGAGGAAAGAAAAACCTCTCTCGAACTAGAGTGTTCCGTTCTTTTGATTCACTGGATATAGGTGTCTCTTACTTTTCAAATTTTTCACTTTTAACGTGGTTACAGTGACCATGGTCATGAATAGACAAACACAGAGAAATAAAAAAAATTTTTTTTTTTTTGAAGAAACAGTGTTGTTTCTTAAATTCCATTCGTTTACACGACCGAACATCAAATCTCTATCGAAATCTTTTATTAACACGAACGAACGAATTAGCATCAAAGAGGATTATTCAATATATTTATATGTTGAGATTATTTACGTTAAGTAATTCGGTATCCCATATTAATCATACTAAATTCTCACGATATCTTTAATTTAAAATTCAGATACATATTGCACAATCCACAAAAAAATTACATCGCTAGACCAAAAACTACGTGTAAGTATGTCTATTATCGCTACACAGGCAGAATGCACTAGAAGCTGACTCAGGCGCACGTCAGCGACATATACTAGCTTATCAAAACAACTGATAATGTGAACTACATATAATAAGATATATAACTGATAGCACGTGTCTTGACGTGACATCAACAAGGTTTCTTGATGCTCCGTGTAAGATTGGAAGATTTAGGTTTTTAGAATAAAAAAGTAAGCTGGACCCTGAATAATATAGGCGACTATATTGATGAGAGTTCAACACGTTTCGAAATCGAGCACTATTCGTTTTCCGGGATAAAAAGAAGCTCTGTTACGTATATCAAATTATATTAATGGATTACGTCAAAATCGGCTCAGTGGTTGCAGTCTGGCGTAGATATGTGGCACACAGACAGAATAAACTTTAACTCAGACAATAAGTCTGGGCACTGAGCAATAGGCAGGGCCCATGAAAAGTGACATAGACTAAATTATGACTATTTTACGTTAAGTAGCTCAATTTTAGGTCTAAACGTTATATAAAACAGGTACATATAATAGCGAGAAGTCTCTAAGTAAAGTGGCTGTGAAAAAAAAAGTTGATAAAAATGGTTAGTGACTTAATAAGTATACTTAGTAAAACTTGCTATCGAATTGACACTTTTTATTTCTTTTTTAGTGCCCATGATGGTTTATGTGTCAGTTGACTACTCAAAACCTAATCGACGCGAAGTTGGCTCCAATCTGATCGGAAATCGAAAGCCTACTTATAATTTAAATTAAGAACAGCTATTGTTGTCAACCGGTTCCCGTTTTAAGGTCAAGTACTCAAGTGCGACAATCGAATGTCACTTCCTGATTGGTCTAGTATCCAATGCATGCGTTTAAAGGTTTAGCTTCACGCAAAAAAACACCCTAGGACAGTGAAATAGGGGTCACATACAAGCTTTGTTTTATTTTTTATAACATTAGAGAGTATTGGCTGATGGTTTGGTCAGATTTAGTTTTGACTGTCAATGTCATAGATTCAAGTGACAGATTTGGCAATAAGTGGGTAAGTGTGCATTGTATTTGATGCATGAGTCACGAAAATAATAATTTGATATCAATTTGCTTCGAAGATTTGCATTAATTGAGTTTAAGACTTATAATGAAAATCCAAGAACCGCCATTGTTATTAGGCTTGTTGGGCAACTAATTAACAATAAATAAGTAGGTAATCCTGCCTGTATTGTGTATGCATAAGCCTCCTCCGAGTATAGAGAGCTTGGGATATAGTACCCACTCCAACCCAGCGCGGATTACGAACTGCACACACAATATTGAATTACGTTGTCAGTTTGTGCAGGTTGCCTCACGTAAATACCAAAATTGATTTCGCGCATAACTTCTGAAAAACTCATGAGAGCTTCGAGCCAAGATTCGAACCCACGACCCTTTGTATGAGAGGCCGCAGGTCAAACAGCTAGGTTACCACGTTTCCTACTAGAGTAAGAAACTGATAGCAACGTGTCACTATTTTACCTCTTATATCTAATTTGCTACATAAAAAGTATAGGTACAAAAAGTGGCCACGATGTGTGAAACAGTTTATGGCTTTGTTGATGTGCTCTGCCTACCCCAGTGGGGAATACAGGCGTGATTTATAAAATAAAACCTAAATCACTCACTGTAATAGTTTAAACTGTTAGCTACCTACCTACTCGACAAAAACACAAGTGCACGCGAAGGAGTTGATTTCGTGCATTATGTATTAATGAATCAATTGATTTCTGACCTAACATGAACCGTTGTATAAATCAGTGATTTCCTTCGTCAAGCAATACCGTATCACTTTTAAGTTAGCTGTTAAATGGTTATGGTTTTAGAACTCATATGACACTGCGTTTTATAATCCAGCTAATCACCTAACAGCTTGTATTTAGTAAGTTTTTAAATTCACCAGTAGAGACAACCGTTAGCAATTCACAAAAACGTGTACCCAAAAGCGACAGTACATTCCATCAAGCACAACACAACTGTAGAATAAATCATGACGACCACAGCCTACACCTACCTCTCAGCTACCATCCATTGCGGAGTTAAACCTCTCTTCATACAACGTTACTTCCCAAAACGCGCCATGTACAAGACACAAACAAACATACCCGCCACCGTGTCGGTGGCATCAGTCGCGTAGTCACGGCAGCGATCAAAATGTAATGAGCACGTTTAAAACGCGATTTTCTTTTTCTACGGAAGGAAAGTCGCACGCAATAGTCGTAATGTGATGAAATCGGTTTTGGTGAATTACGTTCGTGGCCCCAAACAATGCTTTTAAATGGTAATGCGCAGTTTGTAGACGAAATTAGCCATAAGCTATTCGTGAACGACTGTGGAAAACCTTATTATGACACGATTTTATTCGATAGTGCGGTCTGAACAGGGTGTCAGATGGTGAAAAGTATGGTGTCAGATAGTGTAAGTAGGGTGTCGGATTGTGAACTGTGTTGTTGCCAACCCAATAGAATATATCTAAATTAAAATGGTATTTGGTTTGGGGATACATAGTTGCATCTCAAGGAAGGACATTGGCTATTTTTGAAGACAAAAGTACATAATTCCCGCAGGATAGCGTCATCGGCGTATACTATACATAGTACCTCAGGCAACCATTTGTACATTTTTTTTTCAGTTAGCTAGAGATAATAAATTACTAAACAGAAACTCAAGACAAGACACTATTTCTCGTGAACATTAAACAAACTATATTACTACAAATGTACAAATCAGACGAGTCTCACAGTCTGTGAGAACACTGCAACATCTGACCAGTTACAAAATTTCAACAGACACCTATTTACCACAGTTTTAAAAGGTAACCTTTGCTTTAAACAAGAGTACAAAGGGAGATAAAATCTGATCGCATGACGTTGAAGGCCGGGCGCAGCAAATGCCAGAGGTAGGGTTGCCAACTTTTTTTGGACCCAATATAGTAGTTTTGACTTCAGAACCCATAAAATATAGTAGTTCGGGAATTATTAATAAAAAATATAGTAGGTTTTAAATAATATTTAATTATTTTTTAAACAATATTTTTTACTGCTTTGAGCTTTCATTAACAAATTTTTGTTTTTCAAGAAATTGTCAAACCAATACAAGCACTGTGGGGTGTATGTAAATGTAAGTAACATTTTCGTTCAGAAATATTCTGAAAGTGTGATAAAAAAATAGAAACCAAGTTTAGCGACTTTGATGATAAAAATATAGTAGTTTTGCCTACTATATTTTATTTATAAAAATATAGCAGTTGGACCCCTAATATAGTAGGATACTATATTATATAGTAGGGTTGGCAACCCTAGCCAGAGGGGCTCGGCAGGTGCGAGGTATGCGCGCGCGCATCGGCGACTAGACCTACGATTTTTGCAGTTAGTCGCAACTTGAGCAATGGGAATGCGACTTTTAATGTGACAGCTGTACTTGAAATGTTTCAAAACAGCCCAGTATGAACATTGCGGTGTATTAATATGAAGCAAAAGAGGAAGGCATGTTATAGTTAGACGAATAAATGTAATATGAATACTAAAAGTATTAAACAACAATTGAGCAACATATACACGAATCTATTTGTATCTAGGCTAAAGTTTTACAGACAATATTCGAGTTGTCAGATTGTCGAATATAACACAGATATTATTTTAATAACTTCGACTATCGCAAAAAAATAGAGACAGATACGCATATTTTAGCACCCCTTTTCAACATTGTTTTGTGATTATAAACCAACACCCTAATCGCAAACAAAAACTAAACGCCAGTCGCAAACGCGTCGCATCGCAATCGCAAATGTGCCTCCGACCAAAGAACAGATGGCGCGGCTAAGGGCTGGGCCGTATTATTATGCCCAGGCGCATTGAATTTACAGAAAAATACGTGCAGAATCACGGCACTAAATGCAATCTGCATTCCGAAGCATGACGGCATGCGCCGTTCCGATCACGGAAATTGATATGACATTTTAATTTTTTCAAGTTGACACTTGAATTTATGAGTCGTGTTTTGTTTTGGAACGTTTTTTTGAAAAGGTCAAATGTGAAGATGTGTTAGTGTCGTCGCTGTGAAATGTGAAATGAAGGTCGACTAGTATGTTTTTGAATGTTGATCTATGTTTATTATTAAGAAACGGGATTTTTATTTGCTTACATAATCATATCTCTGACATTTAGGTAGTTTATAGAGCCTTAGAGACAGATGCTTTGTTAAAAAAAAAAACAGTTTAAAAAAACAGCTTCTGAAGTCGTCGGGATGACATGTTGGGATTGCCATAAACAAAGACTTGAGAACAGTGAGTGACACAATCATAACAACAGTCACATGGCAATACTAAACTAAACTAAAATAGATTAATAAAATTTTGGTGTAGCCAATATAACAATTCGAATCACCGATACTGCTCAAACTTAAGGTCAACCAGTTACAATTAGATAATTGTTATATCCATTGAGATAACTATATCGTTTTTATTGCCAGTTCAATTATTTTGCAATAAAAAAAGAACAATAACATTTTAATAGGTAAAAAACGAGTTGTCACACTATTCGCTTGGTATTTAATATAACCTTGACTTTTATTGCAAGTTAAATTCTTAAGAACGGAAAAGTACAACGTTTCAATAATTAAGATAAGTTTAAACGATAACGAATCGAAGTTTTTAGTTAAGTTCAACTTCGCAAAAGAGAAAAAAAAACTTATCTTACAAAACCTACTCATAGGATCCAGTGTTAAGTTGAGCCCTCGATAATATGGACGCTCATATTAAACCGGGGTTAACTTGTTCAATTTTTAAAGTATTTTATCTGCAGTGAACAGCAGTAAACGAATTTTATGCAGATGTAGAGGCCGGTAAACATCTAGACTTCACCTTACCTGACAGTCCATGTTCGAGTGGTAGAGAGGAGCGACTAAATAGCGATAGACAAAAAATGCAGAATGCTGAATAGTGCCGGTTTGAAGTGACAATTGTTACTAAATGACTTCATTGTCATTTGACGGCCGAATAGCCCAGCGGTTAGAGAACCTGACTGTGAAGCTTAAGGTCCCGGGTTCGATCCCCGGTCGGGGCAGATGTTTGTATGATGAATACGAATGTTTGCTTTCGAGTCTTGGATGTTTATCTATATATAAGTAAGTTTATCCGTTGTCTAGTACCCATAACACAGGCATTAAATTGCCTACTTTGGGACTAGGTGATTGGTGTAAAAATTGTCCAGTGATATTTAGTGATATTGTCTTGACAGACAGACAGTAAAGTAATCCTATTAGGGTTGTTTTTGCCTTTAATTAAACGTACGAAAAGCTAAAATGAACTTGTCCCTGGTTGTTCGCTTGGTACAATTCCCGACATTCTAACGTAGCAAGAATTTAAGTAGTGGGGATAAGATAACGCATCGCTTTTCCAAGGAAAATACGCGTGAACTTACCCCCATACACACGTTGTATTGCTCTCTTTCTACCGTTACTTGTTTGATGTAGACCTTGAACGAAGTATCTAAACCGCGGAGTGAACCTCCTACTGACTTAGCACAGCAAGGCGCGAGTAGAGATACGCGCGAGATAGACTATACCTGTCACTGTCTAACTAGAGACGTCAGAAAATGATGGATAGACTATCCTGCGCGCGAGGCGAGAGGGGTAGACTGCCGTGCTAAGCCTACTGACACTATAGAAGTAGCTGTTGCGTGCTGTCAAACGCATGTAAAGGTCACTTTTTGTCGTCCAGTAGTAACGAGAGGAAAACGGCGGCCATCTTGGAAACGTCGTGAAATCGTGATTCCAGTAATTGAGTAACGGAGTGTTTACTAGTTGGTGACCGGAATTTGCGGTCAACGGGATGCTTTTTGTGCGGTCGCCTTAACCTAGTGCCTTTACGTTTCTGTGAGCCTGGTACATCTGTTTCAATTTCAGTTTTTGTTTTAGAATGTTTTCGAGTTATTTTGTTTTGTTTGGCATTTGTTTTGAATTCTGCGTTTGTTTTTTGGGATTATGGTGTCAATTTGCATCGAATAGTTGTGGTTTATCAGTGCGATGGGTTCTTTTGTGGGGGTTTAGAGGTCCTGTGTGGTGTCTGGTTAGATTAACACCTCTACATTGCTTCCGTGGATGATGAGAGGCGACTAAGGAAATAGGTTTAGGTATGCTTTAGGCTAGGGGTCAGTGGCGGCTGGTGGGTTACCGAACTGGTAGTGCACTTTACTTGCTCACCAAAATATTAAAATCAGAAAATGCTTGATATCATCAATTTTATTGTTTTTTTTTTCGGTTTGCACTTTTGTTTCATATTTAAAAAGGGCCGTGGTGGTTATTTTGAAAAGTTCTGTTGTTTTATTTAATATAATCCATGTTTATGCTCATTTATATCAACACCACAGATACTAGTATAAAATAAAAGTTTCATTATAGAATCGAAACAAAAACTAAAAACATACATATACATACATACATACATATACTCACGCCTGTATTCCCAAGCGGGGTAGGCAGAGCACGTGAATTCGAAAATCCAGTGCCACGTTTAGCAATTTCAGGGTAACCAGATGGTCAAACGTGATATTGCAGTGACAGGTTGCTAGCCCATCGCCCACAATACACTAACCCTTTCCCAGAGTCGACTCTTACGACACCCACGGGAAGAAAGGGGGAGGTGCTATTCTAACCCGGCACCACACGGGTGACGGAAACTAAAAACAATTACGGTAATATAAACAAACAATTATTAACGCGTCACACATCAACTGAAACTAAACTGACAACAAAATGTCAATCATGGGTGCTGTTGCATCTCGCCCATGCTGGCCGGCCGGCCAATTCGTCGAACATCTGGTGCATTCGGCATTCTTCGGTTCGCCCGTGCGGCGCACGAGAACCGCCTTTTTTCTACGTACATTTCTATGGACTATCTTTTGTCTCACGCGCCAGGCGTTTTAACTCGGACCTCATACAAGTTGTACTAGCAGTCCTCGTGCGCTTTGGCGAGCGCACGAGAAATTTGTCTTTACAGGAAAACAAGTCTTAATAGTATTAGCACAGCGCTCAAATTGTTTCAACATAATTGGAAATGTTTTTTTAATACAAATCTGTATGTTTATAAAATAAATATCAAAACGGTAATTTCAAAACAAAGTTGAAGTTTTGTAATTTTTAAATCTTTTGAAGTGGTGGTTCAGCGCACGAGCGCACTTAAGGTACAGCCGCCACTGCTAGGGGTAGTAACTTGGCGCTATTAAGTTGCCATGTGTTGTTTTAACCAAAAATTATGTTAGAAGTGGCTATGGAATATTAAATAGTCATGGTTATGTCTTATGTCTGTGTCACGTTTTGTTCTTTACGGATGGATCTATTCAACAGTTAGCTATGATCATGTTGTATTTTCCCGTCATGAAGTCCACTTTAAAAAACTGTACTTTTTTATATGTGAAAAGAACCCAGTTTTAAGATCTATACAAAACTTACTATTCACGCGTTTCGTTTACACTTAGCAATAAACGAGCACACATCTGTCCATCACTCCGCTTCTCACCCACGACCCACTAAATTACGCCTAATAACTGTCGCTTATCAATATTCATAACACACACTTTGACTCACTGCGGGCCGTGAGAATTCACTATACAGGATATAGACAGACACAGTCTATAAGAGTGTCCATACTTACTAAACGCACAAAAACCAGTAACTAGTGTCAGTTATGCATTCTAAGAAATTAAGGAGCCGACTACATATAAACGCGAGGTTTTTACAGACTGTCAAATAAAATATCTTATAATGAAATTGATCCATTGAATCTTTTACACAATGTTCTTCAGAGAATGTGCTTGTGTAAGACAGAAAAAAAATGTAATGATAAAGAAACACAAACCACGTTTATGAAATTTATGGCATTTAACATTTTCCTGTGTGGTGTAAGGATAGAATAACATCTCTCCGTTTCTTTCGCGGAAGTCATAAGAAGCGACTAAGGAAATAGGTTAGGGTATGTTTTAGGCGACAGGCTAGCAACCTGTCACTATTATTATACCTCTTCCATCTGTTTTAAATCTAAAATTTTACTAGAAGTGGCTGCGATGTGGCTGTCTATGTAACGTTTCATATGCTCTGCCTACCCCATTCGAGAATATGGACGTGATTGTATGTATGTATGTTTAACATTTTCATGAACTACAAATTAAATTAAATAGGTACCTAATCCATCGACCATTAGCCAATTTCGATTAAGTACCATTGGCGCTTGATTTTTTCTTCCCGAGCATCTAAAACGCGTTTATAAGCGCCACCACTCGTTTGTATTTCCTGCCTTGTTTGAACATTTGTTAACATGTTCTCTACATCATTACAGGTAAAAAAGTAACCTGTAGGCCCCTTAACGCCTGAGGGATGCCAGACGGTAATCATGTACATCCTCAATTATTTATTATTGGCAACACTTTGATTGACTGCAGTCTCTTGGTGTCAAGATGGCGGGTTAGTTAGAAATAAAGTTGCCAGCTACAAACCTATCACTAGTTTGGACTCAATGAGGTCTCCGCTTTCTTTGTAGAATACGGCATTTTTTTTAATGTGGTATGTTTATCAGTTGTAAGGTTATCGTTTCTTAAGTTTAAAAAAAAACTACGGGCATTTTTCTTTTATCTATCGTTTTCTTAGCAAAGACATGTGTTATTTTGATTTACTGCTGCATTAGCGGTGGTAAACCTCGAATTTTATTTGTTTAACAAAAGAAAGCGAAATATTTATTTGACAAAGGGGAAAAACAACAAATTACTTATTAAATAAATAAGAAAAGTGAAAGCTATTATTCGTGCCGGTTGAATGGCGCCACTTTTTACTGAATAACGTTGCGTTCTTACGATACACAAAAAAACTATCGCGTTGGACAAAATAGCGGGTTTTGGCGTGAATTTAGTTGGTAGCTGAGACTGGGAGAGTTCAACGACTGTTTAAATCTATTTCAAATGATTTCAAACCCTTTTTTGAACTTCATTGTTGTAATCTTAAGTAGGTATTCTTATAGATAAGTCCATAAAAGATAGGCGAGAATGGCGTATTGACGTTGGATTTTTATATCGGAACATAATGCAAACGGGCATGATTGTTTATTTCCCCTCGACGGTAAATAAACAACATCTAGCTAGGCTAGCTATGCTAGGTTAGCTAGCTAAGCTAGGTCAGCCAGCTAAACTAAATTAACTAGCTAAGCTAGGGAAGCAGGGAATTATGGTAGAAGACGTTTGTTGTAAGTACTTAATATTACGCAATGTAAAAGCCCTTCTAAGCTGGCAATATTTTTCTGAAATTTGTGGCCGGCAACTATTGCTAGCTTGCTCTTACTTCATACACTAAAGCAAGATGCATATAGTTGCGCGGCCACAAATTGCAGTAAAATGTAGCCCGTTTAGAAGGGCCTTTATTCAAAATTCAGTTGCAATAGGAAAAATCTTCGTATTTTTTGCCCCGTTTAAATAACATGTTCAAAAAACCCGCTAATATAGCAAGAAACTATCGGTTGTCTCTGTAATTACTGTTCTTTCTTTCCTCATTTTGAACACGTAATGCTGTTGCAAGTTAAAACGCTGTTGCTAATCGATTATGTCATTGCATAGACATAAAGAAGGGAAGTAACGTTACGTTTTCTTTTTTAATATGTAATAATGGAGAAAACAATAAAAACTAAATTTGAATTAGGAAGATCTGTTTTGAAGACACTACGGCCTCGTCCAATAGCGTTGCGCACGCGGTTTCATCCATACGAAATTCAAACAGTTGAGCTGTTCTTTTTCTCTCATGACGTCTCTTAATTAGACAGTGACAAGTATAGTCAATTTCTCATGAAACTAAGTGCAGGCTAGCGCTAGTGTTTAGTCCTCTTATTTTTTTTTTTAAAACAAATAAAATAAAAAATGTGTTTTCAATGAATTTTCAACACTGAGAACGGGATGTGTTGATAAGTTTCTAAGAAAATACGTTTCCTTTTTTTACTTGAAAATAGGAGAAAATGTTTCTCCAGACCCCATCTAGACCAGCCACTGACATATTACTACAAAAAATGAGTATGAATATGAATATGAATACAAAACTTACAGCTTTTGAATATCCGCTCCCAGCACTGCCATCGGAGGAGTTACTCAACCTCCTCTCGCTGTTGGACGCCGGCGGCGACCAAGTAGAGCCACTTTCAGACGGCATTGTCACAAACAGTTGTTCACATCATAAACTAAGAACTACACACACAGCACTAGCACATCACTACGCGAACGTTTATCTGTAACAAAAAATACATTTGTCAATCTACAATTACATGTTAAATTTCGAGTTTATAAGTTATTTGTGATCGGTACAGTCTCCCCTATCTAGCTTAGCTAGGTTGTATTAAGATAATTTCGCCGATTTACAGCAGAAATAGCTGTAAAACTTACTTCAATATAAAAACTTGCCAAGCTAGATCCCGAAAACTAACAAATATTCTTTACTAGTGTCTATTCGTTTGCGTATGCGCAAGTCGAGTGAGATTTTAAGAGCATTTAATTGTTAAGAAAGATTTCTGATTCATCGCCGAGTTGCCACAATAAATGTAATAAAGGTTTCTTCGAAGAAAAAAAACAATTGGTTCGAGTACGCTTTGAATTTCAATAACCACGGATAACTGACATTATTTATCAGTAATAAATATTCATGTAGATATTTTTACTGGGTAATTAAGTAACTAGCTAGTGTTATATGCATGGGTGCTAAACAATTTTTTGATCACTGACTGGTATTATAGTACTATAAACAATAACTGAACAGGGAATTATTAACAAGTTAACAAAAGCAGTCCAAGTGTGTTATTAAATCGTAAAAATCACTCTTCATTGTATTAATTGCTAGGAAACATCGTCTTCGTTGATTAAAATGTTACAGAACACGCAATACTTATGAAGAAAAACAACTGTTTCGATAACTATTACTCGAATGTTACTAACAAGGATATGTAACACTGCATGTAAAAACATTGGGAAGTGTATGAGAACCGGTTTCAATAATCTTTCATTTTTAATAGGCGTTAGACTCTCCATTTCTTTCGTGGATGCCGTAAAGGGGGACTAAGGAGGTTTAAGGTATATTTTGAGCGAAAGTCAAGAACCTGTCACTATTGTACCTCAACTTTTAGAACCCAAAAAAATATGCTAGATGATACCTACGTAACGTGAAGTAGTCGTGATTGTTAGAATGTGAAATATCGTGTTTTATCTTAATTATCTAATTATGTGAGTAGATAGAAAGTTATGAGAGGGTATAGTGCACAATGCACATACCTATTAATACATTGCAAGGTCGACAAAGAAGTTTCTTTTAAATATGTACCTAACTTCGACGCAAAATAAAGGGGCGTTGAATTTAAATTTGTACTCGTACCTATGTCACTCTGTGTCACTATCGAGTAGATAGGTTTAAAATAGGTAGTTTGAGTTGATTTATAAAAATGAACCACAAGTAAACTCTCATAAGAATTAAAAGAAAAACTCTGGACTTGGCTGATTGTTTAATTTTACTTTTATGGTACTGAATCTTAATAAATAGTAATAAAACTTTTATCGCCAATAAAAATAAGTGGCCGTAAAATAATACAAAAAGCAGAACATTACCCTGTTCTGTTATGCAGACACGCACTATTTTTAGCTACAGTAATTTACTACAAGAGGTAAACAAGTACTTTGTTTAACATCTTTGTTATCCAGTAAAATACTTTACCAAAAACGCAACAAAACGAATTAAGAACATTAAGAGTCTAGCTACATTCCACAAGTGCAATCTACGTTCAAAACAAAGAGATTGGTAACGCATATTACATTGGTCACAGCTGATAAAAATCAAGCAATATCAGTTTTTAAACGCAGTACCGGCTCCACCTTTTTCAATGAAATAATAATAATTAAGTTCATACGGCCGTAGCGATTGTAAGGACTCAGGTAAAAATCGCGTCTCACCCGTGGTATTTCAAAGGAGCAGAACCTTGAAAGTTTGAAACGCACGGAAAAATACCGACACGAAATCAGATTATTGAAGTCCTCGTGATATTTAAAAGTAATAAAAAAAGAACATGAAGCTGGCAACTAAGTACTGATTTATATTGTCGAAAAAAAAAGGCATTGCGAAGAAGTGAGCATCTAGGGAAGTTCTAATTTTGAAAAAAGCAAATGCATGACACTATTTAATTCTCTCGGCGTTTAAAACAAACAAGCAAAATCCGTGATTATTAGATATCAAACTTAGGAAAACGTTGAAACAGACTTTAAGAAGCAAAAGTTATGAGATAATTGTTTGAGATGTATTAGCCGTAACACTAGAACCTCCTTTTAAGCCTGGCAACATAGAATCACAATCAAACACCATAAAAAAAAACAACGAATGAAACACTCCAAAAAACCAGCCAGTATGAAACCACAATCTACTGAGATAAAACTGGCAACTTAGAACACTTGAGAGGGCACTAAAAAAAGTAGAAATCACATGTATCCTTCGAAATTTGAAAACACTCCTTCTAGAAGCTTCAATTTGTAATCCGGCAAAGAATGAAAGTGATGTTTACCGGAATATTTCACTTTGCACTGCACAAGTCCACAATAGGTCGGTTGTTTCACTTCGATACAGCCGCCATGCGGACGTGTGTACGGGGCCGCGCGCCGCTCGAAACTGAGGCACCGCACCGCTCGAAGATAACAAATGTTTTTTGATCGATCTGTCGGGTGTAAATTGTTTTGCAAGGAATCGTTGTTTTTGTATGTGTCAAAAAGTAAAATGACAAGTTTTGGGATTTAAGTTGTAGGATGTGTATGACGTTGTTAAATGAGACACTGATTGGAGCTGACTGGGTTTTTGTAGACAGAAGTTTCGGCAGAATTTAGCGAATTGCTTTCGTAGTTAAGAGAAAGATAATGCGAAAGACATTTAATCATTTTTATACTTAAATCGTTCTATCTATTATAAAGCAATTAATATGCAATGGGGTGAAAGACCGAATTAAAACTAAATAATGTTACAAGTAGGTAAATTAAAGACTACCACAAACAGTCAAACATGCTTGATTGATTAATATTACAAGTTTTAAAACAAAAGCATTTTTAATGTCATCAAATTTGACACTAATTTTAAGCTTTACTAAAGATGAATAGTTACTACTATCCTATTTTTCCGTGGATGTGTCGCAAGAGGCGACTAAGGAAACAGGTTATGGTATGGTTCATGCGACAGGCTATTTAGCAATA
Organism: Adoxophyes honmai; assembly: GCA_005406045.1. NCBI lineage: Eukaryota > Metazoa > Arthropoda > Insecta > Lepidoptera > Tortricidae > Adoxophyes > Adoxophyes honmai. The sequence goes on along the minus strand of BHDV01041119.1, from coordinate 145,942 downwards.
TCACTATTATACCTCTTACATTTGTTTTAAAACCTAAAATTATGCTAGAAATGGCTACGTAACGTGAAATAGTCAAGGTATTGTCTGTAGATAGTTTTCCGATCTACAAATACATACTCCTACTCCTGCGCATGTTTTTTCTACTGTCGTGCTAATATTCGTTCGGTTTGAAATGAAATAAAATGGTGTTTCCTAAAAAACTGGTGCAAGGGGGTTGCAAGGGGTTTCAAGATTGATTTAAGAAATAAAATCTTTTATTCATTTTTAACATACATACATATTCTCGCGCCTGTATTCCCAAGAGGGGTAGGCAGAGCACATGAATTCAAAAATCCAGTGCCACGTTTAGCAATTTCAGAGTAAACGTGATACTGCACCAGCTAAACGTGATATTGCAGTGACAGGTTGCTAGCCCATCGCCCACAATACACTAACCCTTTCCCAGAGTCGACTCTTACGACACCCACGGGAAGAAAAGGGGAGGTGCTATTCTAACCCGGCACCACGCGGGGTAAAAACACTGATAATACATTACACGTTAGCTTGTAATGTAACTGCTGCATACTACACGGAGTGCACACGGAAATTACCAATTACCGTTATCTTTTACAAATACCTTTCGCAGTCTCGAAGTTTCGAACTCAAAATAACTGTTTTTGTTTACATTTATTGACATTAAGAAACTGTTCTGACAGCTAAACCCATAGAAACTCAGAGTAATTTAGCCTACCTGTAAAGAAGATGCCATTTGTTGTTAGATTAGCAGCATTTAAATTAAGTTAACATACATACATACATACCGTCACGCCTCTTTCCCACAGGGGTAGGCAGAGACTACTTTGTTCCACTCGCTACGATCCTGACATACCTCTTTTGCTTCATCCACATTCATCAGTCTCCTCATACATGCTCGTCGGTTTCGGGTACTCTTGACCTGACCTGTTTCTAAGACGTCCGTGATTTGGTCACGGAACGTCCGTCTAGGTCTTCCCCTCCCACTGCACCCATCCACATTCCCCGTATAAATTTGTTTTGTCAGTCTTCTTTCATCCATCCTCTCTATGTGTCCAAACCAAATAAGCATACTTTTTTCAATTCTAATCACTATATCAACTTTCACCCCAGCTCTTTCCCTTATCACACTATTTCGTATTCTGTCTTTCAGTGTTACACCTTCCATACTACAAATTAAGTTAAGTAAGTAAGTTATTTTATTACCATAAAAGTTACATATTTTACATAGATATAAGATATAGTAAGTCTAGTATAGTAGTAGGTATCACTGGATAATTTACCTACACCAATCAACTAGCCTCAAATTAGACAACGGATAAAATTACCTAAACATGCAAGACTCATACAAACATATACCCCGACTGGGTATCGAACCCGGGACCTTAAGCTTTACAGTCAGGGTCTCTAACCACTGGGCTACATTATATGGCGCTCGAAATGTGCTTAAGGCCCAATCAGACGGTTCATTCGGATGAACGTTCATCCGAGTGATTGCTTCATTTTTCTAGTGAATTCATTCGACAGTTTTGTTCATTCAGACGTGTCATTTCGAGTGAATAGTACCGAATGAAAGGCGAAAATGAAAGAAAAATGAACCGTCTGATTGAGCCTTTAGCTATTCGTTGTTATTAGCTATTGTTTTTAACGACTTACAATAATTATTTACAACACCATACGGGTAGTTTTATGTTTCATAAAAAAGGTGACAGGTATAGTCCATGTTACAGTACTAGGCTAGAAGAGTACAAATTAGTACGGTGCACGCACTCGCTAAAAACCACATAAAAACTAGGACTGTCCTTATAAAGGCCGAAACCGCAGCCACCCTACAATTGGGACACTTTCTATTCGCGACATTGTCGGTTCTAATTCAGGCCGCAGCCTTATTGCAAGGGACGAAGGTTCAATTTCCAGTTTATGGGGTCATTACGAGACAAAGGGTGGAGAAACGGTGCCCTTACTCTAGGATTTATGTAATTGACGTTTACTGTTAGTGGGTAAAAGGTTAACTTACACGTGTTTTGGTAAGGTAAGAAGCAGTATCTATACTCTATAGTGCAGAATAGGTAGTACTATGTATGTCCAATCCCCAACAGCAGGCAAAGCATTTTATGGGTAGGTATCTCTATCTCGTACAACAGATGAATGTAAGACCAAATGTTTCTTAGATTTTTTTTATTCTAAACAATAACCGTACGTGTAACGATTTGGATAATTAACAAGCGAGGGCTTATTTTTAATTTTTATTTGGTTCGATTCCCGGTTGAAGCAACCTTTTAAAAATAAAGGAATGTTTCCTTACAGTATAATGAGTTAGCTAAAGGATTTAAAGTAGTTCCCCTCTGGGGCCCATAACTTCTTTCCACCCTGTATACCTACTAATGTAAGATACAGAAATCTCAACGTCTAAATATCCTACCGAATTCAAGAAAATACCACATAAACCAACAGAACTGTTGACCTCTCTATCTAATGTATGGACAAAAACAAGAGTGAGCAAGACGACAGCAAAAAGCGCGTAACGGAACCTCGGGACATAGGGTTGCCAGCCGCTTTAGAAATGCACAAATGAGTTAGAAAATTTTAATGGCAAGCTACATACAAACAAATTTCATTGACCCTATGAAGAAGCTTAGTATGTATGGATTGCTAGCCTATTGCTTGATTAAAACTATTTACCAAGTCGCTTACGATATCCGCGGTAGAACTGGAGACGTGTTATGAAACTCATTCGGTAAGTTGCTGTTGTGTGAATAAAAATAATGTCAAACTGTCAAAATCAAAATAATAGGTGTCAGACTCTCCCTACTAGTTTCAGATAGTTACACCCTCTATGCTTTTCATTTTCTATTAAGTAAATACATACGTACGACACGTGCACTCACGCTAAACGAAAATGTGGCATTGAGGCTTCAACATCGACAAAATTCGTTAAATTTAATACAAAGTACGTCTAATTGTGCTAATACATACATACATACATATTCTCACGCCTGTATTCCCATGAGGGGTAGGCAGAGCACATGGATTCGGAAATCCAGCGCCACGTCTAGCAAATTCAGGGTAACCAGATGGTAAAACGTGATATTGCGGTGACAGGTTGCTAGCCCATCGCCCACAATACACTAACCCTTTCCCAAAGTCGACTCTTACGACACCCACGGGAAGAAAGGGGGAGGTGCTATTCTAACCCGGCACCACACGGGTCCTTGGTCAGGTCATTGTGCTAATATGGATTGTAAAAACTACAGCCAGAAATAAAATCTAGTGAAAGAACGTTTCCTATCACAACTTAGCTAAATTTTGGGCTAATATTTTGGCAACACTGGTTTCCATACATTGACGCCATCTATTCAAACTTCTGTCACACTCGCCATTACACAAAATCGGAGCAATAGATTCTTCCACTGGCAACACCAAGATGGCGCCCGCCGGTTTTTCTATAATCGGCTCTTTTAAAATTCCCCGTCTAGAATGGGTTCCGTGAAGCAGTCGACAATAACTGCGAAGTGGTTCCACCGGTTGGTAGTCAGATAACTAGGGATTAATGGGGTTTTGGTAAGCCTAGGATAAGAAAGTGTACTATTTTCAGTCTCTAATTGAGACTGTAGATCAAAGATAAAATTTTGGCTCTAAACTAGCGTAGTAATTGCTGTTGTTCTTTTTATTGTCGTTTTATTTTCGGGTCATCGTAGGAGGCGATTAAGGAAATAGTTATAGTTATGATTTTGGCGACAGATTAGGAACCAGACACTATTATTGCCATACATGACCACAAAGCTATATATTTTTTTTTTTTACCGGCGTTTTCATTAGGATGGTAAAGAGACAGTAAGTCTGAAAGCATAGTCTTGTTTTTAATACCTGCGAAGCGTGATAGCCTTAGTTTTGTCTAAGTTTCGTACAGTCTGCCTGCCCTGATTTGAGTACACAGACGCAGCAGGCAGGCAGAGTTACTGCACATATTTATATCTTATCCTCCGTGTCATGATCACATTTCATTTTATGTTTAATCTATGAGTAGATTAAGTGAAGATATTGTTTGTTAATTTTTGCATGCCTATGAGGTAGAATCATAGCATTATTTACTGATTGTAAATGTAAGCTAAGATTTCTTGCAAATAAAAATTTCTATTCTATTCTATTCTATTCTATAACACAACAGTAACTCGGACGTAGCCATCCGCACGGATCCTATACAAGGAATCGGAAAAACTTGACTGTGTAATAATAGAAAGCCAGGAAGCGACATGAAGCGTACACCGTTAATATTGTCAAAGGGACTTGTAAAACAGTAGTGACTCCTGTATTCGCTAACTCGTAGTTGTTTGTTTTCTAATGCAATTAGCTAAGCAAAGTTTTAACGTAACTTGAGTTAGCTTTCGTTGGAGTTTCTAGTGTTAGCAAACCATTGTTCTGTTTGTTGTCGATTTGAATAAACTTCTCTGGAAATCGCGAATACTTAGATTTCGCTGCAAATGCTGCAATGAACAATTTTGATTTAATTTGCTTCTTCGTTTTAACTAGTTTTAAGTGTCCTAGATCCTTGTGGTGTTAACACCTCTCGATTTCTTACGTGAATATCGTAAGACGCGACTAAAAGGAATTTGTTTATTAAATATGATTTAGGCGACAGGATTCATGCTAGAAGTGGCTGCGAAGCGAATAGCCATGGTTTTGATTATGTAACATTTCGTAAGCTCTGCATTTTTGACAGAATCCAGAGTGCTAGTTCTGTCAATCTTTTTCTTTGTGTCAACAATTAAGTTTTACATACATACATATTCTCACGCCTGTACTCCCATGAGGGGTAGGCAGAGCACATGAACTCAAAAATCCAGTGCCACGTTTAGCAAATTCAGGGTAACCAGATGGTTAAACGTGATATTGCGGTGACAGGTTGCTAGCCCATCGCCCACAATACACTAACCCTTTCCCAGAGTCGACTCTTACGACACCCACGGGAAGAAAGAGGGAGGTGCTATTCTAACCCGGCACCACACGGGTTAACGTTAGCAAAATAATTTTTTCATTAAATTTGTATCCGTTGTGGCTATCCCCCTATGATTTGCTTTTATCAATTTTCTTTGTCAACACTAAAGTTTTATCTGTGCCCAATTGTGTTAATAACATCTTCCATTACTGTCGTCGACGGCACGTTATCAGCTGCAGCTTACAGTCGAGATCAAAACCACATCTTTACTACAGATTACTATTACTACAGACTGCCAACTAAATACCTCAAACACTGCCCAAATAAAGCAGTACCCCACATACCAACCCGCTTGCGAAGTCAGAAGATAATTATTCCGTAGTTGTTGGTCTATTGGCCCAACGTTGGTTATGGAACTATGAACTCGAGACCTTCGTTTATTGGCCTGCTAACGGGGTATATTACGAGCAGATCATAAAGGTTTGGTAATCGATAGAGAATTGGGGTCAAATAAAAGTTGGATTAATAACAACGGAATCTACATAAATGGATACACTGTAAAGCCTTCGTTAAACTCCAGAGGCACTGAAAGAAACGCATTTTCCCGACTAGTGTTTTGTGTGCGCTCTTCCGTTTAATTTCGAATATTACAACCAATACCGTCCCCGCTTGCACTGTTAGTGCGTTTGGAGTTTAAGACCTCCGTTTCTTCCGCGGATGTCCTAAGAGGAAGGACATAAATTAAGGTTATAGACGACAAGCTAGTAACCTGTCACTATTATATCTTTAGTAATTTAAAATCTAAAAAACACGCTAGAAGTGGGTGCGACAAGTGTAGTGGTCATAGTTTTGTTAGACAGGAAAATGACAGATAATTGAGTTATGTCATCTTCCTGTCGTGGTCTCTAGCAAGCTAAACTATAGATTGAACATTGAGACAACCGAAAAAGATCTATGCCAATCTATGGGTGAGTGACTGTTCCAATGTTGGCGACCAATACCCAACTCTAGGCCCAACATTGCTATTCCTAAAAGGGCCGCCACATGTCGTCTCAACCGGTATCTTACCTGGTATTCGGTTCCCAATACCAATGGCGTAACCAGAGCTTGGCGACAGATGGTTTGCGTGTTGGGTATCCGAAGGGCGATCTTGGATCGGTATGGACTTAATGTCACTATTTTCCTGTGACATACATACATCAAACCTGTATTCCCAAATGGGGTAGCATATTTTGTTTTAAATTGTTGGTACATTAGGGACAGGTTGCTAGCCTGTCGCCTAAAATGCACACATATACACATACATATTCTCACGCCTGTATTCCCAGGAGGGGTAGGCAGAGCACATGAATTCAAAAATCCAGTGCCACGTTTAGCAAATTCAGGGTAACCAGAGGGTCAAACGTGATATTGTGGTGACAGGTTGCTAGCCCATCGCCCACAATACACCAACCCTTTCCCAGAGTCGACTCTTACGACACCCACGGGAAGAAAGGGGGAGGTGCTATTCTACTAACCCGGCACCACGCGGGAGCCTAAAATGGACTGTAACCTATTTCCTTAGTCGCCTCTTACGACATCAAAATGGCAAGATGTTACTCTGAACCCGACACCGCACAGGAATATTATTATGTCTATACTTTTTGTCACAGCTATTAAACATACATTATTACAATATCGCTTAAAAAACTAAGCCGTAACAATAAGCTTGTCAATGCCTGTTTTAAAAAACGAACAGCGCAAGGACGTTTTTTTGTTTCGTTTTTTTAATCCAGCCAGGTACAAAACTGATACTCATAATTAGTGCCGGATGAGAATGCTGGATCCTTCTTGGAAAGCTTGTGCCTGAATTGGATCAATGTTTTTATTATTTTCCCTATCCTTCTAAAAGCTAGGAGTAGCAGTGGATACATACAGAATGTGAAACAGTCATGGTTGTGTTTAGGTAGCGTTTTGTGTGCTCTGCCTATCCCATTTGAGATAGGACGCATGGAATATTAACTGAAAACATAAAATCAAGCTTTAGTAGTTCTTAGCGACATCCACGGAAGGATTGGAGAGGTGTTATTTTAAATTCGAAATCACATACGTATCAGCAATTCATCAACTCGGAGGCTTAAGATACTGAAGTAAAAAAAAGATAATTTTATAAACAAAAAACCCCACCAAGCTGCTCTGAGCTTAAGTAATTCACCTCTTGTGTGTAGTTGTGTACAGTTTGCAAAGAACGACACAAAAACTACGAAGATAATTACTTGATATTGACATCTATTTATATCTGACGTGACAGCCGAGCCGTGTCAATCATAAGTGGGCAGAAATAATAAAACTTGAAAAATAAACAAATAATGAGTTTGCAAACAATACGATACAACAATTTTTAAAAATAGAATGTCTATTCGCCCACACACACATACAAAACTGTACTAAGCTAAGCGTTCATAGAGTTGTTAACCAAGCCAAGTACAGATAAAAAAGAAAAACAAAACCCAGGTCCTAACTGAGAAAGGAAACAATTGAACTCGCAGTTCGCCGCCTAGATACAGAAAAAGCGAACAGAATCGCGAGGCAGGGCATCATTTCGGACCGAAAGAAAAAAGCACTGGCCAAAAAGAATCACAATGCCACGACCTTTGGAATTCCAGACACGATACATCGGATTTCAAATTTAAATAAGGAAGCATTAAAGTTCGAGGCGTTGAGATGGAGGTACGGACATTTTGGTACCGGGACGGAGAAAGGTGGTACAAAAAAGAAAAATGATGAAGCGGTACTCAAACGACCTTGGCTGTAGGCCGTGCTGTTGCCCCGAGCCGGTTTCTGGGGCCGTATTTTGATGGATTGGTTCGGAGGCCCTCTTGGTTGAGGCTGTGCTAAAATGAAATTTCGAACCCGATATCGAGTTTATAATCGTATCGGAGCTGATGTAGCTTCAATATTTTCAAAATGAAACTTCCCTCGACAATTTTCATAGTAGGTACATGTACCTGTTTCAGGTTTCATGACAACTTTGCCACAATTTTAGGTAAGTTAAAACAAACAAATAAGTAAATAGTCTATTATTTTTGAGGCTTAAACAAACTGATTATGGATGGACGTCGACGAAAGATCATCATGTGCAAAGATTTGGGTATTTTTAAAGGCAAAACTTGTCCATCCCATAATTTATGGGTACACTTGAGCCAAATAACATCTGCTGATCAAGTATCCGATTTTTTTTCACCCTATTGAATTTAGAACTTAGACTGGTAGACGGTTATTCACTTCTATCAACTTCCAACCGTTTTTTTTTGTTTTTTTTTTTTAGCCATAGAATATCTATGTGGCCTTAGAGGTCTCTTAGTAGCCGTGGTAACCTGGCGGTTTGACAGTGCCCTCTAATGCAGATGATCGTAGGTTCAAAGCCCGGGCTCGCACCTCTGATTTTTTCGTAAATTATATGCTAAATTTAATTTGATATTTACCACGAGCTTATTAGGTGCAGGAAAACATCGTGGAAGTAATTCAATGTTGTATGTGTAGCTGCTAATCCGCAAAGCCCGCGTGGGAACAGCCCATGCCCTCTCATAATGAGAAGAGGCATGAGCCCTGGGAGGTATTTCGACTGTATTATTATTTATCCTTTCTTCCTGTGGGTGTCGTAAGAGTCGACTCTGGGAAAGAGTTAGTGTATTGTGGGCGATGGGCTAGCAACCTGTCACCGCAATATGACGTTTAACCATCTGATTACCCTGAAATTGCTAAACGTGGCACTGGATTTTTGAATTCATGTGCTCTGGCTACCCCTCATGGGAATACAGGCGTGAGAATATGTATATATGTATGTTATTATTATTTATATATTAAATAAACATGAAAGTCCAAAAGACTGAATGCAAATGGCCACACGACAAACGCATAGAGATAGAGATCGGGAAAGATTTCACCGGCGCGGCGCCCGCGCAGCGACTTTCTACCAAAATTATAATCTACAGAAAAGTAAAAGCTAATAATTGCGCAGATGGGCGCCAAACTGGAAGGTTTTGTTGCAGGGCGTGGCTAAGGGCCCGGTAGAATCGACTTTCAATGTAACATAACATATTATAGGCGCTCAAAAGCTTGGGTTTGGAGGGAAAGTACCTTAACTTAGTATACTGCATTCAATTGTGGGCGATGGGCTAGCAACCTGTCACTGCAATGTCACATTTAACCAACTGGTTACCCTGAAATTGCTAAACGTGGCACTGGATTTTTGAATTCGTGTGCTCTGCCTACTCCTCTTGGGACTACTACTCTTCCTTCAAAAATGTTGGCTAAAAATTACTTGCTTTGTCTGGGAATCGAACCGGTTCAAATGTATTTTTATTATGATTCCAGTTCGTGGCACGGCTAGGGAGGAAATATCATTACATTGTAATGATATTTCTTCTTTAGTAACATAGGCACTATACGTATATTTTAGGCGATAGGCCAGCAACCTGTCACTATTCCAAACTTGACACCAAATTCCGGGCTTATGCTGACACAGACTAAGACATTCACGAAAGAAACGGAGAGTTGTTAATCTAAACCAGACAACACGGAAAACAAAATCCCCATAACTTCACATTGAAGACTAAACCCACTCCCAATCGTCATTTACGAGATATTACCACACAAAGCACTGATTTGATATCTCTAACGGTGTATTACAGTTAACCAACGAAAACCGAGGCTGATGATAAAACTATTAAAATTAAACAATTAGAGCGTGAAACTTCACTAATTGATATTTCGCGAACCTTTGATAACGGTTAGACGGTTGCTAAATATGACCAGTTATTGCAGGGTATAATATATAAAGCACGTTGATTTGCATATAAATGTCCTAATGATTGTAGAGAAGGTAACCGAGGGTATTAATTATAAGTATTACGCTGTTAATGATGTCACAAGCAAACAAACATGCCTTTGAACCCAACCAATAATAACAAAAAGTATCTTACCTACAACTACCAACCAAATGAGAGTACCACTCAAGAGAAAGAGAAAAATCCAAATAGACAAAGAAGTAACCCGTTTAAGAATTAAAAATCAGATATAATCATACTCCTTGAAGCGAAAAAAGACACATTTATCGGCATCAAAACTCGCACTGCATACTCATATTGTATAGTTCAATATAACAGATAGTCTTCTCCATTGAGGTTGACAAACATACTAAAACACAGCTAACGAAAAGTTGTCGATGGATTTACTAAATGGACATAAAATTAGAAAAAATCTTTCGCATCACACTTGCTACCAGCAGCAATAAAATTGGCGAAATACCGGCCGTCGTAAAAATAAAAACAAAACAATGTGACACATTTAATTATCAAAACAAACCTAATAAGGCAACGTGCAATAAAGATAAAGATTGTCACGAGAATATTGCCACACGTTGTTAACGATAACACTCTAATTTACAAATTATAAAATAACTGACATGTGAAACAGCAGAGCCAGATATTGTAATGATAATACGCAAACGATAAAAGAATTTAAAGAATCAGAAATAACAAGCTAACGATGTAAAGCTTTCGGCATGCCTGACAGCAAATGTACAGAAACCAAATGTCACATTTTTCACTTCGCAAAAACTTGCAGACGGCGATAAAACGCATTTGGCGCAAAAACGCAACTTTTTACAAATCACCAAGTGTTGCCAAATGTTTGGGATTCGTAAGAAAAAAACAAAAGGCAATTTCAATTCCCCGTTTTCAAGACAAGCGTTTTTGTCAGATGGGAATGCGTACAATGAGTTTTTTATCCTACAGTTACGGAATGAATCTACGAATGGCCTCATATTTGGATTTACTCGATTGACAATAGCGCCAAAGAAATTTGGACACAAATAGTCTTCCTCGTTTCAAGAAACAGTAAAGTCGTCAACGTATACAGCAAAGGCGTCCCGTACACATCGACCTCAAACTTACTAGTCATGGTAATCTAGTTGGCAATTGTTATACAAACTAAGCCTAATCAGATTCGTAAAGGCGGAAGTATCAATTGAAAATCAAGCAGTTGCACAAGCGATATGAACAGTCCATTCAATAAATAGCCTAGACAATGGATTGTAATGAACTGAAACAGAACCGGAGAACGCTTAAAGCAAGCCACATAAGGCTCTGTGGTGTTGAAACCAATAATTAAACAGTTGCGAATAGAATGGATGATGACAGATGCTGTGAAGTTACAAGTTACTCAAATGTGCGAAGTGTTTAAGTTTGAATGACGAAGATACACGACTCATTCAATATTAACCCACATGTGGATACTTTCAAGCACAATAACAACGACACAGTACAACGCTATTGTATAATCTTAGATCTGACATTGGTTAAATCAGTCAGTAGGTAAATGATAATATCTTGCCGTTGTTTTAAGAATTCCAAGTGACAAGTCAATGGCGTCGAAACAGATAAAGACAACGCGCTGCAACGAATTACTTCGGTCCATTTCTCTCGCCTAATACATATCATTATAAATTAGGTGCGTTGTCAAAAATTACACACGTCCGAATCTAAACAGACATGACAAAATACCCCGGTCATGACTGAGATATGATCAAGGGTTGTGAAGCAACACTTCTCCGGGCAGGCTGCCACGGCGTTGCAATAGTGATACACAGACCGCATACAAACGATTGTTTAAAACTTTTGTTGAATATTTCATGGTATCACTTTGAAACCAGTTTACGCAACATTACGGGAACAGATGACGAATTAATTGAGATCATCGGCTATCAGTTATAGTCATTAAGTGGATCACGATTGCAACGATTAGCATGAATGATGAGAACGTTCTTACGACATGGAATTTTATTGTTTTCGCGTTTCCTCACTTCAATCAGCGATGCAAATTTCGTATCAGTTACATATTCGCGGGGGATTATCCCAAATTTTCGGTGATAAAAATGAAAGTAGAACGAGTCGCCCTTTTAATGGTTGACCTTTAACATCTTACAAAAGCAAAAAGCCTAATGACTGTAGATGAGGAGTACGGCCGATCAAAGAACTGGAAGCAATAAGAATGCAAGTGGCACAGTTACTTTGTTTGCCTTGCCATTACGGTAGCTGTGTGGTAACGGACAGTCGGCTTTTTGTCAGATTAAATTCGTACAACTCCACAATACATCATGATTACACGCTGTCAGTGGATTTAAATTACACCAGCCAAGTTCGTTCTCCAGAAAAACTCCTCCGGACAATAGACCGTACAGCGTTGTAATACCGTCATCGAATTTAGTAATCACGGTGCTATTACTTAAACTCGATTCGTAAAAGTATCTGGGATATAAAAGATTGATCTTCGCAAGTCAGATATGGTTGATTTTGGTAATTGTTGGGCTTCCGAACAATGGGGTAATGTCGTCGATGGAGATACGAGAGTCGGCTAGTGGGTCAGAGATAATGACGTCTAAGCGGAGTACTACAGCTGTAAAGTTTCTATTAAGGCTGATGTCGTTCGGTTTATGGACACGCTAAAATAGAAGCAAGAGCTGTTTTATAAAACTCGGAGTCCTAATTCAGTCGCCATGAACTTTGAACTGAGCCTGACCTTTTTAAGGTGACAACATCGAACATTTCAGAAAGAGGACATCCTCATGCAAGAACTTTTAATGTTAAAATCTACGTTTATAATGACTCTGTATTGTTTACCTGACTAATTATTTCTTTGACCTAGTTCTCTGTAAAATTCACTATATTGATTTGTGTATGTGTACCTATCCATTTCTCTTTTATTGCTTTCAATATTTATACTGTCATTTATTTATTTATAAATGTCTTTCTTTCTTTTTTTAGCGATGCCATCGACTAGCAATCTATCGATTGGTTTGTCGACCGGTATCTATCGATCAATTAAAGCTACAAACAAGACCAGTCGATCAACTTCGATCGAAGTTGACCGATGCCGTCCATCAACAATCGATCGATTGATCTGGCAACACCCTAATATTCCCCTGTCTTCTATAATATTAGAATCTACACCTTCTGCAGTAAATTGTTCTTTTCTTCATTTATTGTCTAAGAACCCCAGCAGAGATCGCTTCAATGTCTCCTTGTCATATTTCTGTACTCAAATCATACCAATTTCTAGTATTTTTGAAAACTACACTCGAATTTGAACTTCTTAAACTTGTTTATGCTTTTGTACAGTCAGGGAATCTGAATGTTTAGCAGGTTGACCGCCTTCATAATTTGTTCGTATTATAGGACAAACTTCACCATGAAGTTCAATGTTGAGTATTTATGTCATGCTGGAAATAGTAAGGCCAATTTTAGAAGTATCACAACCTACTAAACATCCAATTTCCCTGACTGTACATCAAAATTTAAAACGGGTGTTTTAAAACGTTCTAATCACACATGAAAGATATCACAGCACTCTTGCGCAGATTGTAATCCCAAATCACGCCCAGATCTAGCGCTGTACCATAGATATATGTAGAGTGAATGTTAATTCGCCGGGTTCGTTGCCCCCGCTTTGACCATAGACCACGGGTTAACAGAGCGCGACATAAACTATCAAGGCTTGTGTTTTTAATGGTTCGATGGTTTTTGCTGGTTCTATTGAAAAGGATGATTTGGGAAATCGTAATGGCGGGTAAATATCTGAATAACAACTATTGTGTCTTTGTTTACATGAACTTAAAAAAAATCAATTGCCTAGCTCTTACCGTTCCTGAGATACATCTTGGTGACAGACGGACAGACAGCGAAGTCTCAGTAATAAGGTCCCGTTTTCACCCTTTGGGTACGGAAGTCTAAAAAAGATAAAAAGTACACGACAGTTTTCAACTTCAAATCCCAAAATTTTCCGAATTCTTTTGTCGCTGTAGTCTTGAGCTCACCACCTGACCTCGCCATTTCTTCCGTGTATGCTTTAGGTGATAGGCTAACATACATGCATACATACATAAATCACGCCCTGCGTTTCCAAGTGGGATAGACAGAGCAGATGTCGGATAGAAATAAAACCATGGTTATGACTATTTCACGCTTCGCAGCCACTTCTAGCATAGTTTTAGGTTTGCAAAAAAAATGGAACACTTATAACAGGCTAAACCTGTCACTATTTTACTTCTTTCAAATGTTTTTAACAATTAATGACACCCCACTTTTGTTATTGAGTGGAGGGTTAAAATATATTTTCTTAGGGTTAAAACCCTACCCTTGAAGATTAAAAGAATTTACTCAACGATAAACATCGGTACAGATCATAGAGATAGATCCAACCTTGGCATTTAGTTTCGTAAGTATTTAGAACAAAACTGCCATTTCGCAACAATTTTAACTATTACAGTGAACAACGACGGCCTCCATGTAAAGGAACCGCAAATATAAAGTTGTCACGGCTAAAGTCAAACGTTATTTTAAAGTGATTGGAATATGAATTTAGGTCTTTTAGTTTGTGGATTAAAGTTCAATTTTGAAGAAGCTTATTGTTACACGAGACATACGGGATTAGTTAATTAATTAAATGAAGATGACTGACATAATTGGCAGAATAATACAATTTATTGTCTTTTTATTGAGATTAGTTCGACATGTTTCGGTCTAATTCATGACTCATCAAAAGCAAATGATTGCAATGGTATATTTTAACTTTGTACTGGACATGCCTATAACGTCGACGTTTCGGCGGCGTGGCAGCGACCATGGTCACTAGAGGTGTACTCTGCTCGTATACTAAGGCCCCTGTAGCATGAGAATACGTGTACAAGCAATTTTTACGACGTAATTGTTCATTCTTCACCTTTTGATAACCTTTCTTGATAACGTTAAATTGAATTAATGTTAATTAATATTTCAAGTTCATAAACAAATAAATAAGACGATGGATGGTTCTAGTCAGTCCATAAGTATCACGTTTTAAACGATAGTAGGTAGGATTGTCCTGTGGTGTCGGGATAGAATATCACTTCTCCATTTCTTCCGTGGATGTTGTAAGAGGTAACTAAGCAATAAGTTTAGGTGCTTTAAGCGACAGGCTAGCAACTTGTCACTATTATACTTATTCCATCTTTTGTTAAACCTAAAATAATGCTAGAAGTGGCTGGGAAGCGTGAAATATTACGTCATGTTTTGTCTATGTCACGTTTCGTATGCTTTGCCTACACCATTTGGAAATATAGGCGAGAGTGTAGTATGTATGTCGGTGTTTGATTGTCTGTCGCCTCTCTAAAGAGTTTATAATAAAGCATTTCGCAGAATTCCCGGGGAATATTGTCACACAAGCTAGTATAAATAGATTTTTATTATCAATCCAATTGAACACTGTATAAAACATCATTTAATTTCATCATAATCAATTAATTTAAAAAATTTGGAGTAAACTTTAGAATTTTGAATACATTCATAAAAACAATTGAATGTGAGCGAGAATCTAAGCGGCCTGCATTAATATTTAATTGT
Source organism: Adoxophyes honmai (assembly GCA_005406045.1). Taxonomy (NCBI): domain Eukaryota; kingdom Metazoa; phylum Arthropoda; class Insecta; order Lepidoptera; family Tortricidae; genus Adoxophyes; species Adoxophyes honmai. Next base: position 130,576 of record BHDV01041119.1, on the reverse strand, counting down.
CATAAATAAAATAGTTTTTATATCAATAACGAACACCACAGAGTATAAAATGAGACGTCATAATTAGATTCAAAACAAGCATAATTCCAATGTTGATAATTCTAAAAAGGTAAAAGGTTCTGATGGCCGAGCAACTAGCCAATTAAACCCACCATTTACTATGTTCAATGTTCATCGTAAAATCTTACATACAAATGTGTGGAAGGTGATATTATTATCGCCGTAAAATGGGACTCCTTGGCTGCGAGATAAAATTAACTCAAATCTCGCCGTTTAATCGCAGTCGGTAAACATTTAAAATTAAAGGTACGCCGTCCATTACCTATGCTAGCAAAGGTAACAAAAACGCGGCGTAAAGATACTGCTGTTTGTCCGTGACCGGGCTGTATCTCAAGAACCGCAATAGCTACAGGGTAGAAATTCTCACAAATAATATATTTCTTAGTCGCCTCCTACGAAATCCACGGTAGAAATGGAGAGGTGTTATGCGAAGCCCGACATCACACGGGTGGACTTAAGTTAAGGTATATTTTAGGCGACAGGCTAGCAACTTGTCACTGTAATACCTATCCGCTAACTTAAAACCTAAAAAAAATATGCTAGAAGTGGCCACGAAACCTGAAATAGTCAAGGTTTTGTCTATGTAGCGTTGCTCTGCCTACCCCATTTTGGAATACAGGCGTGATGTATGTATGTAATTGTTGCCGCTATCGCTATGACAATAAATACAAAAAACAAAACAAAATAAGCATATGTATAAGGGCGGCTCCAATACAAAAACCTTAAGGGGCAGCGCAGACGACAGACTTTTGTGCGATCGAGTCTACGGAGCAATAAAAACTCTGAATGGAAACTGTCTGCGCGCCATTCAGAGATTTTATTGCTCCGCAGACTCGATCGCACAAAAGTCTGTCGTCTGCGCAGCGCCTAAACAGCTCGCCATCGCCTATCATACCAAGTCCCCTTAGCTTAGCACGACAGGGGGCGAGTAAAGTTACGCGCAACATAGACTATAACTATACCTGTCACTGTCTAACTAAAGGCGTCAGAAAATGACGGGTAGACTATCCCGTCGATGCGACTAGAGTGTGTTGCCGTGCCTACAGAGCGATAGCTCACGAGTTTATCGCACTACAGCACTGGACAGCCCCCCTTACGCTATAACGGTTATCTCGCAAGCAAATATAGTAAATAAGACGCGATAAGGAACAATCTAAAATGTGTCGCTCGGAATGTGGTAGCGGGTGTTGTTAGTTATAAAGTATGCAAGACTGTCCATTGAGTTTATATCTTGCTAGTACTATTCTAATGATCACCGGTTTTTAGAGTACCGTAACCGAAAAGTGAAAACAGGACTCTATTACTGAGACTTCGCTATCCGTCTGTCTGTCATTAAGCTTTATCTCACAAACCGTACTAGCTACACTGTTGGAATTTTCACAAAATATCGCACCTTCGGTGAAACAAGGGCACAATTGTTGAAAAATCCAAAAAATCGTTAAGTATACACAAATGTAAAGGAAATTTTTTTGAACATTGGTGTATGTGTATACTTAACAATTTTTTTGTGTACCCTTGTTTCACCGAAGCTGCGATATATGTATTTCTATTGCTGCTTTAATAAAACTGTGTTTTTTTATTTGGTGCGCGACTTGACCATGTAATTCCATTTCGCATAACCAACATAAACATAATAGTTACCCTGAAATTGCTAAACGTGGCACGGGATTTTTGAATTCATGTGCTCTGCCTACCCCTCTTGGGAATACAGGCGTGAGAATATGTGTGTGTGTGTGTGTGTGTGTGTGTGTACATAATAATTTTATGCCAAATAAATTTCGGACAGTACGAAATAGACGACACCTCTTTTCATGTAGACACATCTACCGTTGTTATTAGCTAGTTAGTTGATTAAAAACCGAATAGGTAATAAAATCCAAAGGAAACGTCCGAACTATCTCATCGGAATTTTGATAGCATAGTTCGTTCCAAATACTTGCTCATTAACGATTTTGACTTCCTTAATTAAATTGGATCGTTAAATAACATATGTATATGCATATTGCAAATCTGAATTCTGTTGACCTTGCCGAGAATGTTTGCATTCGCTAATTATGTATTTTACTGTCAACGGACAGTAAAGATTTCGAGTTAATTTACATAACAAACGATAGTTAAAATTAATAGGGTTTGCAAGTTTCTAGAAATTCTTGAATATTTAGCCTTGATTTGGATTTGGGACACGATGTTTTCACGACAAACGTAATGAAGATTAGATTTCAAACAAGATAAGTAAAACTGTATAGTCCTCAAAATCAAAGTTGGCATGTCTTTTTGTAGTTACTATCGCTTTTTCCAGGTAGAAATTATCTCTAACGGGGTAGGCAGAGAACACTAAACCTAACATAGCCAAAATCATGACTAGTACTACACGCTTCGCAAACACTTCTGGCATAATTTTAGATACTAAAAGATATAGTGACTGGATGTTAGCCTGTCGCCTAAAGCATACCTAAACCTAAAAGTAGATTGAGCAACAATAAAATATACAGGGTGTTTGGCGCCTCGCGAGGCAAAGTATTTTGGCGGATGGAAGGGGAAATTTTCAATATATTCAGACCCCATTACACGTTCCTTGCCAGGCGGTTGCTTTTATATAATTATTTATAGGTAGTCACCAAAAAACCCAAATTAAGTACTACATTTAAACGCGATTAAATATAACTATTAAGCGTAGCCTAACAGTAAAAGTTTCATTTTAAAGAGCATTGTTGTAGGGTCATACCAAATCAAAATTTACTGACAAATAACTATCAGCTAATTATTATTTTTATTCAGCACTGAAGTATTCCAAAGAGAAAAAAGGGGAAATGGAACGTGTCATGGGAGTGAATATACAGGAAATGCCCCGTTCTATCCGCCAAAATACTTTGCACACGTTGTGCCAAACACCCTGTATACTTAAGAATGTTTATCACTTTACCATATAAAGTCACATTACTATAACCAACGGATATTTATGTCACACTAATGTAATCAACGCAATATTAATTAACAAACATAGTAATTCCGATGGATCTATAAAAGGGAAAGTCCGGCAGTGACCATAAACCTTGCGACCCTTAGGGTCTCTTCACAACAATCGACGAGGATTTCGCAGAAATTGAAACGCTTGTTAGGGTTCCGTACCTCTAGCCGATACTGTTGCCGAGGGTTTAGTTTAGTCTATGTAGCATTAGTTATTTGTCGTGGAGACTAACATTTAACTAAAACCATGTATCACTCAAGGGCTGTGTAGGAGCGACCTAACAGCATATCGTGGGTAGATAAAAAGGGTTTCGTAAGGTAACAAGGTTTGGGTGCCGTGGTAGCCCAGCGGTTCGACCTGTGGCCTCTCAAGCAGAGGGTCGTGGGTTCAAACCCCGGGCTCGCACCTCTGATTTTTTCGGAATTTATGTGCGATATCGAATTTGATATTTTTCACGAGCTATTCGGTGAAGGAAAACATCGTGAGGAAACCTACACACAGCGACGAAGTAATTCAACGTTGTGTGTGAAGTTCCCAATCCGCACTGGGCCCGCGTAGGAATTATAGCCCGAGCCCTCTCATACTGAGAGGAGGCCTGTGCCCTGCAGTGGGACGTATATAGGCTGATGATGATGATGATGATGATGATGAAGGTAACAAAACAAAAAGATACTGAGAGAGCCAAACGCCATCGTAATCTACAAATTAATATGGAAAGTGACAGCGACATCTATCGAGAACTAAAGATAACACAAACATCTAGGACCAATCGACCAAGCGAGAGTTAGACTCTAGTTCGATAGGTGTGTAGAGACCCTTAGGTTCTCGGCGGCATTCCTGTTTTATTACCGATTCCTGCGCTAAGTGCGTATGAGCTTGTACAACGTGTCCCAGGTTACGACGATCATCTGCTATTTAAAAATAAAAAAAATCGGTTTTATTCTAAAAATGGCGTAGTTTGAAACGAAAACACAAAGAACTTTTAGGAAAAAAACTTCTTTGTTTTTTAATGTCACATCTACAGATGTAGAAATCAAGTTTTTGTGAAATACCTATATAAAAAAAGTATGACATAACACAATTTAAAAGTTTGTGTTTAATGCTTACTTTTCATATTTTTCAAAATTTTGTTAAAATGGCGCTAAGCAAGTAAAATTAAATGCAGTTTTTAAAAATGTGAAAAACTAACTTGCAAAATATTTTTAAAGTGATCAACTGTTTAACAGTAAAAGAAACTCGTAATTTGAAAACTATTCTGAAAATGTTTCATAGTTTTCCACATATTTTTAATGGAGGACATCTCTAAAGGCAGTCATTTTTATAAAACCAACAACCACTACCTAATAATGTAATTGTATACATCTTTCATCTATATTCAATTCTAAAATTATTCTACAACTGGCCACGAAACGTGAAGAATTCATGTTTGTATATCCCATTTGGGAATACACGCGTGATGTTTGTTTATATAATTAGCAGACCTATCAGTTGCCTACCAATTATCATTATTTCTATGACACCCTGTACATTAATAGCTAATACAGTAGCTAAGTGATCAGCTGATTAGCGTTAACGTCGACCACGATTACATCTTCACTGAGGTAATGATAGCATTAGACGGAGAAAGCTTAAGTTTCATCAATATCCCACAAGAGGCAAGACAACTAAAAAATATTTAATCCGTCAGATTAATGAAAAACTGGGATAATTCCGAGTCAGAGCGGTTTCGCACTACATCCGATCCGAACCCCTGAAAATATGGTCCGTCTTAGCCGTACAAAAATTTCTATAGAATGACGGAAAAAAACCGGATGACGGAGATCGGATCTAGTGCGTAAATTGCCATCATAGATGACAGAACCTATAGAGTACTAATGTCATTGGATTTGTTCGAAGACGATTCCGCCAAACTATGGCGGCGTTCTCTGTGCTCTTATTGGCCGGCCCAAGATCGCGCGTAATCCAGTGACTTTTTTCTCTATGGTTATTGGCTCTTTATAGTTTGTAAGTTGAAATAAACTGACGGTTTGCGGAACTGGGTAGCCATCATTGTTTCTCTAGTTGGTCTGTCCTCTATGATTGCCATAGACACGTCACTACTTAATCAGTGACAGTTGTAGTTTATCTCGCGGGCAACTTACTCGCGCCTTGCTGTGTAGAGCCGGCAGACATAAAAATCTAACAAGTAGAAATCTATCGTATAATCTAGGAATAGGAGTTTAGCCGTTCCTTCTTGATATCTACCAGTATGATTTGCGTCAAAAATTACCCAATCGCCGTCAACAGCAATATTTCACGGTGTAAATCGACAATAATTTTATACGCAACCGGACAAATATATAACCACAATAAAGCTATGTAAAAACGAGACAAAAACGCGACCTCCAATGACAATAGCATATCAAATTCTCGTCACAGCGGCTGGTTAGCCCAGGCGCCGTGACCGCGCACAATGGTTGCGCGCCCCTGCTTGTTTGTGCTTTCGCTGTGATGCCGCCCGCGGCGGCCAATCAGGACGCGCGGTGACGTCACGGGTGCAGTCAATGTCAACCTTTTTTCAGGTGACAACAACAAAAGTGGTAATTATTTTAATTCGGTTTTGTTATATTGCCTGATATTTAAGTGTGGTTCAAAGTTAGCTGCCATCAGTAAGTAGGTAGAAAAGAAAGACGTAGTAATCTATCTTTTAACTCTTTCAGCGTTGAATTATCACTTCAACTGTCACTATAAATTAATGAATCAAAACAATGTGAAACCAAACAATATGTCATCCCTTGTGTTGTGTCAGATTTAGAATAACGTCTCCCCTTACCAACACACCTCCTTGGATGTCATAGACTACTAACGAACATAGGTTAAATTATATTTTAGGCGACACGTTAGTAACCTGTCACTATTATACCTCTTTTGTCTAATCTATACTAATATTATAAAGCTGAAGAGTTTGTTTGTTTGAACGCGCTAATCTCAGGAACTACTGGTTCGAATTGAAAAAATTTTTTTGTGTTGAATAGACCATTTATCGAGGAAGGCTTAAGGGCGTTTGTGCACTACCATGAATTTTACGGTCCGGCTTTTTCATTGAGTTCTCGTCTCGCTTGCTCTTCCATTAAATTGTACTGGCGTGAGCGGGACGGCGCGACAGACCTTAAAAAACCGGACGGCCGGACCGGAAAATTCATGGCAGTGCACAAGCGCCCTTAGGCTACATAACATCACGCTACGACTAATAGGAGCGAAGGAACACTGGAAAATGTGGAAAAAACGGGGGAAATTGCCGAAGGTCACTATTCCACGCGAACGGAGTCGCGGGCACTGCTAGTTTAACAACTAAAAGTCATGATTTTGTGTATGTAACCTTTCCAGCTCCCTACCGCATTAGTAAATACGGGCGTAACGTGTGATGCATGTAACAGTATGAAGTATCCAACTCCGATGCACAAGCATACAATCCCGAGCAAATTACGCGACAAACTCACATATGATTATTATATTACACACAAACGTTACATAACAATGATCGTATATCGAGCTTTCACCGCATAGCACGGTACCCTTCAATTTCCTGGTGTTAGTTCACAATGGACATAAATCTCGATTTTATTCGCTCGCGTTTAAACGCATGCGCTTGTTGTTACTTTTGTGCGTTCATAAGGGTACTATTTCAGCTAGACTATTGGATTACCAATTTTGTAATCGCATCAGCGATAGGTGCCGGTACAAGTAGCCTTAAATCTCCTTTTCTACCGTGGATTTCGTAAGTGGCGACTAAGAAAGTTTAATGTATGCTTTAGGCGACAGGCTAGCACTCTGTCACAAGCAAATTTAGCCAGGTTTGAATGTCAGTTTTGACCATAACCACCCACTTTTTCGTTATTTAATCGGTGCGTGCACCATTAAAATGCAACTTGAGGTCAGTGGTTCTGAACAAATGCCAGTCATGTTAAAATACATGCTAATACAGTCACAAGAAATGAAAACCGCTCCAGTTCTATAGATACATAACACACAAAGGTAACCTTTACTTTGCTCGTGATTGTACACCCGAGAGTAGGGTTGCCACCTTTTATTAAGGTAATATAGTTTTTCTTTAAAGCATTTGAAAAAATATAGTACAGCTAGGAAATCTACTTCACCATGAAGTTCAATATTGAGTATTTATGTCACGCAACTGGCTGGAAATAGTAATAAGGCAAATTTTAGAAGTATCTCAACCTGCTAAACATCCAATTTCCCTGACTGTACAGTTGAGAAACCTAAGAAGGAAAATAATGTACCTACATCAATATTTTAACCAGGGTCGGGTATACTCATCTGAAAACCCCTGTGAAGTTTTACAGGACGTGAGGTAGTAAAACGCAGGATGCAATGACCTGAAAAGCGATGAAACAGTTTCTCCCATGAGGTCAATAATGGTTTTTTTAGAAAATATTTTTCAGGAGTTTTCAGACGTGTAATACCCGACCACAGGTTAAATTTTTCCTGTCAATTTCCGGCCAGCCTGTATAGTATTTGTCGTACTATATAACTTTCCTATAACATAGAGTACAATGGACTGAAGCATAGTAGGATACTATATAGTATACACATAATATAGTACGGGTGGCAACCCTAGCTAAGAATGTTATCAAGCAGTTCGAGTTACAAATTGGCGCACAAGTACAGTCGCCCTCGGCGCTGATAACCGCAGGCGGGTTCGCTAAATTGATTTCCTTGTACAGTCAATCTCAGATACAGAACGAAATAATAACCAATGAAAAGCACTTAGTAAGTTTAGTTTATAGTTTGAACCGTGTGGTTTCGGATTTAGAATAAAACCTGTCTTAAATCCTTAAATACGCTCATTATCCTTAAAGGATCTTATCACAATTTTGACAATGATTTTTCTGTAACTCGCTTGCCTGGCCAAGCCAAAAACAGTCAATCGATAATTTAAAAAAAATACTTTTTATTTTTTTGATTTAGATTAGATTAGACTATAAAAATGTTTCTTAGAGAAATTTCATCCTATTAATTAGTGAAGTAAAATAGCTTTTATTTAGTTTTTTTATTTTTAGTTGGGTCGAGTCTCGGGCGAAGCGAAATTTTAGAAGCGAAGCGATATTTTGATAATCTTTGAATGCAATTTCGTTTCTTTTTAAAAATAAAGGAATGCCGTCTTTAAGTAAAATGAGCCAACTTAAGTATTAAGGCAGTACCTCCAAGACCCGACAAATTTTCCACCCAGTATAAAGTAGACTTCTAAAATCAAACGATAAGTGACATGCAAAACGTGAGGAGTTATCAAAACATGTCGTTGCGCAACACCAGTAGCAAAACAAGCAAATGTCACAGGTCATCTTGCCAACATTTCCACACCCACAGATTTATATCGAACTAGATGACTCAAGTGTACGTACTTTGCGTGCCTAAAGGAAGAGCAATGCTCCTCTTTTGACGCGATTTTATTTAGTTTTATAGCGCTTAGATTAGGTTTAACTGCCTAAAGACAGGATAATCTGACTAGGGCGGCATCATCTTTGAATGGGTTTCACTCGGACTGTCAATTCCTATCACTAAAGAGCTAATGTGACGATACCTAGTATACGTACCGTTGAGAAAAAGTGACACGCTTGGTTTTCATACAAATGTAGGAACTCGCGGTATCTAGTTCGATATAAGTCTGTGTCCACACCGCTGGAATGCGCTCGCGCTGGACAAAAACTAAACAAAGTTGCACAGTGTGTTTTACTTTAGTTCACGACGATCTAAAGTCACCGATATAGCCCACCGAATCAGCAAGCTAAAGGCCCTGCCCAGACGACAGACTATCCGCGACGGACTTTTTAGTCTGTGAAAATAAATCCAACGAAATTATATGCAGTAACGCACACGACGCGCAAACAGTCCGGCGCACAATAACAATCCATGTAGACTTTTTGTGCGCCTCAGACTCGATCGCAAAAAAGTTTGTCGTCTGCGTTGCGCCAAAGTGTCATACTGCATGCAGAGCGGATGCCCATCATCATCATTTCAGCCATAAGACGTCCACTGCTGAACATAGGCCTCCCCTTTACCTGTTGGAAGCGACCTGCATCCAGCGTTTTCCGGCGACCTTTATCAAGTTGTCTGACCATCTTGGACGTCCAACGCTGCGCTTGCTGGTTCGTGGTCTCCACTCAAGCACATTTCGACCCCATGTGGCTGTGCCCTGCCCATTGCCACTTAACTTGCTAATCCGGTGGGCTACATGACTATGGATGAGCAGATGCTCGATGGAGTCGAAAAGTGCCCGAGTGGAGACCACGGACCAGCAAGCGCATTGTAGGACATCCACCTACAAGATGGACAGACCTTATAAAGGTAGCTGGAAAACGCTGGATGCAGGTCGCTTCCAACCGGTACACATGGAAGTCCAAAGAGGACCATGTTCAGGAGTGAACGTTTTATGGCTGAAATGATGATGACTTTAGTTTTGATCACTATAGTCCGAAAGGCTGTACAGAATCGTTTCTTAACCCCGGGTCGCGACCCAAATTTGGGTCGCGGGCCATATCGAGATGGGTCGCAGGACCCGCGGGACTTTTTGAAAAACAAACCGCAATCACTGCATTTCATTTGTTTTTAATGTTTGATTGGGTCGCGGGCTTCTAATATTTTTGAATTTTTTGTCGCCAAGCAAAAAGGTTAAGAACCGCTGCTGTACAGCGTGTAACACCGGTGATTAGGAAACAAATGGGTCGACTGTACCTTTTGACACGCGTAATCTGACATACTCAGGTATAATCTGAAGACTTTCAACTGCATACGTACCTGTAACAAAGAAAAGAACGTTATTTGTGTATGTTTTCTACAGCACGTCCTAATAGTCAATCTATCGACAGCTGTCTCTCTAATTTATTTAAAAACATGACGCCTGTGCCGTGGTAGCCCAGCGGTTCGAACTGTGGCCTCTCAAGCAGAGGGTCGTGGGTTCAAACCCCGGACTCGCACCTCTCAATTTTTCGGAATTTATGTGCGATATCAAATTTGATATTTATCACGAGCTATTCGGTGAAGGAAAACATCGTGAGGAAACCTACACACAGCGACGAAGTAATTCAACGTTGTGTGTGAAGTTCCCAATCCGCACTGGGCCCGCGTGGGAACTATCGCCCAAGCCCTCTCATACTGAGAGGCCTGTGCCCTGCAGTAGGACGTATATAGGCTGATGATGATAATGATGATTACGCCTGTATTCCCAAATGGGTTAGGCAGAGCACCCGAAGCGCTGCTTAGACAAAACTGCACTTCTAGCATAATAATTTTACACGTTTTAAGTTAGCAAATATAAAAGTGGCAGATTGCTAGCCTGTCGCTTAAAATTTACTTTAACCTCATTAGTCGCCTCTTACGACATCCACGTAAGAAATGGAGAGTTGTTATTCTAAACCCGACCACAGAAACGTTTTACGGGTTCTTTACAGTTTAAGTGTTAGCACGACAGGACGCGAGCAGAAATGCGCGCGAGAGAGACTATACCTGTTACTATCTAAACAGAGCCGTCAGAAAGTGACAGGTAGTCCACTCGCGCGTGTTGCTGTACTAAGCCTACAAATAAGGGTGAAGCCAAACGAGCGTAATTTTGTGAGTTGTGTATTTTCGGTCACTTATTTTACTTTGTGGTTTTAGAATAACTCCTCTCCATTTCTTTCGTGGATGTCGTAAGAGGCGACTAAGGACATAGGTATAGTATATTTTGGGCGACAGGCTAGCAACCTGTCACTGTTGTGCCCGCCACCTTGAAACCTAAAAAAAAATGCTGGAAGTGGCTACGAAGCGTGAATTGGTCATCATTTTGTCTATGTAGCATTTTGAGTGTTCTGCCTACCCCGTTTGGGAATACAGGCGTATTTTATTATCGACCTAATTTACAACTCATTTTGCGTCGTCATGTGGCATCGACTGCATTTTTGTATGACACCGAATGCAGAAGAATTATTGCGGCCGAAATTCTGCTACTCACGACTCACACAATTACGCTCGTTAGGCCTCACTCTAATGGTAGAAACCCTTCAAACGCTAGTCCAACTCGCACTTGGTTTAGTACAAAAATTAACCTCCATCTCGAGACCCGCAGTTCACCACGCCATAAAACACAAAAAGATATCAAAAGCGGCTCCCACAATAAAAAGTGGTAAAAATTACCACACTTAATGGGGCCAGTTAACGACTACCTTTTAATGGTATTATGGTTACGTAACTGTTTCGCTGGACTGTAATAGTGGTGTTACTGCATAGGGCGTGCGCTTGAACGCAAGCGGATGTTAGCTAGGCTATGACAACTAAGAACAGTTAAGGTTAACTGGAAGAGATCCCTTTGGGGATAAGTTCGCCTTTGTGCATAAGGCTGTTTTCTTGTTAATTATTTTATGTAACTGTTTTTGTGTACAATAAAGAGTCATACAATACAATACAATACAATTCTCCCCTCTTCATCACATCACCATTGAAACATACATACATTACGCCTGTATTCCTAAATGGGGTAGGCAGAACATGAAACGCTAAATAGACAAAACAACGACTACTCCCCGATTCGTGCCCACTTTTAGCATATTTTTAGATTCAAAAACAGATGGAAGAGGTATAGTGACAGGTTGCTAGCCTGTCGCGTAAAGCAGGGAGCGGAATCACCATTTATCAAATAGGAAATAGGTTAAGGTACGTAAAGGCTCGAAACCGGCAACTATTATACTTCCCTTACTTTTTACCCCTGACATAACAAAATGTGTCGCTTGAACCAAGCATGAAAGACAAAGATGACAAATGCATTTTGAATGTAAAGCAGGATTGAACGCTTATACACTCGGTGAGTAAAATGATGATTTTATGGGATACAAATACAGTGCACAGTTAGTTATGAGATTATGACAGATATTTCATTATTTAAGCCGTAAACAGAATCCATAATACAACATGAAAATTTAAGGACCGGCCATACTCTACGCAGTAACTTTACGAGTCCACATTTATTTGTTTATTTCCGCTCGTGTTCAGTCGTACGCCCTTACTCAGTGGGCAAAGGCCGACTCGCATCTTTGTTTGAAGATTGATAGTTATTTTGCAATTAATTGTATGAAGTTTGGGAATTAAACGAACAATAATGCATAGTTCAATGAGATTTTGGGCACGTAAAGGATTTCGCAAAGGGCCGAGAGTATCCGTTGAATTTTGTACACAATTTGTAACTAAGTTTCGACATACTGGACCATATAGGTATACATCACGCCTGCATTAGGTACCAAATGGAGTAAACAGAGCACCCGAAAGGCTACATACACAAAACCGTGGCCATTTTACATTGCACAATCACAGATTTGAAGTTAAGTTAGTTAAGTATAGGGACAGGTTGCTAGCCTGTCCTAAAACATATTTTCACATACGACATCCCACGGATGACATGGAGAGTTGTTATTCTAAACATACCTCTCGGGAAATCACTGGTTTATGAAAAACCATCTTTTACTCACGACTTCGCACGGGTAGATAAGATAACCCAAAGATCTGCTAGTTATTAAAGGTTCCCTTGTTATTGAGAACAACATCTATCCATTTCTTCCGTGGATGTCATAACAGGCGGTTAAGGGATATTTTAGGCGACAGGCTAGCAACCTATTACTATTATACATACATACATACATACATACATATTCTCACGCCTGTATTCCCAAGAGGGGTAGGCAGAGCACATGAATTCCAAAATGCAGTGCCACGTTTAGCAATTTCAGGGCAACCAGATGGTCAAACGTGATATTGCAGTGACAGGTTGCTAGCCCATCGCCCGCAATACACTAACCCTTTCCCAGAGTCGACTCTTACGACACCCACGGGAAGAAAGGGGAGGTGCTATTCTAACCCGGCACCACACGGGAAATAAATACTATTATACATGAAAATAAAGGTAAAGGCAAGGTAATTTTTCTGCGAAAAATCACTACTACTAATTTAACTAAACATCTGTCCTTAGAACCACGATTTCATCACCATCCTGTCAATCTGAAAAGGGCGTATGTGCTTAACAAATTGCATGTAGTTACGCCCTTTGTGTTAGCTTGGCGGACAAGGCGGTATTGTCTTGACTTCCCACGTCACAGTTACAGCCATTGCACAATATAGACAGAATAGAAGTTTCTGGATTTTGTCATCTAGATATTCTAGATGTAAAGAAAAGACGTAGAAAGTTGATAGTGGTGATAGTGTCGATTGGGTGATAAGAGGGTAATTTAATTAACATAACACAGAATACCTACGTATTACTTATTGCATACAATTGTGACTACAAAATCATATCACGTTACGTGACTAATTCTAGCATATGCAGCTGTATAGCTCCATTTGTAATTAGAATTAAGAATCCGTACCAATATATAAATGTGAAAGTGTGTTTGTTTGTTTGTCCGTCTTTCACGGCTAAACGGAGCGATGGATTGACGTGATTTTTTAGGTAGAGATAGTTTAGGGCATGGAGAGTGACATAGGCTACATTTTATCTCTTCAAAACCCCCCATTTCCCTAAAGTGAGGAGTTGAAGTTTTCAATGTAGAAAGCTATAAAATTGGTATGTGTGCTATCTCTTCTGTGATACCCCGAATTTGATGCGCTCTACACTCGCGACGCGAACGCCCGCGAATGCCCGCGAGAGCCGCGAATCGCGAGAGTAGATGTTGTTCACGCCTTCGCGTTCGCGCTTCGCGGCGTTACCCGCCTGGTGGCGGTTTTTTGGTCAGCGACAAAGGGCGCGCGGCGAACAAGACTGCGAAGCTTTGCGAGTGTGGAAGGACACAGTTGTGCGTGAGCCGCTGCGTAAATTCACGCCGTGAATTCACGGAGCGACTTCGCGCCGCGAGTGTAGAGCGGGCTTTACGCGAGCGGATCCGCGGGCAAAAGCTAGTTATACTATAAAACCACCTGTCATCCCTATTATCCCCATTTATACCCCAACTATCGTCAAAATGCCTAATTACCTGCCTATGCCTTTATGTTTCTTTTGTTTGTAACACTAGGCAGGCTAAAGTAACGGCAATTCTTCGTGAGATACACTTAGCTATTAATAACTGTAGGCGATTTACAGCCTTCAACTAAATGAAGATTATGTTTAATAATACAATAATAATCCTTTCTTGTTATGTTCCACTGAGCACAGGCTTTCTCTCAGTATCAGAGGGCTTGAGCTGTAGTACACACGCGGGTCCGATGCGGATTGAAAGAAAGAATGAAAAAGAAATTTAACAAAAATCTGACCCAGATAAAACATAAATATTAAGTGAACTTATATGCAGTAATATTTGTAACACAAAAATGTCGATTTAATTACTTACCCACTCGTATACATAAATGCATACTTACCTACAATCACGCCTATGTTCCCAAACGGGGTAGGCAGAGCACACGAAACGTGACATAGAGAAAGCCATGATTATTATAACTAATTCACGCTTCGCAGCCACTTTTAGCATCATTTTAGATTTGAAAAAAGAATGATGGTATAGGTATAAGGCGCTGCGCAGACGACAGACTTTTGTGCGATCGAGTCTGCGGAGCAATAAAAATTCTGAATGGAAACTGTCTGCGCGCC
>BHDV01041119.1:94394-112876 GCA_005406045.1 Adoxophyes honmai | reverse complement strand
AATTATTTGATAAACTAAAAAATATGTGTCTAATTTTTTTCCATAATCTAACTTACGGACTAATTAGAATGATATATTTTTAACCTTGTCATCATCCCTATTTATGTATCTCTTTAATTCCTAATAGGCATAGAGCCTACTGCTGTGTACCATAAAACAGACACACGTCTCGCGTCGCGATCGGTGTGAACCTGCCTTTAGAGGCAGATGTTGTCAGTGTAGTGTGATATCCTGATATTCGACGTTTGACAATAATAGTGAATGTGATGGCGAAAATGTGGGTAGTTGTGAGCCGTTGTCGGTTGTGTCAAATAGTCGCACGGAAATAGGAGGCACGTTGTTATCGATGGGACACGAATCGACTAGAAACCTGTCAAGCTGATATCGATACAAAGACGTGAATGTATGTATTCGTTTTCTACGAGTGAATGTCACGGTAGTAGACATTTTCTCACACATGAACTACCGAACCAATTATAATAAAACTTGGTATGGAGATAGTTTCAAGTCCCGAGAAAGGCCATTTACATCACGCCTGTATTCCCAAATGGGGTAGGCAGAGCTTACGAATCGTTACATAGTCAAAACCATGACTACTTCACATTTCCTAGCCACTTTTAGCACAATTTTAGGTAGAAACATGGATGAAAGAGGTATAATAGCGACAGGTTGCTATGCTGTCGCCTAAAACACACCTTAAGAGGAAATGGAGCGGTCATGTTTTGTATGGAAACGTAGTCCCCTGATTCCTCGCTGGATATTACCCGTAGAACAATGATTTTTCACATCAACATTCTAATGATATATTAGTATGTTCCTATGTTTTCCTTTTTTTCTTTATTGAATTATTAAAGGAGATATTAACCTTCAAAAACATGAAAAATTGGTAAGTTTTTTCCGTTGTGTTCAAACCTCTAGAAATAATTTTTAACACAATTATATCAAAATATAAGAACATAGAAACACAGTTATGACATTTTTTAAACATTTAATGAAAAAACATATTTAATCCGTTAAGTTTTGGAGAAGAAATCAGGGGACTACGAAACGTTGTTTTTGAATAATTTTCATAGGTATTTTCGGTCCGAGCTGTAGTTGTTCTTATCGCACTCGACGTCGTCTGGGCAGGTCACGGTGCGACAGCAATAGATTTACCAAATACCTATTTTTCAATTCCCTTGGCCGGCATATTTCCTCTTAACCTACTTCCTTAGTCGCATCTAACACAACAGCGCAAGCAAATTATCGCTTCAACTAACTGCGTTGCGGTCCCGGAGTGTGGCTAAATTTAATTAACTGCAATAGCTGTATAATAACTACTCTGTGGCGACAGTTACTCGACAAGTTTGTCCCAAGATACATTAACACATAGTCCTACCGGCGAAGTATTGCTATGCGCTTACACTATACTTGTCACTGTCTGACTAGAGACAGAAAATGACAGGTAGTCCTTATTAGAAACCACGACTGAATCTACTATCGAAATAGGGGCAGCGACGATAGACTTTTTGTGCGATCCAGTCTGCGGCGCACAAAAAGTCTGCGCGGTTTGTATGCAATGTGCGCCTGATTTTTTGCGTATCTTGTGCGTTACTGCATATAAATCCAAAGGTTCTATTTACACAGACTAAAAAGTCCGTCGCGGATAGTCTGTCGTCTGCGCAGGGTCATAATTCAATCTTGACCCATCATTGCTTGACAAAGGAAATCATCATTACGATTTGTGACAATGACTGTACTTAACTCGGAATCACTAGTTTTTACATTTTGAGTAGGTATGTTATGTATGTAACAGTTATACATAAGGGACAGCATAATATTTTTTTATTTTTAGTAAGTAGGTAAGTAACTGGATATCTTACAGTATTTTTTGGGAGACAGGGAAGAAACTTAATTACTGAGGCCAACAAAAAAAGTAGCTACAGTCAACATATTTTATGTTCACTACAATCGCAAAACACTCACAAAAAGGTTAGTATGTACTGAAAAGTACATACATACATACATACATATTCTCACGCCTGTATTCCCAAGAGGGGTAGGCAGAGCACATGAATTCAAAAATCTAGTGCCACGTTTAGCGATTTCAGGGTAACCAGATGGTTAAACGTGATATTGCAGTGACAGGTTGCTAGCCCATCGCCCACAATACACTTACCCTTTTCCAGAGTCGACTCTTACGACATCCACGGGAAGAAAGGGGGAGGTGCTATTCTAACCCGGCACCACACGGGAAATACATACATACATACATACGATTCAGATAAGTACTGCAGTAAACACAAGCTCTTTAATACATTGCATCGTTAATTAAGTCTTCCTTCCGTTAATTATCTTCTTCAATTAAAAGATACTTTCTTAATCAAAGGTGTTGTATCAATTAGACAGACTCTAACATTTCCTGTTTTTGACTCCGGACGACCCTGTCGTAGTAAGTCTTTTACGGCGCTTATTACGGAGTTCACTGGAACGTTTACTTTGACAGAGTCTTATTTGAAAGCCAAGATTTTAAGATCTTTAATCAGCTTCATTATTAAAGCGTTCGTAGATAATTAGTAACAAATATTACACACGAAGAGATTAATGAACGTGGATGAAGCAGAAGAGTTATCTCAAGATTGTAGCAAGTGGAAAAATGTAGTCTCTGCCTACTCTTGTGGGAAAGAAGCTTGACCTACGTATAATCCCAAAAAAAAACTCAACTCAACTACCAAGCCACATGACCGTGAGCTTCAAAAGATTACAACCCATACCAAAAACCACCTTCTTAACCTTAAAGAAGCCAAACATCTTAGAATGAATATCTAATTATGAATATCGATTCCCTTAATTTTGTTAATTACCCGCATATATAAACGAGGGGAACCAGGGCAGAATCGAGTAGTCTCCCCAACGCCTTCTAGGGTTTGGTCACCGAAGACTGGAGTAGTTCGTGCAGCGATTTTCTTCAGTATTTTCGTGATCACCATCCTGTTGGGACTATCCTTATCACCTGGATCTACTTAGGTAAGTCACTGAAACAGTTATAGTTCGGTGGGTACGCTCTACTTGGCTGTTGGTTTCGGGAGCGTACAGAGACGAGTCAAGCTGGAGTATTTGTTGGTCTCCATCTGGATGTGATTGCTCTATAATCATTCAATTTGGCAAAAGCTCTTCTTTGTTAAATGTCAAAACTCCTACCGAAATCAGCTAGTACTAATCATTTCCCTAAGGTTCATCTATAAGACGGTCCAAATCTAGCAACTGAAAAACAATATAATTATCATCAAAGTAAAGCTTCTTGATCTTTTGTTACGAGACATCTGATAGCTGGATCTACGACTTTTTTCCTCTCTCTCTCTCTCTCCTGTCTTCCGTTATCAAGATCGCCTTCTATTGTGTTCATTTGTTTCCAGGTTTTACCAAAGATGTCGCTGTCAAGTTTAGACATGGGACCAGGAGTAGCAGCCCTCCAGCAATGGGCAGGCCCTCATGCTGCGGCCTTCGGCTCCAACGTCACGGTGGTCGACAAAGTCTTACCAGACATGCTGCACATGGTCGACCCCCACTGGTAAGATGGCTGATGATGAAGAGTTTGGATCCACAACAGGGTTTAATGTGGAACTGGTATGGATCCACAACATGCAACAATGTAGGACTGATATTTTTGTTGGAAAAGATATCAAAGAGAGATCTCTCTCCAGGCAGATGTTATGCCTATGGACCGAGGTCCATAGAGAGAAAGTTGTCAGTTGTTGATTGGAGATAAGAAACTTTCTCGTGGATGTCGTTAGAAGCGACAAAGGAAATAGGATAGGGTATTTTGTATTGAAGGAGATGATACAATCAATTATCTGTTCCGTTTAATTAAAATTAAACCTAAAATTGCAAAAAAAATGTATCTTCCTTCTGATCTTCGGACTACTTTCGACGACGTAGCATACTAAATATGAAAGAATTTATGTTTTTCTTTATAGCTACAGAAATGTAATTCTTTCCTTAGATATAGTCTAATTACTATTTTCTTCTTCAGGTACCAATTCCCCCCCATGAACCCATTGTGGCATGGTCTTCTCGGCTTCGTTATCGGAGTCCTTGGATTCATCTCGATGACTGGCAATGGCATGGTCATATACATCTTCTCATCTACCAAGGTATTTAATAGTTATTATAACTAATTCAACCTTACGACGTCCCACTACTGGGCACAGATCTTTCACTATGAGACGGCTTGGACTAGTTTCCACGTTGGTCCAGAGCGGTTCAGGTTTAGGTTTTTCAAACGTAACATTGAAATACTTCCGTCGCTGTGTGGATTTCTCACGATATTTTCCATTACTGAATAGCACATGCATTCAATTCCACTTCTATATCTATGTATCTTCGCATATAAGTATGGAAAAAATCAGAGCCAAAGTCAAGTGGCTAGTGATGAGCAAGTTATTTTTGTGACAATTTTTACTCTTTCCGGTCAGTGTATATTCACGGATGATTACAGAATCACTGGCATTGACATCATTCCACACGTCACGACCTTTGTCTTAGGACATCTAAGAAAATGCTATCCAATGTATTGTTTACAATGTTTACAAACATTTGTCCTAAAGTATCACGACAGCGTTAGTAATAGTTCAATGACTGTCATTTTTTATTATTCTAGAATCTGAAGACCCCTTCTAACTTACTAGTGGTTAATTTGGCGTTTTCGGACTTCTGCATGATGGCAGCCATGTCTCCTGCCATGGTTATCAATTGCTACCACGAAACATGGGTGTTTGGTGAGTTCGTCTGCATTATCAATAAATAAAACTGCATTAGCAATAATTAAAACATCACTAAGTTCACTTTTATCATTATTAAATACTAAAGCAGCAATCGATTCGCCATGAAAACTTCAAGGTTCGGTCTCGCTTTCGTTATAAAAGGAACAAACTCTTTCAATTAAATTATTGTTTACTATGATTTCTGTCTTTTATGACCCAAGCAGTCTCAATCATAGCTTTCGTTTCAACAAACGATAATACCTCATATTTCCCACACGCCTTTTAGCCTGTGGGTTCTATGTAGCTCCCTCTTCTTTACTTTTATTTCTGTCTCTTGTAACCCAAACAGTTTCAATCAAATCATTCGCTTCTTCAACCAAGGACTCCTTATTTTTCTCGCAGGTCCTCTGGCTAGACGGTTCTAGGGCTGCGCTATCTCCCTCTTTACTTTTATTTCTGTCTCTTTGCACCCAAACCGTTCCAATCAAAGCCTTCGTGTCTTCAATTAATGATTCCTTGTTTCTCGCAGGTTCTCTATCTTTTGAGTTCTGAGGCTGCACTAGCTTCCTCTTCTTTACTTTTCTGTCTCTTGTAACAGTTGTAACCCAAATAGTTTCAATCAAATCCTTCACTTCTTCAACCAATAATTCCTTGTTTTTCACAGGTCCTTTGGCTTGTGAACTCTACGGCTGCGCTGGCTCGCTCTTCGGCTGCGCGTCCATCTGGACGATGACGATGATCGCCTTCGACCGCTACAACGTCATCGTGCGCGGCATCGCTGCCAAGCCCATGACAAACAACGGTGCTCTCCTCAGGATCGCCTTCATCTGGTTGTTCTCTCTTGCCTGGACTGTGGCTCCTTTCTTTGGATGGAACAGGTAATTCAATAACCATTGTTTCTTGGTTTTTACAATCACTCACGATTAATATTTTTAGCTGTTATTCTTTGGTATCGAGATAAATTAACATTTGTTCGTTTGTTCCGTGGATGTCGTAAGAGGCGACTAAGAAAGTAGAGTTACGTATGCTTTTATTATCATCATCATCTCTATCATCTTGTTTATTAACCTAAAATTATGCAAAAAAAATTCATCTTTTTTTTCATCCAATTTACTGGTGAACACTTCAAGTCATGCAGGAATGACAGTTTCCCATGCTAAAATTAAAATTTCATAGATCGTTATTTTACTCATGTCATTTATTAGGATCCATTTTAGGGTATGCAAGTAATATTATTACATCGGATCTTTTCTCTTCACTGTATTTTTATTGTCAGGTATGTGCCTGAGGGCAACATGACCGCCTGCGGCACTGACTACCTGAACAAGGACTGGTTCAGCCGCAGCTACATCCTGGTCTACTCTATCTTCGTCTACTTCATGCCCCTGGCTCTCATCGTCTACTCTTACTTCTTCATCGTCCAGGTAATTGACGTAGACCAAGAAATAATTCACCTAGACTACTCTAAGACTTCTAGTCTATTACTGGGAATACGACGGCGTTATTGTGGTTGATCGCCAATGTAACGTACCTTCTGTCTTCTAAACCTATGAAACAGTACCGTGGCTGAATGAATTCAACTTCGGGACCAGTTTATAAGTTCTTTAGAATATACAAAACTCCATACAGTTTGAGTACTTCTTAACAATGACCTCTTTTCAGGCTGTATCCGCCCACGAGAAGGCCATGAGGGAACAAGCTAAGAAGATGAACGTTGCTTCACTCAGATCATCTGAGGCGGCTAATACTAGCGCTGAATGCAAGTTGGCTAAGGTATGATAAACTTAAATCATATCATTTTCAAAGGGGTTTCTAAGATTTGACTTCAAACTTGCGAGAACCAGCTTCCTTACCCTTTGAGAAAGTATCAATTTTAGATCTAAGACCATAAATTTAATCAAATGCAGTGCAATAAGCCTCTTAGACTTTTAAAGACAGAGGTCAGTTTACAACAGAGAAAAGTTCCATTTTTTGCGTGACTCCTTTTAAGTATTTGCATTTACTTTTATAAATATTTCTGTTTCACTTAACATTGGTTCTTCCAGGTGGCTCTCATGACCATCTCTCTCTGGTTCATGGCGTGGACCCCGTACCTCGTCATCAACTACGCTGGTATCTTCGAGAACGCCACCATCAGCCCGCTGGCCACCATCTGGGGATCGCTCTTCGCTAAAGCTAATGCTGTCTACAACCCCATTGTATACGGCATCAGGTATGTACAAGTCTTCTTCTGTTGTTGTTTAATTTTAGTCATCATTATCATCATCAGCAGTAAACATCGACTTTGTTGGAGGTGTGCTTTACTTCTCTGTTAAAGCTTCAGGGATAATTATTTAATAGGTCCCAATAACATTAATACGATCCTAAAATGTTGTTTGCATTGTCTACAATTCCTCACCTTTTCACTAAATTGTTGGTGATTTTATAACTGTACAATTTTGATTTTAATGTGACATTTTAATCACATAATTTATTTATATCTGAAGACACATTTTTTGTTCTTATCTTCTATTTTCCACAGTCAGGAGTCGAAATAGCCAAAGTGAATCTTCAGTATTACATAACCTTTTTTACATCTTCCATAATTTTTACAGCCACCCACGATACCGAGCGGCTCTCTACAAGCGCTTCCCAGCCCTCTCCTGCCAAGCCTCACCAGACGAAGCTGTCTCCGTGGCTTCCGACAGCACCACCGTCTCAGAAAAACCTGCGGCATAAACCTAAGGAACCCTAAAAGCTTCTACACATAGCCAGAAACAAATCAGCGTTATGTGTAACAAGCTACTCCCAAAACAAGGTGTCCCGCAAGGATGCTACCTAGTCCCAAGACTACTCCTCCTCTGATGAACGATAAACAACTACGCTACGATAATGGACTGATCATGCAAATATAGAAGCAAAGTGGTTGGACCACGTTTCACTTTTGAGTTTTATTTATTATCTCCAGTATCGGGTTTAGAATTACACCTCTCCACTTCTTTTGTGGATGCCGTATGAAGTGACTAAAAAAATGGGTCATCATGTCACTGTTATAACGTATATGTAACTGTAATGGTTTTGTTTATATAATGTTTCATGTCCACTGCTTACTCAGTTTGGGAATGACATGACCTTTATAGATGTACTAACAACGTCTGTATATTTTTGATTTTATTAAGACGTATACTAACAGTATACAAGTTTAAATTACTAAACAGTACTTTCATTCATCTCATTTATATGTGAGAGCATCAATGATATCTTGTTCTGATACTGATAGTAAACTCTGTCAGTCAGTAGTGTGACGTGCTTTGGGGTCGCGCCGTGGCATACGACTTGAAAGCCGTCACCTGTGTCAGTCATACACACTGATTGACCTCTAATAATAATATCTCTTATAAGAGATAAATTTTATCAGTGACGATATATCAGTCGACCTTAGAGACCTCTGAGGTAGTTGTTCGTAATTTAATTTATCCTTTAAGATTGTATAATATCATTTTAATATCATCTTCATTGAACAGGGCCCACACAATTACAATCACAAATATTACTACGCTACTTCACTTGTGGTATTTAATATCTATCAAACCACAAAGAAATCTTGACATAAATGACTGACCTTACTAGAAGCCCTTACGGTACAAGTCACGACTTGTTCATTACTAACTAATCATACTACATTATGGAAATCAAGTAATGCAAGCGAAATATCTCCTTTAATTACTTTATGTCAATATAGGTTTTGTTTTCGACATACGCGACCGTGACTATTACATTTTTACTTGAACTTAGTGTTCTAATGAAGCTATTTACATTAAACATGACGCTATTCCCTAATGGGATACGCAAAGCACGCGAAACTTTACGTAGTTAACCGTCTTTCACTTTTCATCACTTTTGTTGGCTGAATGCGCATTTGCCCTTTGTCCGCGCCACGAACCGAGAAAAAGTATAGCTGTCAATATTGACAGGAGGTTGGCGGGAGTTTAAAGGTTTTAGACTTATTCATTTATTGGGTATTGTATTTTTCAAGGAATTAAAAAAATCAAAAATGCAATATGCAGTCAATATCTAAAATACATTACGTCACAAAGAACATAAAAAAATCATTAAAGACGTTAAGCCTAAATAATTAAAAACATATTTAAATACTCAAAAACAACTATTCGTATAAGTATTATGATTTCGTAAGAGCAGTAAAGTTCAATTTGAAGGTATAAACCGAAACGTGATCCATGAATTTAACTAGCGTAGGAGTTGAATATATTACAATGAATTCACTATCGACAGTCAATCGAAAGCAAGACGAATAAATTATCGATGAAAATAGATAATTAGTAATTAAATCCGCTGACAACATGCCAGTCTTAATGAATGCTGAGTATTTATGTTTTGTGGAAGTTTCACCGCGATAGTTAATGTAACGAACCATATATGACACAATATATCTCTAAGACAATAGGAAATAAATGTCATTCACTTAATATTTTTTATTATATTTTGCTATTAGTTTTTGCCCGCTACTTCGCATATAATCATCACTGCATGCATAATATGAAACAGATTCTTTCCCATATTCATATGTATGTACGCGGGACTTAATCACGATGTTATTTACCTTCTCGACGTTTCGGCCGCGTTACAGCGATCGTGGTCACGAGTCATTTTAATTTTTACACATACATATTTTCATTTTTAATCCTCTCAACCTAAATAGCACCATTATCTGAGCCTATTTGTACTGTATCTTTTTCAAATACACAAGGTAGGGCGCAGTGACAAAATTCTAAACTTGTAGGTGCGCCGAGGGCTGAAAAAGATTAGGAAACCCCTGTCTTAACCTATTCCTCAGTCTCTTACGACGTCTTCGTACCAAAAAAAAGCTACAATTTTATGCAAATGCAAGGAAAATATCTCAGCAAATAACAAAAACATACCAAACTTGAATCAATAGACATATTAACCAAGAAACAATAGTAACCCACAAAGTAACGCCTACGCACGTTAGACAACGTACACTAAACATAACTGTACTCATGTTAAACTCGTTGGAAAAGCTGGAAATTCCATAAGTCAAGTAATTGTCAGTTGGACATTTGTGAATGCATGAAGTTGAAGGTTTACAAGGCTACGATTGATACTACGAGATTTACATACTAAAGTGGTTAAAGATACTAGATCAGATGTAGGTACAGTCAAGTGCAAAAATAAGTATCGAGAGAAAAGTTTCAAAAACTGATATCAAACATTCCGTATTATTTGCATATTCACTAATCATGTCATATGTGTGTCTCAGGAATATCTTCAATAATATGCTCAGATAAAAATGATCAATATAATATTACCACCCATCTCTTATTAATCATGTATCAGTTTATACTTTCAATAACAAGGTCTGCATCAAGTTACTGCTTTATATGTATACATAAAATATTTCAAAAATATACATGAACAATCGTTTTAAAAATATGGTCATACGAAAAGTTTCAGTATTATGTTATTAGCTACTGTATCAACAAGGTGGTGTTTTCGATTTTTGAACATTGACAATCACCGAAAAGAGTAGTTCTGTCAAGGGATAAATTCGTCTCTTTCATTCGTTGTGACGTCATTTGCTTTTGATAAATTGCTTTATAAAGTTAGATTACAATAATCTATAAACTACCTAGAAAGAACAAAATGTACATTATGCAGCCAAGTTCTACCAAAAACATGATGATACTAGTTCGTGTATGATAAATTGGATTTTTTTTTTATTATATTTTATGTATAGCAATAACTTTTAAAACATTTTCTTTTATTTCTATTTGTATGTTGACATTAAAAATTAAAATACTATTGACGTGTATTCCAATTTTTAGCAGTCAGAGATTAACCATGTCTTAGTTGTGACAATTTAAAATTTTGAAAGGCCGTATGTAAATTAAGGATTTTTCACTTCGGCTCTTGTCGTAGGACCCATCAATATGTCTCTTATTCCATTTTCCATTACCAGTCTCTTATACAATTTTAAGTAAGTTTAAGTTTACGCGGAACAGAAAAATTCAAGGTAAGTAATTCAAAGTAATAAATGCTTCTTAATATATTATTTTTGAATATCTAAGTTGGATTGGACGCTGGTACTCGTAACTATCTGTAATCATTCCACAATCCCAAATCCAGAAGAAACATGATTTTTTTTCAGTGCAACATGGATACCTCTATTTAGTTGGAAGCACACACAAGAACTTGGACTATTTTCTACCGAGTATATTCACAGAACATGACGCGTAAAGTTGACGTATTTCAAGAGAAGTGGCCAGTGTTAATACCTGAAATTCCACTTAGTAAAAAGAGTTCGATTGCAAAATGGATACGAATTTTTGATTACTTTCGACAGAACATATTATTGCTAACTTTGTTATCCATGTAATTTTGCAAAGTTTAGGCAGATACATTAACGATGAGATATATAGTCTGTTTATTTGATTGTTTTCACTAATACGTATTTTTGATATTGATTTATAAATACGTAATATTACACCGTTGTGTCAATATCAATTACTGAGATATTATTTAAATGCATATTTTTGAATCATTGACAAAGACATATTAATGATGAGATATTATTGCATATTTTTCATGAACACTTTACTAAGACCGTAATATTGCAGTACTTTTGTAGATACTTATTTATACACTTGACTGTACTTCGGTTAAAGGATACCAAAGCACGCTAGATATTTGTGAAACAAAAATGGATTAAATTATTACATTCTTAGAAACAAAGACAGAACAATTATGATTTCATGCCTCTAGCTCTAGCATAATATTTAGGTTTTAAGCAAAAAAGCAGATATTCCAAATCTCATCATCATCATCATCATCAGCCTATATACGTCCCACTGCAGGGCACAGGCCTCCTCTCAGTATGAGAGGGCTTGGGCGATAGTTCCCACGCGGGCCCAGTGCGGATTGGGAACTTCACACACAACGTTGAATTACTTCGTCACTGTCTGTAGGTTTCCTCACGATGTTTACCTTCACCGACAAGCTCGTGATAAATATCGCACATAAATTCCGAAAAATTCAGAGGTGCGAGCCCGGGGTTTGAACCCACGACCCTCTGCTTGAGAGGCCACAGTTCGAACCGCTGGGCTACCACGGCTTACCTTGAGAGGCCACAGTCCCAAATCTGTCACTGTTTAATTTTTAGTTCCATGTTCAGTGACATATTTAATCAGGCTTTAATATGCTGAGGTCCATCTCAATAAACTTACCTCACGTCAATCAATTGGTCACGTGATCAAAGTTAGTTATAGTTCATTCAGGTTCAATGGTTTCATTTGTTGTCTCTTCGTGACTAACTAATTTTCTTCATTGAAATGTACGTCGACGATATAATAAAAAAAATCTTATTACGACAAATTTAAAGGCACAATATCCGATTTACTCAGCCATGCATACGATTACGGACTAACAAACCTGACCTGAATACTGGCCGACTTACAAACGCAAATGAAGCTATTTATTATTTATCTATTATTAATAATCGGGCTAAACGATATGAATGGTCTCTATTAAGACTGAGTTATTTTCTAATAAATTTATCGACCGTATTTTGTTCGGAAAATGTGATGAAGACATCGGTAGGGTTTCGATGGATAAATAAAACCAATGAACATGCAGTGTGCATGGATATTTGATAGTCTTTCACGCAAAAACTACTAAATGGATTTTAACGAAACTTTACAATAGGCATTTAACGCTCAGAGTAGACATGAATCAGTTTAAAAAACTAGTGATATGCTACTGAACTTGGAAAAACTAGCGGACTATTGATACTTAAGTACTAACGCTGTATGATCTTTAAAAACGGGCAATATACTACTGAACTTGGAAAAACTAGCGGATCATTGATACTTATACTAACGCTGTATGATCTTTAAAAACGGACAATATACTACTGAACTTGGAAACACTAGCGGACTATTGATACTTAAGTACTAACGCTATATGATCTTTAAAAACGGGCAATATACTACTGAACTCGGAAAAACTAGCGGACTATTAATACTGAATTACTAACGCTGTATTTTCTTTAATATTACATACATACATCACGCCTGTATCCCCTAATAGGCAAAGCACACGGAACGTAACATTTTCTTATTTAAAGTCAATTAAACTTCCCTTCATTTTTTGTATGTCCACTTGTTTATGTCTATGTCTTGTGTATGATGAAGATATTCCTTTAGGATGAATTGCCTTCGTATTCATTGTCCAGTAAACTATTTTACTTAAGTACCTACCTAACTCCTAAATAGGCAATAGAGTTATTCGTCCATACATTCTCCAACTGTGAATGTAAACGGAAACACCTAAGATCCCACATAACGATCTCAATTTGAATAAACTCCACAAGTAATGTTTAAGCCCTGACGCAGCATCCACGATTCTCCATTTATTCTCCATTTATTCAGCACTTATGCTGGTTCTCCGCAGTTCATAATTCTTCGCTATTTATTACCCACGACTTAAATCACGAGACATGCAACTAACGCGTAAGGTACAAGCGTTAGCGATAGCGTTTTTAAGCCGCCTGGTTTGATACAACATGCATGTGCTGTGTAAAAACTTAGTATAATAATCTTGATTGCACTTTGCGGCGCTTATTTCCAGTATGGTGTCGGATTTAGAATAACGCTTTTCTACTTCTTCCGTGAATGCCGTGAGAGGCGACTTAAGATAGGTTAAGGTATAATTTAGCCCAGGGCTGTCCAGACTAGATGAGACCCGGGGCCAACAAAAAATACAAAATACATCGGGGGCCGCAAAATATGTATAAAAATATAATTTGTTCATTAACGTATTTAATCATAGGAGATAAGATTCTACAGGCCGCAACAAGTCAAGCCGCGGGCCGCAACAACCCAAGTCACGGGCCGCATGCGGCCCATGGTTTGGACAGCCCTGATTTAGGCGACAGGCTCGCAACCTGTCACTATTATACATCTTTTACCTGACTCAACATCTAAAAATGTGCTATACCTAAGTAGCTAGGGAACTTGGAATAGTCATTGTTGTAATGATGTAGCAATTTTTGTGTTCTGCCTATTCTATTTTGGATTATTAGTGTAATGTATCAATTGTATGTACATGTATAGTTCGTTTAGGTACCTCAAGCGCAAAAGTTCAGGGACCCTTCTCAGGAGAACTGAACTGAGAGAGAAGGTTAACTACGGTACCTACTATAATCCTCAGAGGGGACTGCAGGATTAGTGGGTTATAGCATCTCGTGAGTGTTCACAGCTCTAGAAAGTGTATAATCGTGGTAAGCCGCCTAGTCTACATTAAGCGGTTTACCCGCTGTAACAGCAGCCACAGCCTTACCCGCCGTCGCCTGTATCTCAGACCGCACACCAAGGAACGCATGACGACCTTGCCTGCCGTGAAATATGACGCACGCGCAGCGGTCACTGCGCCGTTACGCTTAACGGAAATTAAAAATGCTCCAATTAACCATGGGTTGCGAAAGTGGGAGGTTAGTGGAAAATCTTGCAAGGCGCGAGGTGGGCTGTAGATGTCGCTGTCTAACTAGAAACGTTAAAAAATTACATGTAAGCTCCCGCGCGCGACTTACTCGCGGCTGTCGCCATACGATACTTATCAGGAGTAGGTATACAAATCCAAAATTCAGTATCACTGGCAGGTTTTTTGCAAAGAGTATAAAGATATGTTGTGGAACAATCCATGACAAAATGACGTTGCGTCACAAAATGCTCTAATATACGAGCAAAGTTTTTGAAATGAGCCCGAAGATCGAAAGGGTAGGCAGAGGACACGGAACGCTACATAGACATATTAAAATTTTTAGTTGGCAGGTATAATAGTGACAGGTTGCCAGCCTATCGGTAAAGATACCTTAACGCCTCTTAAGACAACCAGGGAAGAAACGGCGAGGCGTTATCCTAAACTCGACACCACACGGGTCAACAAATATTCTTTAGACTTCTTTCAACAATGTTTCGACTTAAAACTATCGTGAAACATTCGTGTATGTATACTTAAATATACTCTAAGAGGTTCACAAACCCTTCAATCAACAAGTCCCTTAACACCCATTACACTCATTACAACAGTAAGATTATAGTTAGTCGAAGACCAGTCCTAGATTGTAGCGGTGCGTTCTATTACTGCGCCTGCGACGGCAGGAAGCGGCCGACGCTCGCGACAATGTTACAGTACGTCTAGTGTGTTCAAAACGATCATGCAGTCGATAACGGTTTCGTTTGCGAGTTAACGCGGAATTGTATGGAGACCGCGGCAGTTGGGCAAATGTTCCGCTGGAAGCTGTCTCACTTTCCGTATTTTGCGATAACTCGCGAATGAAATCGTTATCGACTCCATTATTTTGAACACACTAGACGTACAGTATGTATATCACAAAACACGGACAGGTAACAGAGTCACGCCTATGTTCCCAAATGGGGTAGATAGAGCACACAAAACGTGATAGACAAAACCATGATTATGACTATTTCACTTCGCAGCCTTTTCTAGCATAGTTTAAGGGCGTTTGTGCACTACCATGAATTTTACGGTCCGGCTTTTTCATTGAGTTCTCGTCTCGCTTGCTCTTCCATTAAATTGTATTGGCGTGAGCGGGACGGCGCGACAGACCTTGAAAAACCGGACGGCCGGACCGGAAAATTCATGGCAGTGCACAAGCGCCCTAAGGTTTGGAAAGATAAAAGATAAACGACAGACTATCTACTACTCTTTAGTCTGTGAAAATAGAACCTATGGAATTATATGCAGTAACGCCCACGACGCGCAAAAAATCCGGCGCACAATGCATATAATCCATGCAGACTTTTTGTGCGCCGCAGATTCCATTGCACAAAAAGTCTGTCGTCAGCGCTGCACCTAAACTTAGGCACCAACAGAACATGTTTGATTTTTCCTGCCTTTGCTAAACTATTTCAACATCCGATAAAATATAGGTAGTATAGTAAATATCTTATTAACCTGTCAAATCTGACAACTGAAGTTTGTTCACATTTAGTTATGTACTTAAACCGCCAGAGTTATATGTCTCACGGTAGTATATCTAAAACAGTTGTTCTTCTAGTCATTGGCCAGTTACTCGTAATACCGAAGCTTCCTCAATAAAACCGTGTCCTTAATTGTATGAGTTGTATGAGATTCGTCGGGTCCACGCGTTCCCTACAGTATTGACCTATCTTTATTTTACATTTGCAAGATGGCGTCTGTAATAGAAAGTTTATTGACTGTAAGTGAAGTAAAATTGGAAAACATAGATGAATTTTTCAAGGAAAGAAAGATTCGTGCATGTGACGGCGGTGATGATTTGACGGCCGGATAGCCCAGCGGTCAGAGAACCTGACTGTGAAGCTTAAGGTCCCGGGTTCGATCCCCGGTCGGAGTAGATGTTTGTATGATGAATACGAATGTTTGCTTTCGAGTCTTGGATGTTTATCCGTATATAAGTAAGTTTATCCGTTGTCTAGTACCCATAACACAGGCATTAAATTGCCTACTTTGGGACTAGGTGATTGGTGTAAATATTGTCCAGTGATATTTATTTATGTGACTGAGCTTGTCACGGTTTTTGACGGTCTGCCCGTAGACCACAGCGACCCCAAAGCACAACAATGAGTATCAGAACAACGGAAACCATTGACACATACATACAATCTGTGTTCCCAATTGGGGTAGGCAGAGCACGCGAAACGTGACATAGACCAAACCATGATTATGCCTATTACACGCCTCGTAGCCACTTCAAGCATAATTTTAGGTTTGAAAACAGATGGAAGTGGTAAAGTGACAGGTTGCTAGCGTGTCGCCTAAAACATACCTAATTCTTTAGTCTAGTCTAGTGTACGACATCCACGGAGGAAATGGAGAGGTGTACAAGAACCCATTGATGCTCTCACATGTATGTATGTGCATACATTGACTTTGACTGCAAGACCGCTACTACTGTATGAGTAACACGAATTATTTGATGGATGATCAAGAATTTCCAGCGCCATTTTGAACCGCTTCGATCCATCAGATAACGTTTTTATCCGACTTATCAATCATGAGATAGTGCATCTGCGTTGTTTTGAACCTACGTATGTTATCAATGTTATCATGTTTCAAGTAGGGTTAGCAACTAACTCCCGTGGAGGGTATTGACTTCGATTAGAGAGATCGAAGCGGATCGAAAAACTTTTATGACTATGACTATTTTGTCTTTACATACATCACGCCTGTATATCCGAATACGGTAGGTAGAGGTCATGAAACGTTACTTAGACTGACACTGTTTCACGTTACAAATAAAATAAAAGAGGTGAAATTGTCCTGTCCATGTCGGGATAGAATAAAACTTCTCCATTTCTTACGTGGATGTCGTAAGAGGCGACTAAAGACTAGGTTTAAGTGTGCTTCTGGCGACAGGCTAGCAACCTGACAGTGTCAGGCTAACACTATTATACTACCTCTTCTATGTTTTCAAACCTAAAATTATCCTAGAAGTGCTTGCGAAGCGTAAAATAGTGTGTATGGAACTCTTTACTGTACAAAATAAACATGACAAAATAACAAAAACAAAACAAAACAAATTCATAAGTATAATAATCATGGTTTTGTCTATGTCGGGTTTGGTGTGCTCTGCCGACCCCATTTGGGAATATAGGCGTGATTGTATGTATGTATGTAAAATAGTGACAGATTGCAACCCTGCGGCATAAAAACTATGCCTTAGTCGCCTCTTACGTAAGAGATGAAGAGATACAGCAACCGCCGATTGTAGGTGGGCATTTCTTCGAGCGTTTCAACCGTCTCATTCATCTGGCCACTTTTTTGTGAAAATGGAAGACTATTATGATACCATCGTATAGTCATCTATTAGAGAAACAGGAACACTTAACAAATATCCAAAAACGTTATAAAAATCTACACTAGATTCGTATAAAATCTAGCCAGATGAATGAGGCGATTGAAACGCTTGAATAAACGCCCCGCCCTATATGAAAAGTAAAGTAAGTACTTATTTTTGATTGGCTTCTGTACTTGTTTTATGATATACAACTCTGTGGCAATCAAGACAACTAATTGAACTTGACATAAATTAATTACCTCTAATGACCGGTTACATTACATAAGTCGGTAAACCATAGTTTGTAATTGCGAACCGTTAGAACGGTAAGTAACTGAGGTTTGGCCGGTTCGTTGTCGCAGTTAAGTAACCGAGGTATTTTGTTTTGGGAAAATTACCGGAGTTTATTGTTTGTTAGGAATTTAGGGGTCAACTTAGATAGGTTTGAGTAAAATATTAAAATTTTGGTAAGAGATTTTTACTAGGCGTACTTTCTGCAAACATATATACAATCATGCCTCGGTTCCATAATAGGGTAGGCAGAGCATACGA
Source organism: Adoxophyes honmai (assembly GCA_005406045.1). Classification (NCBI taxonomy): domain Eukaryota; kingdom Metazoa; phylum Arthropoda; class Insecta; order Lepidoptera; family Tortricidae; genus Adoxophyes; species Adoxophyes honmai. The sequence continues at coordinate 94,726 of BHDV01041119.1, read as the reverse complement.
AACGTTACACAGTCAAAACCATGATTATTTCACATTTTGCAGTCACTTCTAGCATTTTTAGGTTTTAAGTTAGGTGAATGACAGGAGGCTAGTCGCCTAAAGGGTATCTAAACCTATTTCCTTAGTCGCTTCTTACGACATCCACGGAAGAAATGGAGAGGTTTTATTCTATTCCGACACCAAACAGGAATCGATGCCACTCGTAAATCTAATTTTTAACACGCTTTTATTAGCTTCACCTGTAACCAACTAAATATGTAACTATGTAAGAAAATCTTGGAACGTCAATTTGACCCACTTCCCAGTTAGCTATATGCTTGAAATTTTGTACA
>BHDV01041119.1:60483-92617 GCA_005406045.1 Adoxophyes honmai | reverse complement strand
ATTCTCAGGATAAATGTTGTCGTAACTAAAATTATTATTTTTCTCTTTTTAGAGCATTTTTAAAGCGTGTTTTTTTAGTTTTTTTCGTTTACTGTCGTTTAGAGACACAGCACTATTTTAGAATTGCAACAGGCAACACCGACTGTCATTTTAGCATGCAATATTAGACGGACCCTCTAAGTATTTTTTTAAATTATTAATGAACGAGCTAATGAAGTTTGCGGGAATTCGCTAATGAACGTGTAGGCGTCACTGCCGTTAAACCTATTGAAGCATTCTTTTAGTTTCCTATTTGATTGCAAATGGCGACTTGCCTGCGCCTACGCTATGCTAAGTTTACCGATCCACTTAAAAAAATTTTTTGAGTGATGGTTTATTAATTTCTTAGTAGGCAATTCCTAAATATCTTAATAGGCAGATGCATTGTAGATTGTAATATTTCTATTTTTAACTTTAAGCCTAAAATAACGATAGCGGCTGCGCTAAAGATACGATATGTCAAGGCTTTTTTTAATGCTAGTTAAAATTACTAAACAAAAGTAAAATTCTAATAAAATTACGTGAATTAGTCCAAAGGTTCCCGTTGGAACCATTATTCCCCTACGAATAAAACACTTCCCCGTCTGGTGCCGGGTTAGGATAGCACCTCCCCCTTTCTTCCCGTGGGTGTCGTAAGAGTCTACTCTGGGAAAGGATTAGTGTATTGTGGGCGATGGGCTAGCAACCTGTCACTACAATATCACGTTAAACATCTGGTTACCCCGAAATTGCTAAACGTGGCACTGGATTTTTGAATTCATGTGCTCTGCGTACCTTCTTGGGAATACAGGCGTGAGAATATGTATTTATATGTATGTGTACTAAGGAAGCAAAACGTTAGCAAGCAAAAATGGAGTTAGCGCTATCTATCGACGCATTTCGACAGCAAACGATTCAAAAAGGGTTATTTTTACATTATAGAAAGTGTACCTTTTCTTTAGCTCAGTGGGTTTGACAGAATGTCTTAGAATGACTGACATCGCCATCCTTCGCCGATCCGAAGTAAAGGTCGGCGCACACGCACCGTTAGCGGCGGGTATTTGGGTCGCTCGGCGCATGCTCGCAGTACGCATGCGCGGGTCAGAAGCGGCGGCGGGAGCGGAAGCGACGGCGGGAGCGATTTGCAGACCCGGGATTAATACTTCACAAGATTTTAAGTGGCGTTTACTGCTTTAGCTTTAAATCAGCATTGCGGCTTGCTGCGATATTATGCCAAGTGCGGCCTTTTTGATGCTATTTGGCATGGAACTAACCACTCGTTACTACGCTTCTCTCTTGGTCACTTTAGACTTACGTTAATTACAGAGTATAAGCCAGCGAAATTTTGTATGCCGGGGCCAAATTGGGGATGTTTAGAGAAAAGATGAATGGATGAAGAGATTAACATATTGATGAAGCAAAAGAGGTGTGTATAAGATCAAGCGGAACAAAGAAGTCTACCTTCTGTACCATTGGGGGAAAGAGACGTGACTATTAAGTAAGTCTTATAGGTAAAATTTTAGACCTAAAATTGTGCTAAAAATTACTGTAATACATGAAATTGACAGTTTCGTCCACGTAACATTTCTTGAGCTCTGCACACCAATTTGGCCATACAACCGTAACGTACACGTACGTGTTTTGTACCAAGCAATTCGCTCCTGCCTTGGGCCGCACGCAGCGAACAGTAATCTAGGATGTTATGCGTTATGTACGTGACGTCGCAGCGGTTGTGACGGTATGTGGATTATTCCATAACGCGCAAGGAATGGGCGCGTTTTGTTCAATTGTGCGGTAAAAGTACATTGCGCGGTAAATGTTGTATTGGTACTGAAGATGTGAATCACAGTAGCTCCTTAAGAGGATAGGAGTCGCGCCACTTTTCCATACAAACGTAGTCCCCTGTTTTCTCCGTGAATAATGACATTAGAGCAAAAATTTTGTCAGGCAACAGTCAGTGAAAATAGAACCTATGGAATTAATGCGGTAACGCACACGACGCACAATAAGTCCGGCGCACAATGCATACAATTCACGCAGACTTTTTGTGCGCCGCAAACTCGATCGCACAAAAAGTCTGTCATCACAACACTGGCTTCCCGCAGTATCCTGCGCGCTCAATAAAAACATTAGTCATTAACAAAGAATGTTTATCAAAAAAGTCAGTAAAAAAAAATACGTATCTTTAAACATAAAAATACATTTGAGACTCACTCGTAGTGACGTTTTATGTATCACTGAGCATTTCTTAATGGCGGGCTCAGAGAACCTTATTACTATACCTAACTTTAAGCTCGCGACTAGTTTTTCTAGGCAGCAATGCAGGGGAGGTGCATGTATATTGGTGAAGTCTCATCACGAATACGCGGAACTACACAATATAAAAAGCGTATCCCTAGAATGTTCAACTGAATGCTGTGCTATTGAATTACTGCGACACGGTATTATCGTTATATGTCTTTACAGAACGCCACAATCGAACATATCTTTATTCTTTGATAAAGTTGATTTAATGCTTCGCAAGACATGTGATTACACTAATCACAAAAAAGTAGTATTGTGTGGAGATTTTAACTTGGACATTTTAAAAAGAACCAATAGAACCTTACAATTTGAATATTTATTATTAAACCACAATTTAAAATTAGAAATAAGGAAACCAACTAGACTAGCCAGTGGTACCTGCCTTGACAATTTTGCACACAACATTAAAGGGTCGAAAGGAAAAGTTGTTGATCTTGGTCTGTCGGATCACACAGCTCAAATTTTGAAGTGCCCAGTAAAGAAGACCTGTTATATTAACTATTGGCGAATAAAGCAAAGAGATCTTAGTCAAACAAATTTGGATCTGTTTAAAAAATGTATGAATAATTTATCATTCTCAGATGTTTTACAGTGCAATGATGCAAATGTGGCTTTTGAAAAGTTTATGGACACATTTACCTGCTTCTACAATTTATGTTTCCCATTTAAAATTATAAAATTAAAATCTACAAGAAAACCCAATTGGATATCTCGTGGGATAAAACTATGTAGTAAGAAAAGACGAACTTTATTATGGAAATATCGATTCTGTCCAAATAAAGTCAATAAAACTATCCTTAAAGCCTATAGTATTAGGTACAAGAAAATAATTAATCTCACTCAGCGCTCACAAAATGACCATTTTATCAAGCAAGCAAACAATAAATCAAAGGCTACTTGGCAAGTTATTAATAGAAATAAACAACTATTCCCTAAGGAGCCTATTACGAAAATAATCAAGGACGATGTAACTACTACTGATCCACTACATATAGTCAATCTTTTTAATGATTTTTTTATAAATAAAATTGTAACCAAGAACATTGACCATAATTTTAAGTTAAGAAATAACGCTGGTCAATCTATGTATATGCCACCTACTGTTCCACATGACATAATGAATATAATAAAATCATTGAAAAGTACAAATAGTGTCGGATATGATGATGTAAATACTAAAGCTGTAAAACAAGTAGCGCATGTTATCATTCATCCGTTAAGTCACATTGTTAACCTCAGTATTTCAACAGGAGTCTATCCAGATAAACTTAAACCAGTCATTGTGAAACCTTTACATAAAAAAGGGGAAAAAACTAATGTATCACATTATAGGCCAATTGCTCTCCCAACGGTGTTTTCGAAGGTGGTGGAAAAAGTAATATACAAGGCACTATATAATTATTTGGAAAAATATGATTTATTGGTTGCAGAGCAAAAATGCTTTCGTAAAAAACGCACCATAAATATGGCGATATACGATCTAATCCAGCCAGTGATAGAAAATTTAGATAGACGAAATCACGTGTGTGCCATATTTATGGATATGACTAAGGCATTTGATTATGTGAATCATTCCATACTTTTAAAGAAGTTAAATACATATGGTATTCGTGGCAATATTTTAGAACTGTTACAATCATACTTAAGTAATAGAGAACAATGCACTGAACTCTCTCAGATCTGCATGCGCACTAAATGTGTAAAGTCTTATCGATCTGAGAAGAGACAAATTACGTCTGGCGTCCCCCAGGGAAGTGTTCTTGGACCTCTACTCTTTTTGCTCTATATAAATGATCTCCCGCAGCATGTCAAACACCCTATGGTATTGTTTGCTGATGACAGCACTGTTATTGTTAAATGTAACGATATAAATCATTATGAATTAGAAATTAATAATACTGTAACTGACATAATCGAATGGCTTAATATGAATAATCTATTAATTAATCTTGACAAAACCAAAATAATACACTTTTACCAACGTAAATTGCCTCCTCCAATCTCGTGTCATTATAAAGGGACGCTTATTGAGTCAGTTAATGCTACCAAATTTTTAGGTGTACATATAGAAAACCGGCTGTCATGGAGGTCACATACTGAACAAGTTTGTAAGAGACTGAATCAGTATGCCTATGCTCTTTATAAACTTGCAAAGCAAGCGAGTCCAGATACTGTATTAACTGCATACCATGGTTATGTGGCATCGACTTTACGCTATGGCATTATTTTTTGGGGGAATTCTGTAAATAGGGAAGCGGTGTTTAAGGCTCAAAAAATGTGTATAAGGGCAATGTGTGGCCTTCAACAAACCGATAGTTGTATATCATATTTTAGGGATATGAAAATTCTGACAATGCCTTCTCTTTATATTTTAGAATTAATTATCTTTGTTAAAAATAATCCAGCATTATTCAAACTAAAATGTTTTTATAGTAACCGTTTGGAGCAAAGATATAAGGAGGATTTATACGCACCCCCAGCAAAAACCGCTCTAATGCGCAAAAGCGTACTTTGTTTAGCTATTAAGGTCTATAACAAACTGCCAACAGAATTTAAACTGTTACCAACGCCACACTTGAGACGCAAATTGTTAAATTTACTAGCAACTAAGTGCTATTATTCAGTAATGGACTATTTAAGAGACGATTTGAATATTATGTAAGTGCCTTTTAAATCATTGGTCTTTAATTTATTCTATTTATTCGTGACATATCATTTCTTTATTAATTTGACATTATAAAATCATTATTTATTATTTTGTATGAACTACTTAACTATTATAACCTTAATAATGTTTTTGTACGCCAATCGGCAAAACATAGTACAACTTGTTATCAAACTAACACCTCTGTAATACAGCTATCATCTATGTTTCACAAATAAAACACTTTGACTTTGAATAAAACGGAGAAACGCTGCTCCCGATGATGGGTCACAAATTGACCCGAAACATGTCGACCAAATCTCAAAAGACATTAGCGTATCCGTTTATTTTCTATAAATATGTTCATTATTTACGAAGAATGACTACTTACCGATTATTAACAAATCACCATCCAACATCTGACATCTGTAAAAGAAAATGAATGTTAAACATACTTTCTAAAGAAATGACCGGAAAAAACACAATGGCAGCTATCTCAAAATCAAAGGAAACGGGAGCGGGTCGTGTCATTCGTTCGTTCATTCATTCAGTCAGTCATCGTTCAGAATGAATGACATTGAGCCGATCAAGGTAGCCTCGATGTAGGAAAATGAGCAATTACTTTAAGTGTAAAAAGCTATGTTCAGGTTTAGAATAACTCGTCTCCATTTCTTCCGTGGCTGTCTAAAAGGGGACTAGGGAAATTGGTTAAGGTATATTTTAGGCGACAGGCTAGCTATCAGTCACTATTAAACATCTGTCATATACTTTTAAAGCTGAAATTATGCTAGAAGTGGCTACTATATTGAGGAATAGTCATAGTATTGTCTTTGAAGCGTTTTGTGTGCTCTACGTACCCCCCATTTGGGAATACAGGCGCGAAGTATGTAAGGAAAAGGCTAACATACACTGTATGAAAACCTACACAATTATGAAGATGTTAACTGCTACGGTTTATTCTTTGTGGGTTGATTCTTATGCTAGACTCTAAAATAGGTATTATTTGTATGTAAAATATTATAAATCTTGAACAGGAAAACACTTATTGTTATCGTTGCATTTAAAACTGACGCCGAATATAATTTATGGTTTATATTTCGCCATAAATGTCGAAAAGTCCGGCGGGGTTTGTTCTTTATTTATAGCATCTTAAATATTATTTTATGATAGTATAATGTGGGTATTGATTTAAGAATACTTTACGGCTTTACCTTTTTTTTGCAAATAACGGTCACGGATGTTCTTGACCTCATCAGAAGGATTTATGACATTCATCCATTACTAGCTGTGCCCGTGACTCCGCCCGCGTGGAATAGTGACCAATTTTCCCCGTTTTTTCCACATTTTCCAATGTTTCTTCGCTCTTATTAGTCACAGCGTGGTGTTATATAGGTAGCCTAAAGCCCTCCTCGTTAAATGGTCTATCCAACACAAAAATATTTTTCCAATTCGAACCTGTAGTTCTTGAGATTAGCGCGTTCTAACAAACAAACAAACTCTTTAGCTTTATAATATTAGTATAAATATTTTCTTCCTATTTTCAAAAAACCCCGTCTTGTGTTGGGTTTAAAATTTCATCTATCCATTTCGACCGTGGACTAAGGACGTCGTAAAGGTAACTAAGGAAATAAGGTTAGGGTATGTTTTAGGCGACAGGCTAGCAACCAATCACTATAGTACCTCTTAACATAATACCTAAAAATATGCTAGAAGTGACGGAACGTGAAATAGCCATGGTTACGTCTATGTAGCGTTTAATTTGCTCTGCCTACCCCATTTGGAATACAAGCATGTGTGTCTGTATGTTTAAAGCTAACATTTACTAAACACCTTAAGCATACAAGCGCAAAAACTAAAATTAGAGTGATATAAATGGATTTAAGCTATTAAAAAAAGTTATCCCAGTTGGGTTTGGCGAAGTCATTAATACTGTAAAGGGTCGACTCATCAAGACCTTTATAGTATCCATTTTAGGTAGAGTTGACAATTTAGATGTTTATTTAGGGTACTTGCTAAATTATTCACTGTATGAGTCAATTTCATTCAAGCCTAATGCCACATTTAGAAATAGCTAACATATTCAGAAATAGATCAGCGAGAAATCCTTTCAGAGTTATGTTTTATATGTATGTTATGTGCGTGATGTCGGGTGTAGAATAACACATCTCCAAGTCTTTCGTTGATGTCCTAAGAGGCGACTAAAGTACGTACTTGCATTTTAAGCGACAGGTTAGCAACCTGTGATTGCACCTCAACTAAAAACCCATAAAATGCCAGAAAGTCGCTACGAAACGTGAAATATGTAGTCATGTTTGACTTATGTAGGGTTTATGTGCTATGCCTACCCATTTGGAAAGAAGTTTCTTGCGGCGCATTCTTCTTGGCAACGTTGATCTTTTCGAAGCGGTGGTAGACTCGAAAATGACGTGTAAAAGTGCTCTTAGACGCTCATTTACATAAATAAACTTTTAAATTACGATTATAGGTGTGATGTATGTATGTAAGGGCTTCCCAGCAGTGGTCTATATAATAGTAAAAGCATCAATCAGTAGTAATATCCTAAATCTCATGCGACCCAAATCAAATACGAATGCCCCGTTACAAGTACGCACAATCGCGCGTTTAGCACGCGCCGCTCTGGGTCAACCGGTGTGACAAATTGCGCACGACAGCTCGTGTGTGGGGCCCGAATGACAGCGGGAGAAAATTGTTTTAGGCTCAATTCACACCAGAAGAGCGGCGAAAGGCGGCGAAGCGCAGCGACCCGCTCCGTGGAGAATGCGCGAGGATTCCTGCGACTGCTCGAGAAGCCGCTGGAATGCGTAGGAAGTCGCTGGAATTTACATATTGACATATTGACAGCGGCCGTCGCGACTACTCGAGCATCCTCGGGCATTCCCGCGACAGCTCGCGCATTCGCACGGCTTTGTTTATGGAATGCGCTGGAATTCCCGCGGATCCGCGGGCATTCGCACGCATCGTTAGAGTTTCTCATGCGATATTAAGTCTTATTGTAATGAAAATAAAGTTGAAATTCTCATGACACTGAAACTGCGCTCCGCTACGCCGCGCTGCGCTGCTCTTCTGGTGTGAATTGAGCCTTCTGGTGTGAATTGAGCCTTAAAGTAGTATGGCTCTTTATTGTAGGTACATAAAGACAGACTTTTTTGGGGCACAGGTAAAGATTTGCAATGCTACAGTGCTCGGCATTCATCTTGGCTAAAATTGACAGGCGCCCAACGCGACAACTTGTCCTTTCTTCGGTGGATGTCGTAAGAGACGACTAAGGAAATAGGTTAATGTATATTTTAGATGACAGGCTAGCAACCTGTCATTATTATACCAGCCAAATTAAAACCTAAAAAAGTAGAAGTGTGGAAACGTCAAACAGTCATTGTTCGTGTGCTCTGCCTACCCCATTTGCGAATACAGGCGTGATTGTATGTAGTTTCATCAATGGAACTAATAATGTAACTAATTAGCGACGCACGTGCTCAAGTGCGAGCGAGAAGGCAATATTACTGCACGCGTGCGACAGAGATAGATAGCAGCGGGTCAAGGCTCGAAATTCTCTGTGTTCCGCGACCGGCCGTTACTCAGGATATTTCTTTTAGAATCAGATAACCGCTACAACTCGGGAGGAACCCGATCGCCGCGAAATAAAATCAATCCAGTTAATTTTAACTGCATGCACGGTTCAGTTAACTGGTCACGAGAGCTAAACCTTACGCAAACCTGACCGTAGAAAACTGTTTGCAGTTAAAAAAGTAACTGTCAGAGGAGACAAACAGTTTTTTTGTTAAAGGATACCGCACCGTCCGATGGGGTGTATGGGGAGAGTCGGGATGAAGTGGTAAGGTATACAGTGTGTTACCGACGTGCGGGCATTTCTTGAAGCAGTGTTAAAAGATGCGGTTTGTTAATCTACCCATTAACTTAATTGCATTAAAAAACAAAATTTCAAATTGCGTTACTTTTCTAAGAAAAGTTTAATTGCAAGCAATGTACAGTAAAGTTTCTGTCACAAAATGACAAATCTAATGTCATCTTAGTATTAACTGGAAGTTAAGTGAAGTTAAGTTACGCATACATTGAAGACTCAGAAAACGGAAGAATTGCATTTGTGGCTTTATTTGAAATAATTGTGATATGCTAATACTTGCAAATGATTGCTAATTTGATACATTATTATCAGTTTTAATAAATGCCCGCACGCCGGTAACACACTGTATGTAATAAACTACTGATACCTTAAAAATAATGCAGTGACAATCCAACAATTCATAATAAGTACATACATACATACATAATCTTACGCCTGAATTCACAAGAGAGGTAGGCAGAGCACATGAATTCAATAATCCAGTGCCACGTTTAGCAATTTTAGGGTAACCAGATATTTTGCAGTGACAGGTTGCTAGCCCATCGCCCACAATACACTAACCTTTTCCCAGAATCGACTCTTACGACACCCACGGGAAGAAAAGGGGAGGTGCTATTCTAACCCGGCACCACACGGCAATTCACAATATAATTATTTTTATTGGATACAACAAGCAATACGATTCAGATTATAGAAATTAAAAGACAAAGAGCCAATAGGCGGCCTTATTGCTGCTAAGGCACAACAACACAACACAAATTCAACAAGGGCAAAAAAACAAATCATAATATAATTAACATTTCAAAGCATGTTTTAAGGAGATTAGAGTGACAGTTTCGTTCCCACTCACCCTAACGGGAATTGACACTAGTCTCAAAAAAACCGTAAATGCCAGACTTTTTATCAGATCACTTTACAGTCACGACTACTGGTCATTTTTTCACCAATCCCACATCGTGACTACATCACATGAGCCTAAAGGTTAACCCGCAAATGTGTTTGACATTTCCACATATGCAGGCCAACTCCTAAATGACTGAAATGTCAATCGGAAAGGAATTGATCCAAATAGTTGACAGAATTCACGAGTCCTTTCGTGATTGAGGTATCTTAACGGACATTTAAGAGGGCGCACACATTTTTTACGAACGTAATTATAGATCAGGTGGGGGAAGAGAAATTCAGGGGCAGGGCAGGGGTAAGAGGCACCACAGACCATAACTCGTCGAGTTATGAGTGATTATGGTCTGTAGAGCCCTCTTATCCCTGCGTTTCTCTTCCCCCACCTCACCTTAGTGGTTTTGGACCAATGTTTAAAAAATCGTGAAATGTAAATTAACTCATATTTAGCCATGAAAAAAATATGGTTAGACTAAACATATTCTGTAAATTTACAATAAAATTGTTTCATTTGTAATTACATTAAAATCAATGAGAAAAAAAATAAAGTAATGGTTCAACTTTCAAATTATGTAAAATGATATTTGAATAATAAAAACCAATAATTTGATTCATGTTAATCCGTTAATCCCCAGTAGACTATATTGTCTATCAGATAATAACAAGTTTATATCGTTTATGGTAAATTTTAATGGCAAATTTTCAAGTGAAAGACAGCTCTGACGCGTATTTTTGTGAAAACCCTTCAACAAATTGGCTAAGTAAAAGAAATCTGTGTTGCTAATAAAATATTTTTTTCCGTTAATCCCTAGAAAAAGAGTTTATTTATATGTTACAGTAGTTTTTCTTTAAAAACTTAAGGATTTATAGCTTTCTAAAGCATTGGAAAAACATCAAAATCACCGAATTTTGTGTGCACGCTCTTAAAAACGACTATCGAAGTTTAACTGCATTTTTTAACCGACTTCAAAAAAGGAGGTATTCAATTCGGCTGTATTTTTTTTTTTTTTATTTTTTTTTATGTATGTTACCTCAGAACTTCTAAACGGGTGGACCGATTTCGATGGTTCTTTTTGTGTTCGATAGCAAATGGCTTCCCATTGGTCCCATTTTAATTTCATCAAAATCTAACTAGTAGTTTTTGAATTATCCTTAAAATAAAAAAAAAATGTATGGGCATTCGAGAATTTTAGTCCGAACTTACATTTGTACATACTTACATACCTACATACAGCCACGCCTGTATACTTAAATGGGGTAGGCAGAGCACACGAAACGCTACATAGACAAAACCATGTCTATGTCACGCTTCGTGGCCACTTCTAGCACATTTTTTGTAGGTTTTGAGTTAGCAGGTATAATAGTGACGGGTTGCTAGCCTCATAGCCTGTCGCCTAAAATTTAATTTAACCTATGTCCTTAGTCGCCTCTTGCGACATCCACAGAAGAAATGGAGAGTATTTTTATGTGTATTCGCTGATTACTCGAAGACACCTGGACCGATTTGGAAAATTCTTTTTTTGTCTGAAAGGGTATAGTTTCCAGGTAGTCCGATTGTCAGCATATCTTGACCTGATGATTGAATATGAGGGAAATCGAGGGCAACCCTCAAATTTTATAGGCACAGGTAATGTTTTTAGTACATTTTTCAAAACTACACCAGTATTTACGCTTGGCTGTAAAAAAATATGATTGAGCTGATGATGAAAGGTCAACTCCTTAATTTTTAGGAGTTAAAGGATAATTTTTTCGATACTGAATGCACCTGCAGACTGAAAATTATAGTTTCAGTAATTAGCCAGGCCTGCTGCTTCTCAAGCGTTGCATTTCTGCTAATGCTCGTTCATCGTGGGGTTTACTTAACAGTTTAGAGGGTTCTAAATCAGATAGAGCTATTCCTCCTAAAGCCTTGAATCTGCTGAGAGCTACGTATACGTATACCTACTTGACCTTTAGTAAATACGTACATAAACAGAAGTTTCCTTTCAGGATAAAGCTAATTTGAAGTCGGTTTTTTTTTGTTTAAAATTATTAGAAGACACTTCTAGAATTTTTTTTTGTATAAAAACAGATGAAAGAGGTTTTAGAGTGTCGCCTTAAGTGTGCCTTAATCTATTTCCATTGTCACCTCTTACGACATCCATGGAAGAAATGGAGAGGTGACATTCTAAGTCCGACACAAAGCTAAATACATTGAATTTGTAACCAAAATATGGCTCATACCTATATTTTGATTGCATTTGCATTCTGGAATTCGAAAACTTTAAACAGCGTAAGCACTTGAGATCTTAATAATAAATCATAAGCAGGCAATGATATAGATAGCTGAGAATATAATAATGATCTCATTGAACGATTTCATGGTATAAATAGAAGCATAAATACAGTAATAGTTATTGTAAATCTTACCGAGGCAACGGTGGATGAAACAGAAAGTCAATAATGAGTAACAACAAATCTTTAAAGTTACTTTATATGTACCTTCGCGAACAGGGATTGTTGACCTACTTACCCATGTTTGTAACTTGGTAGAGTAATACTTATCCAATAGCTGACATCTAGTCGGTCACATCGGTCATTGATTGCACGTCTAAATTGCGAACAGTGGCAAGTGGCTCAACAATCCCGGTTCGTGACTGTACATCACGCCTGTATTAGTAATGGGGTAGATAGCGGGCGAAATAATAAATTGACAACTACAAACGTCAAATTGTCAAATAATGACACCACATTTGTCATAAGAGGCCAGAAAACCAAAAAATTACACTAGAAATTGCTTCGAAACTCTCAATCGGGTATCAATCACTCAGAGCTTACCAAAATATACTACTAAGAACCTGTCTAGCTCAGTGTCTGCTGCTAGCCTTATTTAAGGTTTTAAGTTAAGGCAGGGGTTCCCAAACTGTGCGCCGCGGCGCCTTCGTGCGCCGCAGAAAGTATTGAGCGCCGCCGTGAGTCGATTCTTTATCATTATCCGAAACCATTTTAATTTTAACACATACATTTTTTGACTTTTAGTCCTCTCAACCTAAATATCACCATTATCTGAGCCTATTTGTACTGTATCTTTTTCAAATACACAGGGTAGGGCGCCGTGACAAAATTCTAAACTTATAGGTGCGCCGCGGGCTGAAAAAAATTGGGAACCCCTGAGTTAAGAGATTACCTGTGTCTCTTAAGATACTTACGTTCCTTACTCCCCTCGACATCCACGAAAAAAACGCCACAGTCAAAACAACTTTCATCGCCAAATCAGCTCTTATCATTTCAATTAACTCAGTAAACTTTCATCAAATCTCTCCATGTTTTAACAGTAATCCTAATGGATTCACGAATGGCAATTTGCTTCACTAATCAGTCCGACGCCATACATCAACGACATTAATTATTGCTGGCAAAAAGTGTTAGGAAACCAGTTTGTGATGAGTCCGCAAGCTTAGACTGTCCAGCGTGAATTGACAGCGTATTAGAGTTCATTGCTTGTTCATGAAGCATCGTAGTTTTATTGAGTGTGACAAACGGAGCAATGAATAGCGAAATGCGTTTAAATTCTCAGCGAATGGTCCTTCTGGACAGGGGCTCAGAATGGCGACAGTAACGGAGCTCTAGCCTATTTAAGCTAGTTCATAGACTAAGGGGACTTGCTTTTTAGGGTTCCGTAGTTGTAGGGAAAAAACGGAATTCGAGATTCTTCATGTCTGTCTGTCCGTATGTCACTGCCACTTTTTTCCAAAGTTATAAGACTATAGGTACTGTTGAAACTTGATGAGTAGATGTATTCTTTGAATCGCATTAAGTTTTTCACACCAATTAGAAGTTGCGCGAGAGATAGATACTTCCAAAGTGGTAAAATATGTGCCCCAAATCACTTTCCGACTTTTAAAATAGGAGAATAAAAAATATATAATGTATGATGTTTGTATGATTACCATACAACATTCTACTGAAAATTGGTTTGAACGAGACCTAGTATGCGTGTAGTTTGTTTACGTTGTTAATAGTATTTACCTTTCAATTACCTAGTCAATGGTACGGAATCCTTTATGCGCAAATCCGACTCGCACTTGGTCAATTTCCACATGGTGCAGTGTATCAATTGTAGCAAAATCAAGGTCGAATCAGAATCAAAATGTTATTCATTCAAGGGACTCTTTTGCAAGTCTTGTTGTCTACCATTTAAAGATCATGATTTCCAAGATGCACAATTGCTAGAATATTTGAAACATAAAACATTATCCCGTCTAGTCCCGGGTTAGAATAGCAGCCCCTTTCTTCCCGTGGGTGTCGTAAGAGTCGACTCTGGGAAAGGGTTAGTGTATTGTGGGCGATGGGCTAGCCACCTGTCACTGCAATATCACGTTTGACCATCTGGTTACCCTGAAATTGCTAAACGTGGCACTGGATTTTCGGATTCATGTGCTCTGCCTACCCCTCTTGGGAATACAGGCGTGAGAATATATATGTAAACCATTTTTATGATTACCCTTTGCGTTATCAATACATAAGAAAGTATGACTTAATTGTTGATCGAAGACTTAATCTTATGGCCGACTTCAGAATTCCTAGCCCATGATTGTTATTTGTTTATCCGCTCGGATTGTTTCAAATACGTGTTATAATCCAGACGTCAAGTTCCATATCTCGTAACAAGTAGAGAAAGTGCCAAGTGTAAAAGTTTCTAGCATAATTGAAAACGGTGGATGCAGATTGGACTGACGTGTAGTTTTTGCTACGTTTCATTAGGCTGACAAAAACCGGAGAAACTTGTGTGGAATTGGCTGAAAGATTGTGAAATGGGATGTGACAAGTTATTTTGCGTACAGAAATAACAAAATTGGACGGTATCGGTTCTTCTGTGGGTGTTGTAAGAGTAGGCTAAGGGAAAATAGATTAACTTTAACCTTAGATTATCTAAAAATATGTGCTAAAAGCGTAAGTGATTACGAATACTGTAATGGTTAGGTTAGGTTTCGTATGCTCTGCTTACCTTATTTGTGAATACAGGCGTGAGATGTGCATTTAAAAAAATATTCATTAATAGAATACACTTGTAAATTGTATCTTTTAACCTAAAACCTAGAAAATACGCTAGAAGTGGCTACGAACCTTGAAATAATCAAGGTTTTGTCTGTATCACGTTCTGTGTGCTCGGCCCACCCCATTTGGGAACACATACGTAATTGTATGTATGTAATAAGAGAAAAGCGATTTATTTACCGTCCCATTCAGCCGTAAAGTTTATCGCCAGTCTTTAATAAAGTCACGTCAGAAGTTAATTTTTTACAAGCACGTTGACGTTCATTCACTGTCATACATTCAGACCTAAATAAAGTTATTCAAGCCGTAATGCAGATTAAGTACGGGACTAATTAAAAAGATCGCACAATAGGATCACAGCTAAGCGGTAACGGTTTGGCAATTTAACTGTCCTATCAACCAGTTGGTAAAGACAAGCTTTTAGGGGTCCGTTGGTAACTTTGAAATCCAATTTAAGGAATATTAAGGTTATACGGGGACTAAAGAAAATGGGTTTAGGCGACATGCTATAAGCTTGTCATTTAGATACATACATACAATCAAGCCTGTGTTCCCAAATGGCGTATGCAGATCACACGAGAAGTGACAAAAAAAACCATAACCATAGGCACTACTAGCTTATTTTTCTTAGATTTTGATTTCGAAGGATAATAGTGACAGGTTAGGACAAACCTATTTCCTTAGTCGCCTTTTACGACATCCACGGAAGAGATGGATAGGTGTTACTCTAAACCTGACACCATACATGACAGTGTGTAGTGTAGTGTCTGTGTCAATATAACAGATCAAGGTCATCCTAACCATCCTACTCAATGGTTGCCTGGCAGAGATCCCTTTTTGGAATAATTCCGCCTTTGTACTCTTTAATTTTTATTAGCGACTTATCTGTAATTTATCTGTTTGTACAATAAAGAGTTTTTTACTTACTTTCCAACCTATTATCGTAAAAAAAGTATTTTAAAGACGGAACCCATCACTTTTTTGCGATTCTAACAAATGCCTGTAGCGAATCGGCATCGTCTCGCGAACCAGTTTCTCCAAACATATATTATATTAACGCGAAATTTCCGCTCTGCATAGATATAGTATAGTATGTTAAATTATGTCCAGCAACTATTGGGCCGTGTTATGATTTGTGGTTTGGCCTTGAAACGCATTATTTATGTGGTTCTTGTTTTTGGGGTAATGTATATTTGTGGCAGAATTCGTTGAGGTTTTTTTTATAATGTTGACTATATGCTAGCGATGGTGTGCACAAAACATACATATGTAGCGACCTAGCGCCACCTATCATCTAGTATTTGTCAACTGTCAAAGTGGCCTTCTACATCCCACTAACGGAGTTTCGACAATCAGTTGCATAAATACAAATTACAACTTCCTCTCTGTGGACTTAGGTCCCCAGGAATAACATCTGCCTGGAGAGAGATCTCTTTATCGGAGTCTTTCCCCACAGATCACATCTTAATTTCCTAATGGGGTAGGCAGAGAACAGAAACGTTTCGAGACATACCATACCATACAGTTAAAATAGTGACAGGTTGCTAGCCTGACACCTAAATAATACCTGAAAACGATTTCCTTGGTGGTTTCTTATGACATCCACGGAAGAAATGGAGAGGCGTTATTCCAAACCAGACACCAAACAAGTTTTTTAATATTTCAATTGGTAAATCTGCAATTTTCACTTCATTTAAGTAAACTATAAATAATTAACTTCTAAATTGAGACCAGCACATTACCGTGCTAAATGTTTTAGCGGATTAGGGAAGTTTGCCAAATACCTAGTGTTTTCCGACCTTGAGCTTGAACACATGGAGTTTGACTCATTATTGTAAACACCGGTTTATAAATGTCTGTATGTTGACCGTATTTGTATATTTCGATAAGTAAAAGGGTGAAAATTATCATACATTACATATTGCGGCTATACAAACGGCTAGCCAGCCGCCTAAAACATACATTGATACATACATACATATTCTCACGCCTGTATTCCCAAGAGGGGTAGGCAGAGCACATGAATTCAAAAATCCAGTGCCACGTTTAGCGATTTCAGCAGGGTAACCAGATGGTTAAACGTGATATTGCAGTGACAGGTTGCTAGCCCATCGCCCACAATACTGCTACTGGAGGTGCTATTCTAACCCGACAACACACGGGAGAACATACCCTAGCCTATTTCTGAGATCGCTTCTTTCGACGTCCACGGAAGAAATGGTGACTTTAACTCCGACACCACAAAGACAAAGGTTAGCGGTTAGGTTAAGGTATATTTTTGGCGACAGGCAACCTGTCACTATTAAGTACACCTGCCAACTCAAAACCTAAAAAAACATGCTAGAAGTGGGCTTGAACCGCTTGAAACATGAGATAGTCATCCTTTTGTCTACATAGCATTTTGTGTGCTTTGTATATGTATGTAACTCTTTATTGTACAAAATAAACACATGACAAAATAACAAGTACAAAACAAAACACAAGTACAAAGGCGAACATATCCCTAAAGGGATCTCTTCCTACTTAGCATATTTGCATAGTTTGTATACCCCGTTTGGGAATACAGGCGCGATGCTGTAGGTATGTGAAAAACACGTATTTAATATTTTTTCATTCAAACTAACAGATTAATCAGAATCAGAATGATATATTTTTTAACCACACATGTCTATTAAAGTACTTGTTTATTTCCACGGAAGAATTTAAGAACCGTGTCAATCAACAAATACCTTTAACAGTTATAAAATAATGGCAAAACAAATTGTCAATGGCCATTGTGTGAAGTGGGACGCCTGTAGTGGGCCAACATTCTTGGCATTACTCCTTGTAGCCACTATTAAACCAATTTGACGGCCGGATAGCCCAGCGGTTAGAGAACCTGACTGTGAAGCTTTAGGTCCCGGGTTCGATTCCCGGTCGGGCCAAATGTTTGTATGATGAATACAAATGTTTGCTCTCGAGTCTTGGATGTTTATCTATATAAGTAAGTTTATCCGTTGTCTAGTTGTACTAGTACCCATAACACAGGCATTAAATTGCCTACTTTGGAACTAGATGGTTGATGTAAAATTTGTCCAGTGATATTTAAAGATTTAATTGATTTTATTTAATTGATTTATAACCTCTCCATTTCTTCCGTGGATGTCTTAAGAGGCAACTAAGGAAATGGGTTTAGGCGACAGGCTAGCAACCTGTCACTATTCTACCTCTTCCATCTTTGCAAGCCTAAAACTATGCTAGAAGTGGCTGCGAAGCGTGATAGTCATAATCATTGTTTTGTTCGTCACGTTTCGTGTGCTCCTGCTCTGCCTACCCATTTTGGGAACATAGGCGTGAGTGTATGTATGTTGGTAGCTAGGATAGCGTATGAAAACCCGCGGAAAAAGTGTATATCGATCTGTCAGCTTGCCAAAAAGAACTGAATGAAAAGTAAATCTAGTGAAGGTTGGAAAAACTAGCCGAATGAGTAATGTTACGAAATAGCCACGATTCGTATTCAATGTCATTAGAAATCTAGGTAAATTTACTCTGTGGTAATGATGTAATGCTCTATTTTACACTCTAACTAAATCATAGATTCCACCTTGTGGGCGCTGCAGGCCTAAGGCGCAGCGCAGACCACAGAGTTTTGTGCGATCGAGTCTGCGCAGCAATAAATTCTCTAAATGGCGCGCTGACAGTTTCCACGAAACTCTGAATGGAAATTCCTGGAACCTGTCAGCGCGCCATTCAGACAATTTATTGCTCCACAGACTCGATCGCACAAAACACTGTCGTCTGCGTTGCGCCTAAAGGGGGGCGGTAAGAGACACAGAAAAAAATGGGACCGTTGTGTCAGTGGTTTTCCAATAGGTAAAAAAGGGGGCGCTAAAAATAATTTATTCTCAAAGTGGGCAGTAGACAAAATAAGTTTGGGAACCTCTGCTCTAAATTGTGACATATTCCACCAGTAAGTAAATAGATAGTGTAATTGAATTCGCTGTGTTTCTTCCATATTAGGCTTACTGCACAAAGAAAACAAAGACATATAGGGACAGGTGAAACAAAATAATATACATACTTACAGTCACGCCTTTAACCCGAAATGGGGTAGGCAGAACGCAAAACTATGACTAGTCCACCTACAAGTTACTCTTGGCATAATATTCGGTACAAAAATCACAGAAGTATGAAAAGCATTTTCATTATTTTAAGACAATAATTTTAAACAAAAAAAAACCGACTTCAAATTTGGGCTATACTGAAAGCATTTGTTTAATAATGAGGGTGACCTTCCATCACCAGCAGGCCTCACTAATTACTGAAATTATAATTTCCAGTCTGCAGGTGCATTCAGTATTGAAAGAATTATCCTTTAACTTCTAAGCATTAAGGAGTTGACCTTCCATCATCAGCTCAGTCATATTTTTTTTACTGCCAGACGTAAATACTGGTGTAGCTTTGAAAAATGTACTAAAAACATTACCTGTGCCAATAAAATTTGAGGGTCGCCCTCGATTTCCCTCATATTCCATCATCAGATCAAGATATGCTGGCAATGGGACCACCTGGAAACTATACCCTTTCAAACAAGAAAAGAATTTTTCAAATCGGTCCAGGCGTCTTCGAGTAATCAGCGAACATACATAAAAAAAAAAAATGATAAAAAAAATAAAAAAATATCCCGACGAATTGAGAACCTCCTCCTTTTTTTGAAGTCGGTTAAAAACAGATGAAAGGCCCGCCGTACACGGACGGCTCGAGCAGTTTATGACTGAGTGACGTACACGGACCGCTCGAGCGGTCGGCATCAACTCGCGAGCCGTCGACGTGCTGATGGAATTTCACCGTGCAGTTGACGGCTTGAAGCGGTCGCGACTGCTCGAGCGGTCGTGTGTACGGCAGTGAATCAATGACTATAGTTCACCGGGCGGTCGCGGCTTTAAGCAGTCGGTCTTAACTGCTTGAAGCCGTCCGTGTACGGCGGGCCAAAGAGGTAAAATAGTGATTCCTCTAGCCTGTCGCCTAAAATATTCTCTAATCCGTTTCCTTAGTCGCCTCCTACGACATCCACGGAAGAAACGGACAGGTGATATTGTGAGCCCGTCACCACACGGGAAAATAACAACAATTGCAAAAGATATTCCAAAAATGTTTAGCCAATAACTTCGAGTAGATGAATACTCAGGAATTCTTTTACAATTCCCTTTGTTGTCACAAAGAATATGAAATACCATACAATAAACTCCAGTACATTACTAATGCAATGCACAAACCATCATTATGCGCTCAATGCATGCTTTGAAAATGTCCTTGCGCCGACCAGTGCAGCTTGACCCATTCGCTGTACAACTTTAACTTAAACCTAGTAATCCATAAGGGTTCGAGATATACTGGCTGTCATATGCAATAATGAACCAGTTTATCGTGAACCTTGCGTCCTTGGGAATTTGCTTGAAATTTATGGTTTCGAGGTTCAAGTTATGCTGGTCTGTAATAGTTTTGCATGGCATCACAAAACAGTCATAATAACGGGTAAGAGACTGTCAAGTAATGCTAAATAGCTTTTTGCGGTGTCCTTTATACATACTTAGCGACCCATTGTCATGGAGTTATTAACACGACTTCGTTTTAAAAGTATTCGAGTAAGAAACAAATGAAGGAACGGAGCATAGGGATGATAAACAAAAGAATAGCGCGGAGACTAGGAGAGATAAATAAACTTGATGGCCCTCTAAAGCAGGTCTAAGTTTCATGAAATGAAATATGAAATGAAATGAAATATATTTATTTGCATGGGAAACGTTTGACACTGAGACCTCGCTTGTACAGGCTAGGTGATCATGTCCCCTACCAAACGTAAAAAATAAGCTTAGAAGTACTTATTACCAGTTTTGAGATTCCATATTTAACGATTTTTTCAAAATGTGCACCCGCGGTCAGTTTTTGAGCCGCGGTATTCTCATTTTTTTTTACCTTTTGACCGCCAAGGCGCGAAGTGAAATGCTGTGCTCCTAACGTCAAAGCCGTCAGTCGGCTCTTAGATAATGCTTGTTTTTTTTCGAATGGTGCTGTATTATTTTATTTAAATTAGGTATAAAATAACTTACACTACCTATAAATAAAGTAAACCTAGAAAAAAATTTCAGTTCTTTCGCAATAAGTTCGACGCGCCATTTAACGTCGTGGCGTCACGGGCACTGACTTGCGATGACGTGATATGGCGTCTTTGGCGGTCAAAAGGTTAATTATTTTACAGATGCTCGATAATCTTGAATAGATATGTTGTTTTTATTATTTTGTGCTTCTGATACCACAAATATTAGAGATAAAATACATTAAGGCGCTGGATGTGGGCAGCGCAGGACCGGTCATTGTGGAGATCCTTGGGGGATGCCTATGTCCAGCAGTGCCTAGACGTCTGTCGGCTGA
This sequence comes from Adoxophyes honmai, assembly GCA_005406045.1. NCBI lineage: Eukaryota > Metazoa > Arthropoda > Insecta > Lepidoptera > Tortricidae > Adoxophyes > Adoxophyes honmai. The sequence goes on along the minus strand of BHDV01041119.1, from coordinate 71,420 downwards.
TAATACATTAGTAAAATAAAACATGTGAAAGAATTGATAGATTATTCTAGAGTTGACTTACTAAATTACTTAAAAGCTCAATGTCAACGAGACAATTTTTTGTAAAACATTTCAACGCCAGTTCGATGTCCAGACGATAACGCTCAATTAATTATTCCCCGGTTCCGATTGCACTTCTTTGTTCCCTGTTACTTATGTTAATGTATGCTCGTTAGCATACTCGTGCTGTTAATTATCATCAATGAGAGTGACCCATAAACCTAATGAAGTGTCTGCGGCTTTGTTCCGCGAAGAAATTCACTTTGAAGGGGTGAAGTAGACGACTGCCTACATACATTACATATATTTAATCACGCCTATGTTCCCAAATGGGGGAGGCAGAGCACACGAAACGTGATACAGACATAACCAAGATTCTGACTATTTCACGCTTCGCAGCTACTTCTAGCATTATTTTAGGTTTGAAAACAGATGGAAGAGGTAGTATAATAGTGATAGGTTGCTAGCCTGTAGCCTAAAGAACACCGTAACCCATTCCTTAGTCGCCTCTTACGACATCCACGGAAGAAATGAAAGAAGTGCTATTCTATAGTAGATTTGTTTAGGTAGTTAATACAATGTAAACAATCTTGACATGTCTTTTTGTTGAAATACACAGTCTAAAAATGAAAATTGTTACACTTCTTCTTCTTCTTCAAGTGCCTTTCTAACTAGTGAAGGTTAGCTACAAACTTCTGGATTTTTTGTCTATCCTTAGCAAGGTGGAACAATTCGGATTGTTACACTATACAATTCAATTATGAAAGTAAATGATTTTTTCATACCTAAATTGTAAAAAGTATGCTTAGTTGGTTTGGACACATGGAGAGGATGGATGAAAGAAGACTGACAAAACAAATCTATACGGGGAATGTGGATGGGTGCAGTGGGAGGGGAAGACCTAGACTTACGTTCCGTGACCAAATCGCGGACGTTTTAGAAACAGGTCAGGTCAAGAGTACCCGAAACCGACGAGCATGTATGAGGAGACTGATGAATGTGGACGAAGCAAACAAGGTATGTCAGGATCGTAGCGAGTGGAACAAAGTAGTCTCTGCCTACCCCTGTGGGAAAGAGGCGTGACGATATGTATGTATGTATGTAAATTGTAAAATGTAAAGATTTCTAAGTGTACGTTTAAATAAAAAGACACATCAAGATTGTTTACATTGTTTTAACTACCTAAACAAATAAGGTATAATGGACTAATTAGAATTATATTTTATTTTATTATAGTTTTAACCCAGCACATATGCCTATTGTATATTATGTGTTCAGTACCTTAGTAAACAATGAAGAAACAGACGCGAGTCGGTGTGACAAAAAAAAACCACACACGGGAAACGGTTCTAATGTTACAAAAACAATTATTTCGTTGTTACAGTTCCAAGTGTCGAGTTACACTAACGCAGAGGTGCGCAAGGTCGGTGCGCACTCGACTGTAAAGCTGGGTGTAGAACGCATGCATTCATTACGTAAGAACATGCCCAATTTTTTAGAATATTTACTACTTTTATATATAAAACTATTAAAGCTACCCCGTTTTTAAACTGTCTCGTGTGGTGCCGGGTTAGAATAGCACCTCCCCCTTTCTTCCCGTGGGTGTCGTAAGAGTCGACTCTGGAAAAGGGTTAGTGTATTGTGGCCGATGAGCTAGCAACCTGTCACTGCAATATTACGTTTAACCATCTGGTTACCCTGAATTTGCTAAACGTGGCACTAGATTTTTGAATTCATGTGCTCTGCCTACCCCGCTTGGGAATACAGGCGTGAGAATATGTATGTATGTATAAAACTACCACGAGACTCGGTCTTAGTCAAATAAAACGCTATCCATTTTACTCACTCTAATATTGAAATTAGTTCAACACGTCTATTTATTTATGTTTCCTCAGATAAATGACAAAAATTGCATAAGTGACGTTATTGCACCGTAGGTACTAGGTACTATATGTCGGAAAATAACTAGGTAATTTACATTTACATTTACTCAATAAAAATGTTATTGGATTAGGTATGATTGCGTGTGGATATACGGACCGTTAATATTAAGGATTGTAAATTCGATAGGTTATTAACCGTTGGACTTGTACTACCAAAATTTACTTCCACAAAAGAACGCTAGAGGCGCTGTGAAATTCTCCATACAAATCTACGATCAAAACTTTTAGTAATGGTACAGTCAGCGACACACGATACGGTTAAACTGCCACAAATATAAACACGACCTTAATGTTGAGACAATAAGAGCGTGTATAAATACTTTTGACACTTGGACCATGTCGATATCTTTGCTGCTGACTGTACCAAGGCCTTTCGTTACGTTCACGCGTCAACGGACATTGGGCGCTAGTAAATACAAGATTAGTTCCACTTTCAAATAACCCGTATACTGCAGATTAAAGAAACTACGTAACAAGAAACTTTTCGTTTTTTTTACCGAGATAGTAATGCAACTGCTTTCAGTGTGAATGAAAATTCAGCGAAAAAAAGGAAAAATAAAAAAGGAAAAAATGTTTCGTGGTTTTGCTGGGGTTTGAACCCATGCCTCGTGGAACAGTTATACCAACTGATGCTGGTGTGGAATTGTTTGATGGCCTAGGAAATGCAATTAGAAACGTGTGGTGTCATCTATTAGTATCTGCTAGGCATAAAACCACCGAAAAACATAGCGATTGAGATTGTTTGTTACTGAACACTGAATCATTAGTCAAATTATTTGTTTACGCACTTGACACCATATTTGCAATGGCAATTGAAAGAGGCAACGAAACGTGAAATAGTCATCGTTTTGTCTATGTAGCGTTTTGTGTGCTCTCCCTACCCCATTTGGGAATAAAGGCGTGACTGTATGACTGTGTGTATGCAATTGAAAGAACTTCATCATCATCGATATTGCCATCAGACACTGTATATCACTTCAGAGCTCAAATACATACAATATATCACGCCTACATTCCCAAGTGGGGTACGGAGACCACACGAAACGTATCATAGCCAAAACCATGACCAATTCGCATATTGTAGCCATTAGCAATAGAGACAGGTGCACACAGATATCCCCATATACTTCAAAACATTGCCAACAAACCAATTTGCCTTTCCGTAATTCTCCAGTGTGTCCTAGGTTTAACTGTAAAGGTTAAACTAAGTATTTGCTTACCAGTTAAATGGCAACCGTTGCGTCATTAACAAATCATTTATACTGACCCGCCCATAGTTAACTATTATCAAGTTACAGCGTAACACAGTAAACTATTCAACTAACCTTAGAAATCGAGTGCTCTAAATTTTAAACAATTTGTTTTGTCCGTGTGGAGTCGGGTTTAGAATAACACCTTTCCATTTCTTCCGTGAATGTCGTAGAAGGCGATTAAGGTGATTTGGGTATTGTTTTAGGCGACAGGGTAGCAATCTTTGACCTAAGTACTTCTTTCATCATGTTAAAATCTAATACGTACTATCGAACCAACTGATTCCTGATCCTGACCCACCGCAGAACGTTGTCACAATAAACGTCATACACATTTCCTTTGTCAATCAATGCAATGTCACTATGACGTGCACTGTGAATAGGTTCTATGGTGAGTCAGGATTGTCAGGAATCAATTGGTTTGATGGTACTGTGCTAGAATTGGCCACAAAACATAGAATAGTCATGGCTTTGGCTAATTGGCTTTGTAATGTTTAGTGTACTCTACCTACCTCATTAGGGAACACAGGCAGGATGTATTTATTTTCCTGGTAAAAGCTAAGTTCATCCTAGGTACATACTACAAAAATCTTGCCAAATTTAATTTCGAGGTTTGTAACAAGTAAGTTTCACATTTCAAACTAAAATTCAAAATTAAACCGATCTTGTTTAACCTGACCAAGTAATTTCTTTACTTGAGCAGTTATTATCCCCAAACTACACGATTCAAGCAATTCTAGGGCCATTTTTTACTCAATTTCAAATTACACTAAATCCGACGGTTCCCACAGGCAATCAGAAAGAAAATGGCCGCCTTGCGTGGTCACTGACCAGAAAACAATGACCTACTCCTCCCCTATCCTTACGAACAAATTAGAAGTCTTGAGGAGATACTGGACTGACATGTAAGGGTCTATATAAAATGGTGATAGTTGGACTTCACAATAGACCAACCAAAATAGAAAGACCTGCCGCTCCCCCTGCTGTTTAACCAATCTTAAGACTTAAGGGGGAACTGGAGTAAGTTGTAAGGATCTGGATAAACTAGTGAGTAGTGGTCGACGACCAGAATAGACTGACCTTCCCCGCCCCCTGCTTTTCTAATATTTTGTAAAACTTAAAGGGAAATGGTGTGAGACTTAAGGGTCTTTGTAAAATGGTGGTAGTGTGGTCGTTAGACCGACGAGCCGTGGTTCGTGGATTTACTTGCATATTGTTTGTGGTTCTCACATTAGAAAATACAGGTGTTGAGCTAGCAGTGTTTATAGTAAGTATTCTTCCGTGGATGTCGCAAAATGCGACTAAGGAAATAGGTTCAGTTATACTTTAGGCAACAAGCTGGTAACCGTCACTGTGTCTTTTATCTATGTCTGAGCCTAAATTGTCCTACATGAGGATTGAAATCATGGTTTTGCCTAAGTATCGTTTTGTCTGCTCTGCCAATTCGCAAGTGTGCCCGTATTGTATAACGCGCTTGGCATCAACATGGGCCTTCGTGTTATAAACCAATCACCAAGTGTCCTTCACGAAACGAATTTTTGGTAAATCAGTAGTTCAATTGGCTTCAAACGTGCCTGGGCATTGGTTTCGCTAAGCGATACCATTTGTTTCAGTTTTAAACCGAGAAGAGAGAAGCGAAGCGCCAAAACTCGATCGTAATTCCAACTGCGTTAGACAATAGAACAGTATTTTGGGTGTAGGTGTCTTATTTACAAAAACAATTGCATTATTCGTCTAAATTCGTTAAAAAAGAAAAACAATCGAAGATGGTTCTGTTGTTCGATCGTGGTGCGAAAATACTTCAATTGTGATATTTGATTTCGGGGCAGCGCAGACGACAGACTTTTGCGCAATTGAGTCTGCGGAGCAATAAAAACTCTGAATGGAAACTCTCTGCGCGCCATTCAGATATTTTATTGCTCCGCAGACTCGATCGCACAAAAGTCTGTCGTCTGCGCTGCGCCTTCTTGTTATCACTCAGGATGATATACAATGGTATAGCATAGTGAGTGCGGGGTTAGAATTAGAACAACACCTCTCTATTTCTTCCGTGGATGTCGTAAGAGTCAATTAAGGAAATAGTATTAGGTATGCTTTAGGCAACAGGCTAGCAACTTGTCACTAATAACTTCCATCTGTTATCAAAGCTAAAATTTATGCCAGAAGTCTTCAACGACTCAGTCACGATTTTTTCAGTTATGTTTTGTGTGCTCAGCCTACCCCATTTGGGAACACAGCCGTGATTGTATGGTATAGTGACGTGGAAACCGAAAAACCGATGGCGGAGCTATAACGAGTGCAGTGCAGTCGTAGAAATAGAGCAGTTATTTTTATCACGGCGCAGCCGCGACAAGGCACCCTTTGTACCTCGAACAATGACACACAAGCTTCGGAGACGAAACTGAAGTAGACACACTACAGCCGTAGGTCTGTATGTATACCATTTGGCATACAACTAGGCACGATTTTAGAGAGAGAGAGAGTAAAACTCAAAGTAAAAGTTTTATTTTGAAGTGCATTGATGTAGGGTCATATCACAGACTTAATTCGAAATACATACATACATACATAACCATCACGCCTTATTCCCTGCGGGGTAGGCAGAGACAACAGAGCGCCATTCGCATCTATTCTGACATACTTCTCTTGCTTCACTCAATTCGAAATAGTTACCACGAATTCGTGCATTTGTATATTTTGTATAACCAAGCGTGCCACTTTTTCTCTACCTACTGTAGCGTCACATGAGCGCTTTAGTGATGGGAATTGACAGTCCGAGCGAAACCGATTCAAAGATGGCGCCGCCTTATTAAAGTTGTCCTGTCTCTAGACAGTTAAACCTAATCTAAGTGGTTCAAAACTAAATTAAATCGCGCCAAAGGAAGAGCATTGCTCTCCCTTTTGGCACGCGAAGTAGATATACTTAAGTCATCTATTTCGATTCTGTGGGTGATACCAAATCCAAATTTACTGACAAATGTCATCTGGTTTCATTTTTATTCAACGTTGAAATTTTGACATATCTACGAGTATAGAAAATGACGCCTTCTATCCGATGCGCCAAACACTGTACATATATTCCCCTGCACTTTAGATCAAAGAGTCAGACAGACGTGTTAAAGAGTGCAGAGACAAATGAAAATACAAAAGCAAAATGACTGTTTTGTTTTGTAAGAGCGGCGGCGACAGACGTCCCTCTGGTATATTACAGAAAAGGGGGAAACAAGGATGAGATGAAAATTGGAGATTTTAGACGAACAATTCAGTGGTTTTAGTACTTTTGTATATTATAGGAGTTGTCTGCGAAGTTAACGTATCGAAAAATCGGTCAGCGCAGTCCTCAGAATTTAACGTGGCAAGATTTCCAGTACTAAAAACATTTACCCACTACTTAAAATCTTGCCAAATTAAATTTCGGGGACTATACATTATGCCTATATTCTCTAATGGGCGAGGCCGAGCAAAACGTTAGACAGTGTGCATGTGGTGCCATGTGGTGGCGTTATGTTTAAAATAGTGTGGCGTCCGGTTCAGATTAGTACCTCCCTCTCCATTACTACCATGGATCTCGTAAAAGGCGACTAAGCAATAGATTTGGGTGCCTTTTAGGACGACGTAGGATGTCCACCTACAAGACGGATCATCATCATCATAGCCGCCCCGCCTTATTCCCTGCGGGGTAGGCAGAGACAACAGAGCGCCATTCGCTTCTATTCTGACACTTCTCTCGCTTCACTCACATTCATCACTCTCGTCATAAACGCTCGACGGTTTCGGGTACTCCTAATTTGGCCTCTATTTGGATATAAGTTCGTCGAGGACGCCCTCGACCAACTTGCCCTAACACACTTCCCTTGGAAATTACAAGATGGATAGATAAAACCTAATGAAGGTTGCCGGAATACGCTGGATGCTGGTAGCTTCCAATCGGTACATGGGTAAGACCAACGGGGAGGCCTATGTTCAGATAATCCTATGGCTGAGACCAAATCGCGGACGTTTTAGAAACAAGTCAGGTCAAGAGTACCCGAAATCGACGAGCATGTATGGAGAAACTAATGAACGTGGATGAAGCAAAAGAGGTATATTAGGATCGTAGCAAGTGGAACAAAGTGGTCTCTGCCTACCCCTGTGGGAAAGAGTCGTGACGGTATGTATGAGATGTACTTTTGACCCCATCACACCTAAGCCAGGAGCAATTTAAAAATAACAAAACGTTAACATGAAATAAAATAAGAGGAAGTCCGTGTTTACGGGCGGCGTCTGCCGGCTAAATATAGCTCACCTGAAGCGTAAACACGCGGGATGCTGTTTAACAAGATGCTGGCACTTTCATCCCGTGTCGGGTCTATAAAACCTCTCCATTTCTTCCGTGGATGTCGTAAGAGGCGACTTCGTGTCACACACTAAGCATATACTGTAAGATATCTGTCAAAATCGCTCCCTTTACATTTCAATGAGCTAACACACACGGCGCAGATTTACCGTCAAGTATCTGTTGGCACCGATTGGAAAAATGGCATTTATATGCAGATAAAATATTATCGTATATGCGCAGTCTGTGACGAGCTTAAGGAAAAAGGTTTAGGTGTACTATAGGGGTCAGGCTAGCAACCGGACACTATTGTGCTGCCTCTTCCATCTGTTTTCAAACCTAACATCGAGCTAGAAGTGGCTGCGAAGCGTGAAATAGTCGTAATCATGGATTTGTTTATGTCACGTTACGTGCGCTCTGCCTACCCCTTTTGGGAACGGGTGTGAGTGTATGTATGTGGCACTTTCATGTACATCATCATTTTAGCCATAAGACGTCCACTGCTGCACATAGGCCTCCCCTTTCCTTTGACTTCCATAAATACCTGTGGGAAGCGACCTGCATCCTAGGCATGGGCGTTATCAGCTATTTCTGACAACGGTTATCTAACCGATATTTGGTTTCAATATCGATATCAATAACCGTTGTCGAATATCGGTATCTGTCCCACCGGTATTTAAGCTTTTAATATTAGGTACGTAATGCGTAGCCGTAGCGGAACGTATCCAATAGAACAGTCGGTATTGGTTATTAGTCGTTGTCACCTGCTAATATTCGCGCTATCTCTTTTTTACGTCCTGAGTTTCGCTTATAAAGAGTGAGATAGCATAATTATTTTTAAGTTGTCTTGGTTATTGGCAACTGACAACTAAACTAACGACCAACGGTGATCGCATAGGTAGCGTGTGGTACTAGTAGACCGGTATTTATTTGGTAGCTGATAACCGCTACTAGAGGTGATAGCGCAGTTAGTACGTTAGTTATTGGCTTGGCAACCATTTTTAGTTAAGTTATAGCGGACGCATCTCTGCTGCATCCAGCGTTTTCCGGCGACCTTAATTTCAGGTTTGAAAACTGGACAAGGTATAATAGTGATAGCTTGCTAGCCTGTCGCCTAAAGCATACATAAATCTTCCTTTTCCTTAGTTGCCTCTTACGACATCCACGAAAGAAATGTAGATGTTATTCAATCCCGACACCACACAGGACTACTTATAGATACATACATACATTCATACATAACCGTCACGCCTTATATTCCCTGCGGGGTAGGCAGAGACAACAGAGCGCCATTCGCTTCTATTCTGACATACTTCTTTCGCTTCACTAACATTCATCAGTCTCGTCATACACGCTCGACGATTTCGGGTACTCCTAATTTGGCCTCCCTTTAGTACATCGCCGATCTGGTCGATATACGTTCTTCGAGGGCGCCCTCGACCGACTTGCCCTATCACACTTCCCTTGTAAATTTTCTTACATATCCTTGCTTCATCCATTCTCTCCACGTGTCCAAACCAGATAGATACATGTTTCTTACTAATCCGGTAATTGACATTAACAACTCTCAATTGACAAACGTCATCAACTGTTGACATAGTTCTTGTCATGTCCACCCACGTGGAGTTGACGCGGAACAAACAGACGGACACACATCACGCCTACCCCTTCCGGGACTCATGGGAACGTACGGGATTCATTCAACTAACAATCGTTACAATGTGTGGAAGAAAGTTGTGATTGAAGTTTTGTATGAAAAACGTCGTTTTGACGATTAAGACTGGCCAAGTGTGAGTCGGACTAGTGACTACCTATTATCATTTATTGATATGAAATATTTAGTTTTTTAGTGTTTAATATTTGTTTATAGCGGCAACAGAAATATATTTATATTAAGTATACATAATTTATTAAAAAAGCAACTAGCTACTGTGGTTTTTGAGAGACAGCCTAGTGACAAACAGACTAAAGTCTTAGTAATATCCTTTGGGAACGAAAAAATTGCGGAAGCGGAATTTTTTTTAACCTTAGACAATGTGAAATCCCGGTAAGTTGACGATTCATTTCTGATGTTCGAAACAAACTTAATAATCACATAATTCAGACGAGAACGTTTTTCTTAACAAGGTAACCTATAGCACAGAATAGATAATAGCAATGATAGTTTGTCTTTACGGATTTTGAAAGCATTCAAAAATAGCATTTTAGTTTTAGTTCAGTTTCTAAAAAAGCTAAAATTCAAATAATATTTTGATATTTTTTGTTGATAAGTTTACGAGTATTTAATCGATTGAAATCAGTACTTTTTAAAGTACATCGAACATTTGCTTTTAAACTACAGTAACATGCTCCATTGGTAGTGTCCGACCGAAGCTTCGGCTTCGGCTTCGGCTTCGGCCACCTTCGGCCAAAAAAACCACCTTCGGCCAAACCTTCGGCTTCGGCCAAAATTTGGCCGAAGCTTTGGCCGAAGCCGAAGGTTTACAAGTTGTGATTTGAAATTGAACAAACGATGCCAGAGCGAGACGGATAGTGCGCAGCGCTTAGCAGGACAGCGTTTCGCCAGCCCGATCGCATTACTTGCAGTTAATTATACAAATTACTGACAACACATAACATAATAACATAGTCACACTTGATTTAGAAGCGAAAATTGCGCATAATTTACTGTCGTTTTTTTTACAATTAGCAAATTCTCGTATTTCTTAGGGTCAACATCGGGTCAACACACCTTCGGCTTCGGCTTCGGCTTCGGCCGAAGGTTTTGATGAAAGCCGATTAATCGGCTTCGGCTTCGGCTTCGGCCAAAATTACACCTTCGGTCGGACACTATCCATTGGTTTTATACCAACAATTAATTCGTTTGAATTTCTTTAACCTCAATAATAAACGTTTAATGTTTCTTACAACTTAAAAGGAACGTTAAATTTAGTGCCTTGAAAAAAAAAAGAGATTTTAAGAACCACCGGCACCGAGATATTAAAAAACTATAAATAATTAAGACTCATTAAAAAATCTGATCCGTGGTAGCCCGGCGGTTTGCCCTGTGTTCAAAACGATCATGGAGTCGATAACGATTTCGTTTGCGAGTTATCGCAAAATTGTATGGAAACTGAGACAGCGCCGCCAGCGGAACGTTTGCACAACTGCCGCGGTCGACACGGCTCCATACAACTAAGCGTTAACTAAGCTCATCATCGTTTCAAGTACACTAGACGCTCTGTGGTCTCTCACGCAGAGGGGCGCGGGTTGAAATCGCTCGCACCTCCGTATTTTTCGGAATTTATTTGCGAAAACGAATTCGATATGGGTGCGTCCCATTTGATATAACTACAAAAAATATAATTCCACATTAATAACATTCACAAGATATAATCAACGTTTGCTATA